>JARHVA010001699.1:362500-962500 GCA_037957365.1 Torreya grandis
TTATTTGAACTATAAATTTTAATGGTGGATAAACAATCCTTTTCCATGGTGAGGGCTCTCTCTATGGGGTGACTTCAACCATATATCTAGTCAAGCCTGGGGTTTTTTCAATTATCATAGTGGCTGACTATATAGGTGAAGATTGTGGCATTGGTAGATCCAATTAATATGAAGGTTTTAAATGAATTGGTGGTATTATAGGATTGAAAATTGAAATTGAAACCAAATTCTCAAAATAAACTCCTTTCTTTGGAGCCTTTATTTTTGTTGATATTGAAAAATGGAAGAATCAATTTTACTAGACAATGATAACCCCAAAATTTCTAGTGGAAAATATATAGCTAAAGTATTTACAATAGTGGCATAATAAATAAGAGAATAAATTATCTCATTTATATTTTTCCTTTGATCTTCAGGAAGACTTGTTCATCTAGGGCACAACTAGAGTTACTTCTTATTGTGCACTTCATAGTCTCATAGATTAGGATTTTCTAATTTAGCCTCTTCATATTCTTCATCTAGGGATCCCTCTTCACTTAACTTATACTCAAGTCCCATCAACACTTCTACATTTCTTTCCTCCTCATCAAAAACATAGTCTACTAAGGATATTACATGTCCATGTTCTTCTTCCTCTATTTCCTCCTCAGTATGGGATTATTTTATAGTAGCTAGACCAAATGTTGGCCTTTCCTCTAATTTTTTATCCTTGGATAATGTTATAAGGAGTTTTTTCTCTCCTTTGGAAATTGGATATGGGGGGAATAAGAGGTGAAGGAGATGATGAAACAACTAAAAGAGCCAAAGTAGTAGAAACTACTAGTACCAGTGATGGTAAAGGAATTGAGAGTGGAATAATAGTAGTGGGAGGAAGTGTGGATGGGAAGGAAACTAGTGTGGTAAGAATTGTTTGAGAGGACATCCCCTCATTAGTGGTAATGGATGGAGGTGCACTTAGTGATATGTCATATGGGAAGGAGGAGTAGATGAAATAGATAAGAAATATGATTTTAAAAAAGTTGGGAGACTTAATTATGTGACTGTTGTAAGTGGAGGTAGAGGTGCCATAGATAATGTGACATTGTACCAATTTGGAGGAGTTGTAGTCTTTTTCATTATGGTGTTTAATCCTAAAATTTTATTAGAATCTAAAGGATATGTGGAGGTTAGTTGGGGACTAGGGAGAACTCTAATAATTTCTTTTCTTATTTGGGGATTTTCCTCCTTTGTATTTATAAACTCTCCCTCTTACATATTTGTATCTTTTATTGTAAGAGAGTGAGGTTGGTTCTAACCTATTGATTATTGAGGCTAACATGGAAGCCACTAATGACTCTAATATTTTTGTGTCTGCTCCATGATTTCATTTACTTATTATTTGGTGATGTCTAGTTCATATTAAATGGTTTGTATAACTATCATGGACATTTTATTATTCTTCATGTGTCTAAACCTCTAAGTCATTTTATGCTTTCTTGAAGATATCATCATGCTTATACTCTTGGTGACCATATGTGATGGTCACCCTTTCTTCTCCTAGAGGAGTTAGAGATAGTTATTAATTTTTTTGGGGGTCCCATTCCTGGAATTGGTACACTATTATATTGTAATAGGATCTTGCCATCATAAAAAATTTAAAATGGGCCCTTACCACAAACTATAGTTGCCTAATACTTATATGAGTCTTGAAGTAATCGGTCTGATGTTTAAGGCCAAGCTCCTCATTTATGTTGTTATACACTTTATGGGTGACCTCTTGTTCTATAATTTTATCCAAGATATGTCATGGTGGTAAGAACATAGGAGGTGCCCTAGTTCCTTAAATATTGATGATTATGAAATTGAGGTAATACCCATAATCCCCCCATTTTACTATCCTTCTTTTTAAGTTCTTAGATGACCTAGGCATCTAAGTTCCATGAATGGCCTAGTATACTTGATGATAGATTTCCTCACAAATCTTTTTGATTTCATTTATGAATTTATAGATAAATATGAAAGAATAATCTTCACATATCCTATTATCCACATACTTTTTTTATTCTTTCCATAGTTCTCTATGTGTTCTATGAAATATGTCAAGGACTAAATCTAATAAATATGGCATCATATAAAAATTTCCATCAGCTAGTTTTTGTTGAGTCTTGAACATTTGAACCTTCACTCTAAGACTTATAATCTCTCCCAAGGAAATAATCTTATCTAAATTTAGGAGAATGTCTAGTAATGGGACCCATTCTAACTATACATAAGTATTGTTGGGAAATCCATATAATATGTTTAAAAGAGACATGGTTATTTTGATCCTAGACCTAAATTTGATGATGTAAATAAAATAAATTCCCCCCTTGGGATTCAATCTCTAGCCTTTCACTAAACATTATTTCAATTTTACCTTTATGGTGTTGTGCTTGAGCCATACATTGGCTGAGACTTGGTTATAGGCTATATTGAATACTTAGATCCTAAGGTATATTTTGAATTCCCTTCTAAAAATATATGTGAGTGTATTCTTCCCTTTTATAATGTGTATAACTTATCTAGAGTAAGTAATATTAAATAATAAATTACAAATCAAGTTTATAGATGGCATTACCTCTAGTTTTACCATTACTTGATAAAGCCATATGGCTTTGATTGGAAGTAGGTCATCAATATATTTCTTCTTATCCTAAGATAATTAGTCTTATGTAGAGTATGGTTCCACATACTCCATTGCATTCCATAGTGCCAATTTGATTGGAAAATTGAAATTGAGGTCAGTTTTTTTGAATAGGGTGTTTGTGTATTCAATATTTCTAGCACAAGAATATGTGAAAGTGGCCTGAATGCATACATCCCTATGGTTGTTTGAACTATTTGACCCTTATAAACTATTTACATCCCTATGAATGCTTTGGGTTAATGATATGTTGATGTATGGCATGATTTCAGAGCCTCAAAGACTTAGATCCATGGGACCATTAAGCCATTAACTTGACATTTGTTCTTTGAAGCTCTAAGTTAATAAAAGTGTGCCAATTGTCAATTCATTAGATCTCAGAACCTTATGACCATTAGACTATGGGGCCTTGAGACCATTAGACCTTGTTTAATCCTTTCAAGATTCTAGATTAACTGAATTCAATTTCTTAGAGATCATAACCTTAGAAACATTAAACCATTAACTTTATATTAAATTTATATGGTTTTAAGTACACTTAATTGTGTCATTTGGTGTTTTTTTAGATCTTGGAGACTCAAAACACTTATAATTTTATTTAAAATTGAAAGGCTCTAAGTAACGTAGTTATCAATGTCTCAGGACTCAAGAATTTTAGAGACTTAAAAGGTTTTGTAAAGGCTAAAGGCTCTAGTTAATGTAAGAATGCCACTTGTCTCAATCTTAGATAAATAAAGTAGGGGCCAGTAATGAATAATTTAAAAAAAAATTCTAATAGTCATTCAAACATAAAAAAATATAGGGACACTAGGACAAGACATATTAGTTTTTTTAGTCCAAACAAATCATGAACTTAATTATGAAAACCTAATTTTTAAGATAGATCAAAATTAATGTTCAATCTTTGATTTTCATAATCATGGACTCTGTAACTTTGGAATGTAAAGATAACCATATACTTATGAAAATTGAAACCATTGTCATGGATTTATAATGCTTAGAGGACCTTGAATAATGATATTCAAACAATAGTGGGTCCCTATTAAATTTTTTAAAATAGGGGTGTGTGTGTGTTAGGGAAAAACACCTTGTAAGATAGTGTTAGGTCCTTTCAAGTGTGACCCTTGATGTGGTTTTATATTGATATATTTTGAATGTTTTTTATAAGCAACCTATTGATATGCATGGGAAATCCTTTAAGAATCATTCATTTTTAAAATATAGTCATTAGAATGCAAGAGACAAGTACACGGTATTAGATAGATGTGTTGTGCACTTTTGGCTACCTAACATGGACTTGTCCTAAAAGGACATAGGCTTTTGAAACAAGAGAGACAATAAAGTATTTATTGAATAGAAGTGAAATAGGGAAATTTGAAATATGTTCTTAGTCATTTCAATATTTTTTAGACTTTCATAGAGATTGTGGGTTATCAAAATGGTGAATTATCCAAGCAAGGTAAATATGTCAAAGATAAGCATTGTTGAGTATTTATTGATTAAATTTTAGTGTATGTATCCCCTCCTTATTATAGTGATGCATAAAATTAAAAGAGTAAAGGAAATGAAAACTTGTGTGTAAACAAACTTTGTCTTTGTCATGGAGATGTGCATGCCCACTTGTTGAGGGATGTAGAGAATTTTTGAACATGTGGAGAATTGAGAGTGATCAAGTCTCAATTTAAAGAATCAGTGAAAATTATTGATTTTGAAATATTATATACTCCAACCCTCATAGAGTACTCTATAATTCTTGAATAAATTATAAAGAGCAAAGTAGTTCACTAAAGTGCAACTAAAATGTTGAACATCACTAAGTTTTCATGTGGATCACTTGATAAAATAAAAATAAGAGGTAGGAATTAACACATATCTCACTAAAGTGAAAACAACATGTGGATTGTCACTAAGCTCAAATGTGATCCACTTGAAAATGATTGAACACACCATTGTAGATGAATCTAGATTCAAACTATAAATTCTTGAAACTTTAAAATTGAAAAAGAGATCTAAATTTTTTAGAGTATTAGTTTGGTCATGAATGCATATCATGCCACTCATACTGTATAGAGTGCTAATTTTATATTTTGAAAATTATTTGAAATATTTTAATTGTCTTTGCACAAATGTATATGTGCTCAAGTCTATAAGAGTGGAGTGCATAAGCAAGTTAAATACTTCCATTATGAAAATCATAATTTTTTCATATTGTAACTATCAAATCTAATATGTATTACTATTGAAATCTTGGAGATAATCTCGTTATGATGCCCTCATTTTTATATGAGGTAAGTTTTCTAAGAATCACTTGTCTCAAAAACAAAAAGTGAGAGCATTTGTGAAAGATATAATCATGTAATAACATTTTTCATAATTGAATTGTATTATAATCTTAGGGATGTAACATTGAAGCGTATAAAGAGATTTTGTATTGCATTACATCATGTAATTTAAATATATCATTGAAGTAAGGTATGAATATTGTAAATAACTTTCAAGTGTTGATTATGTATTATAAACAGAGTATTTTTTTAAATAAAGCATTGAAGCACATAAGTAATATGTGCATGATATGTATCATGGCACTATAGATATATGTAATAGATACATATTAGTGCATGATAAAAATCATGGTTCCATAATAACCAATAATGAACATGTAATCAAAGTCACATAATTACATGCAAGAAGGCCCAAAGGCCACATATAATGGACATGTAAAAGGTTGCATGGAATTAGAAGTTTTCATAAATTACACACATAATGCCTAAAGTTTGAATTCAAGGGATATGTAAATTTCACATAAACATAAAAGGCCAAACTATTACATATACATGGCATGATGATGCCATAAAATAAATAAGGTGTATGTTGAATATACATGGAGCCAACCATTGAATTTAACTATCAAGCAAGTTTAATCATGTTATGTAATCTACTAAGCATATAGAGAGAATGATAGTAGCATAATTAAATCATATGTCTTTATATTCATGTTTAATAAATAGCATACTCAACATGACACATGTAAAGTATGAATTAATAACAAGACATTTTTTTTGTCATAACTCAACATGGAAAAGAGGTTTTGGATAGATATAACCTTTAAATAGTTCATTTATAACAATGAGATGCCCTAAAGTAAGTAATCTTGTTGGGTAAAAATCTAACCCAACATTAAAACCATGTATAAATATGTCTTGGCTATAAATTTGATTAATACCTGAATATGAATTTTATTATGTGATCAAACATTATATAAGAAGTCCATATGCATATGTGGCATTTGAAAATAGAGATTTAAAATGCATAGGGATAGGTCTACATTAGGACAAAAGGTGCACACTGCATTTTTGTTTGTCTGATGCTAATTTATCTAGATTGACTATATACATAAATTTAAGATCATGACAGCTTCATCTGTGTATGATTGTTTCTTGGTTGTATAAGAAAATGTCATGTTTCACACTCAAATACCTTTTGAGAAGCATTGTGTATTGAAAAATTAATGAAGTATGTTATGTAATAAACATAAATATAAATGAAATATGAAAATATTTAATCTAACAATATTAAAATAAGCTTATAGGTCTTGATTTTAAATTATATCATGATTTTTTATTTTGTTGTACTTCTTAAAATATATGAATGTTTTGTATTTTTTCCATATTTGAAAGGAAACATTATACATAAGTAATAGTTGGAATTTTTTTGAAAAATAAGGTAAGCAACAATGTCTTTAAAATGGAATAAGTAGGGGGAGATTGGAATATAACTCAACAAGATGTTAAAGCATAGCATGGTAATAAAGAAGGTGAGTGAAATACCCCCAATGTAAATGTTTTTGTAGTGTAGTAAAGATGGAAAACATGGCCATATGAACTCATGTAAAAGTAGATAGATCTAATCATCATAGTTATAGGTGTGTAATAATGAACAATTAAGTTACCATGAAGTATTTGCATTGAAAGCTTGTTAAGATAATTATCTAGGATTGTTCGAATTGGGTTAAAGAAAACAAGGGAATAAGTGACCCAAAATGAAAGATAGAGCCAAGGGATAGAATAAAATTAGATTAGGTGTAGAAGAACAAGAAAAAAATTAAAGAATAAAAAATCTATGTACAATTAAGAGATACTATAATCCAAGGATATCATTAAGGGGATGTCTATATGAAGATGGAGAAGGATAAACATAGGTATGTTAAATTGCATGGTGTGAATGAAAGAATTTATGTGAAGAATAAGTGCCAACTATATATGAATTTGAATCATTAGAATCATACCAATCCTGTGTAGAATTAGGATCATGATCATAAATGTAACCATCATCATAAGATAGAGTGAAATACTTAGGTTATTCTTGAGAGCATTGTTGCCCAAATTTGGCCTACATACCAAACTTATATAGGTTTGGGATTGATTCTAAGTAGAGTCCTAGTTGAAGAGTGATTCAATGGAACAAAGGAGGCAAACAAACTCCAAATGAAGATCATGATTTGTTTTCAAATATTTTGAAACACTTTAATCAATCTTAAAGGGTGAATTTGGTGATCTTAAAGAACTATACCATCATAAACATGTCATACAAGAATGAACATATAAGCTCAATTGTGAATTTTATAAGTGCACCTAGGAAATCAATAATGTTGAAGAACTATATGAACATGATGTGTTTTTTGCCAAGATCATTCCTTATAAATTTTTTCTTGATGAGTTTTCTATATCAATATATAAGCCTTCAAAAATGATCTAGAAGAATGAAAATACCTAGGAACATCAAGTTAAAGCCATAGTAAATAGCCATTTGGATTCAAAAAAACCCTAACATGTTTCAAAAAGTGTCAAGATCTTGGGATCTTAGATTGAATATCAATGACATGCAGGTAGTTGATAAGGTCAATATGTCAAGGATGGATTGATGGTACACATTTAATTATGTAATTAAATATCAATAATAAGATCAAGGTCAAGGGGTCAGAGGCTCACAAGGATGAATACAAAGGTGACAAGTGTCTCCATAATATAAATGAGCTAATCAATGGTCCATATTTGATCTTATGGTTCAAAAGGAGATCAATGGTCTATGTTTGATCTAGTAAATTAAGATTGATGGAGCACATGCAAAATCATCAAAAATGTAGATCAAGGTAGAGAATTTAAAGATTTCAAATCAAATGTGGGGCCATTAAGTGGTGTAAGTGAATGATCCAAATGGATATCTAATTATGGGGCCCACAAGATGAACACAAGACTTCCAAGTGGTATGATCTCAAAAGTAGACCAAGGATAGGTGATCAATGATAAAGGCCAAAGATAGAAGACTCCCTTGAGAATAAATGGGGTAGATTTGATTAAATATTTAGAGGACATAGGATGTAGCCATGTGTCCAAACTTGTAATGGTTAGGAATTTAAATTAAACAAACAACCTAAGGAAAAGTTATGAAGGTAGACACATTGGATTAAAGGACTTTTCCACCTAAGTTGGTAGAATTCACAAATACAAGATCAAACATGATCTAGGTAACTATGATTAGACCCTAAAAATTTAACTAATGCCATTAAAACCATGCAAAGCCTTTGAAGATCTAAAAAACATAGGTTTTACATTTTTTCACATTCAATAAACCCTAGCTTGTGGATCTTCATTGCAATCATGGCTATATTAAAAATAATAGGATGAAAGGTTTTAATCTATAAGGAACCTATATTTAGATCTAGGAGTAATTGTAGATTGTAGCCAAGCAAGAAATGTCAAAAGGAACACTAATGAACTAGCTTAAGTAACTATATGATATCATGATGAATGTATCAAGATCAAGAATGGTAGAGAGATTGAAGGATGAAGAAGAATATGGAGCATTCAATGAGGTTCAAGAGTCTTTGGAAGTTCTTCCTTCCTCAAAAATCATAACTCAACATCTTTGAATTGATGTTAATCGATTAAAGGTTGTTGGGCCTCATTTATTATTTCTTGCTTCCCTTTGTCTATATATCTCCCATCTTCTCCCCTTTTGGGGGAACTCTCAAAAAATTTAGGGAATAACTCTAATATTTTTAGATACAAAACTCTTATGCTTTTGGCTTTCCCAAGCTATGCCAAATTTGTACAATAATACCTACTTGATGTAATAAAGACTAGATTCCTCCATTTTTAAACTAAATTGTAGTGTGTCTTATGAATTTATTGATGTGGTTAAGTGAATGAATTATTTCCTTGACTCAATCTGAATTCCTTCACCTTCATGAAGTATTTTTTAGCTCTTATAGGTCATTTTAAGTGCATATATAGTTTGTTGGTCAGTTTGGAAGTGGACAACTGCCCTTTCAAGATAGGTTAATAGATAGTTCTTTCCTTTTAGTGAAATACTTATATGGAAGCTAATCAAAGGTTGAATGAAGTGATGTTTATTAGTCTTGAAAGTTTCCTATAGTGTATTTCATGTAAGTATAAGTGTTCAAAACATTGGTGCATCACCTCCTTTACAGGTTTTCATACATTGTTGTCTATTTATCTCCATTTTTCAAGTTAGAGATTAGTTTAGGTGATAGAACCAAAAGTAATCCATCCTTATTTGGAGGCTCAACCTCATCATAGGAAACCCAAATCTTGAGTTTGTTCCAATTTTGTGGCTTAGTTAGAAGGAGCCTAAAGAAATCTTTCCATGGGTGCAAACTAAGACCACTATAGTTTTTGGCATGCCTGATAAGACACAAATACATTATCCATATCTAAATTTTTGACTTGAAGAGAAGTGGTTTTGATAAAAAAGGACATCCATAATCATTAAAATCTAAAGATTCTTCAAGTTGTAGATATTCATATCATCATCCAAGAAATACTCTCATGCCAAAGGTTACTGCAAGGTCAACTAATAAATGTGCTCCATTTGAATTTATTGAGATGCCTTCTATTTCATATAAAATATCAAGATTTAGTAGGAAAATACCTTACCCTCAAAATAAATATTCATCTCCTGGTCATCCTACTATCCTAAGTAGTGTAATCCCCCTACCCAAATGGCCATCAAAAATCAAGTATTCATTCCATTCAATAGAGGTAGTCCATTAAAATTATCCAAATATGATGATATTCATGTGTATACTCTTAAAAGTATCCAATTATTCTTAGTAAAATATCAAACAATTGCTATTGAGCACATATAGGATGTTGCCAACCTTTTTTCAGTTCATAATGTTGTTTAAGACAATGTGGTTATTAGGCTACTTGTTTCTTCTTTCAAAAGAAAATAATTATAGTGGTATATAAACCTTACACTAAATTCCATAGCTACATAGGATGAGTTAGGTTCAACCTTATTTAGGTAATTGAGGACAAGTCTAATCACCTATCCTTAGTTGAATAGCTGACTACCATAAAGAGAGCTCCTCATGAGTTCATGTCTGATTTTAACCTTAGATTATAAAAGATATGGAAAAGGATACCTATATTAATTATATCATCCCTCAAAATATGCATTATTTTACTACTTAAAATCCCTTAACTCTGATATTAGTGTCATGATATAGTCAATGGGTGGTATTACCTTACTAGATGATTATGAGTTTGTCATAAAAGTAGAAATCAACTTGATACAAGCTATAAAACTCTATACAAGGCCTCCAATGCCAATATTACTAGAATTAAATCATATTCCATTACCTAAAGTTCCTCAATTTCCATATTTATCCCCTATTCCATCCCTTAAAGATCAACATGTATCCCCTTCTAGTCAAGCTAGTGAGATTGGAGAATTGAAAAGTCTATTACAATCTTTCAGGAATGAAATAGTGAAACTCAAGAGATAAAAATATTAGGATAATAGGCCTTATAAATAAAATAATAATAACACCTATCATCCCTTTAGTAATCAAAGGCCTCTTTATCAAGGTTTTAGAGAAAATAGACCACCCTACTAGTCACAAGGAGCAATAACTCAAGATAAACTATACGTAGCTATTGATCCTAATATACCCTCTAGTTCAAGATCTATTTTTACCACCCCACCTCAAAAAAATTTGATGAAATATTCAATTTGGTATCCATCTAATCCCAATAATTCTCAAAACTAAGCCTTAGTATTGTAGAACATTACCATGCCACAAATGACACTAGAAGAGTTTTCTCCTCAAGGAGGTAAATAAAGTTTGGCATCACAATGAGAGTCCAAACAAGTTCAATGGTATCCTAATGCTATTAATGTGAATTTTAAAATGGATGATCATGTTGCATTCAATAAAAATGGTGAGATTAGCAACATAAATGGTCAAGTTATAGCCCTAACTAGAGCTAAAATAAGAGCCATTAATATGGTTCAAGATGTAAGCAATGCTTAAATTTATCCTAATGTTTATCCTTAATATAATATCAAATATCAAATTTTTCCCTCTACAACACATAAAAAATAAAATATAGAGGTTGGGAAAGTTCCTCAAGTACCTCTAGTCCATGAATAACCAATGGTCTAGAAAGTACAACCAGAAATTAGAGGTGCTCCATTTAGTATAGTAGATAAAATGAATAAATCCAATGTAAAAATTAGCATTTTGGATTCCCTTAATATTTTAGGATAAATGGATACGCTCATCCAAGAGCTTTTAGCTCTCAAGGTGTCCCCAGAAATAGTTGAGAAATAAGGTGTTATCCTGACTAATATAGACCAACCAACTAAGTGAAAAGTACATCAAGCACATAAGGTGGTAAGGGTGGACAAATATGAAGTAAATTAAAGTAAAACTCCTCCATTATACCTCTCTTTGATATTGGGTAACACTTTAGTTCATAATTATATGGTAGATAGTAGAGCTAGTAGCACTGTCATTCCTAAGCAAATTATAGATAAGATTGGCCTTATCTATGAGCCACCTACTAAGGGTGTGTTGTTTTTATATGGGTCACCAAAAAAAATATTAGGAATCGTCAAAGATATGAAATTAACACTACATGTTTGTCCCAATATTGCCATTCAGTAAGATGTAGTTGTAGTGGACTTATCTCCCTACTTTGCCATGTGTCTTTCAAGGTACTTCACTTGAAAGATTGGAGGATACTTATATATTAATTGGTAATATTTTATGTTAATAAAAAATTATGGTACTAAGGTAATAATATTTTCTAAACCTATTACATGCTTCTATTTGGATCCACACATGCCAAGTGTTGTGAACACTAACTATGCCATCTTAGATGAGGTGCTATAAAATAGTGAAGTAGAAGTTGAATCACCTTTATATGGAGTCTCAAATATTTTCCTTGATGATTAGGCCTCTAATTTACATGATGATGATCCTTATAATATAATTTAAGAAGAAATACTTTGTGTTTATTGTATTCATGAAAATGATGTGCTAAATTCTAGCCTTGATGAAGGATGATGAGCCTAGTGATGGTCTATGGAAATTATACTTTGATGGATCAAAGAATAAACATTGTAATAGGTCTGGAATGATGTTTATTTCCCTATCCAAGCAAAGTTATTTCTCTTCTCTTAAGTTCTAATTTGGATGTTGAAACAATATTGCAAAATATGAAGCACTAGTGCAGGGTTTACAGTGGGCTAGAAGGATGAGAGTTCACACCTTAAAAGTCTTTGGTGATAATTCACTTATAGTTAATCAAGTAATATTCCTTAATGAATGAAATAATCCATTTCTTAGATATTATAATCATAGTGTGTGGGACTTTCTTGAATATTTCCAAGGTTTCAACATTCAAGTAATACCAAGAGATGAGAATAAGCATGCAAATAGGTTGGCTACCATTGGGGAATAATTTAGTATCCTAGCTGATATTAAAAAATAAAAGTTTTAGACACATATCAATTTGGTTTTAAGGCCTTTGATTCCATATAACCATGAAAATTGGCAAGTGTTTGAGGATGACAATCAGTTTTTAGGTTCTTGTAAGAGGAGGAATGAGTTTTCCTCAAGGAATTAGGAAAATTATTGTAGTAGTATGATGATCAGATTGTGCAAATGAAGAAAAATAATTTTCCCAAAGTATTGGTCACACTTGAGAACATATTAGTGTAGATAATGAGTTAATAAAGGAAAATGCATATTTTTAAACAAAAGGGGAACATTATGCCAATGTGGATATTTCAACTAGTAAAATCTTAAAGTTGGGTAAGGTATGCACTCCTTCAAAAAAGGAAGATTTCATTAAATTATGTTCAAGATTTGTTGATGTGTTTGTGGAAATATAGTGACAACGAGGGATTTGATCCAAATTTAGCTCAACATACCATTCAATTAGAGTCTAAAACTAGGATAGTAAGACAAAGACAAATGCCTATGAATCTAAAGCTTAAGCCTTTGATGAGAGCAAAGTTGTATAAGATCATTGAGTCAGCTATAATATTTCAAATTAAACACTCAACTTGGGTGGCAAACCTTTCTCTAGTATGAAATAAGAATGGTGATATTAGACTATGTGTTGAATTTCATGACTTGAACAAGGCTTCCCTTATAAATCAATACCCAATGCCATCTATGGAAAAAAATTTATAGCTAGTTGCGGGTTCAAAAAGGTTTTCCTTATTAGATGGTTATAGTGGTTACAATCAGATTTTGGTCAAAGAAGAAGACCAATTCAAGAAAACCTTCACCACAAAGTGTGGCACATTTTCATATATAAAAATGCCCTTTGGTTTATCCAATACTAGAGGAAAATTTTAGAGAGCCATGGATATGGAATTCCAAGTCCTTCTTAATAGATTTATACTTGTTTATCTGGATGACATAACATTATTTTCAAGGAGTGAAAATGAACACATGGTTCACCTCAAGAAAGTGTTTGAAAAGTGTAGGCAATTTGGGATATCTCAAAATCTTAAAATATGTCTTCTTAATGCATGAAGGTGAGCTTCTTGGACATGTGATTTCAAAACATGGTATGAGCATAGATCCTAATAAGATAGATTCAATTCTTTCACTTTCCTTGCCTAAATATAAGAAGGCTCTACAAAGCTTCTTAGGTAAAATAAATTTTATAATAAGGTATATTTTAGATTTATCCACTTTAGCTAATCCAATTACAACCATGATAAATAAAAATTAGAGTTTCATCTGGCCCAAGGAAGGAGTGAAGAGCTTTGAAGAAATCAAGAGAGCCATAACTAGTGTTCCTACACTCATAAACCCAGATTTCACAAAGAATTTCATTCTATACATTTATTCCAACATGGGCACCATTTTAGGTAATATAAATCAAAAAAATAAAGATGCTTTAGAATATCCAATATCCTTATTTATTCAAGGATTAGAATAATATGAAACAAGGTATTATTTTATTGAAAAGCATGTACTTTTAGTCATAATTTCTCTCAAGAAGTTTAGATACTTGTCCAATAATAAGATACATTTGATGGTTGCTCATCCAAATATCAAGGAGTTTATCTTGAAAAAAGACATAAATGAGAATAGGGTTGGTTGGATAACTAAGGTAATGGAGTATTATGTAGAGATCAAAGTCACCAAGTTGATTAGAGGTGAAGGACTTTATGAGCATTTACCCCAAGACTTGTAAAAGGCTAATGAGGTGGTCTTGGTGTCTAATATTAAAGAAGTTATAGCAGATCATACCTCACCTTATTTCTAGTTCTATAACTTGGTAAGGTATCTCAAAGATGGTATATACCCCTCTCATCTCAATTCTTCAAAAAAAAGATATTTCATTATTGCATTCAATTTTATTTCTTGTTGATGGTGTCTTGTTTAAGAAAGATATAAATGGCATGTTGCTAAGGTGTATAAAGATAAGCTAAATACAAAGTTTTCTTGAGAATTTCCATGATGTACATGGTGTATGGCACTATTACATAAATACCACAACCCTTAATATCATGAAAAGTGGGTATTATTGGCCTAGCATATTCATTGATTATCATGTATAAGTTAGACAGTGCAAACAATGTGTTATGTTTGTAGGAAAGGTGAAGCTTGTCGACTTACCCATCCAACAAATTTTAGTGTACCAGGCCTTTGTCCAATTTGGATTATAATTTATTGGTCTCATTAACCCCCATTTAAGTGTAGGACATAAATGGATCCTAACTGTTATAGATTACTTCACTAGGTAAAAAGAAGTAGTAGTGTTGAAAGAAGCAAATGAATCTAATGTTCTTGATTTATATGAATGTTTGCTTACTGTATTTATATTTTCTTCAACCATTATTTATAAAAATTCTATGGCTTTTTTTGGGATTAGAATAAGCTAATGGGTATTTTAACATGGAGTCTATCTCAATACTTCATCAAATTACTTTCCACAAGGAAATGGTCTTATTAAGTCCACAAATAAGAGCCTATTGAAGATTATAAGGAGTATTTAAGGTAATTAAAAGTAATGGAATCTCAATTTGAAGACATTTATATGGTCTAATAATATCACCTATAAAATATCAATAGCCAACTCTCCATACAAGTTGGTATATGGTAAGGAAGCAAGAATGCCTATTTCTCTTGAGTTTCCTACCCTATAACTAATGCATCAATTGGAGTTATTGGAAAATGATCCAATGGAAATAAATTATGTTGAATTTATGTAGCTATAGGAAATTTAAAATTAGTCCATGATAGCCATGGAATCCCATCAATCACAAGTGAATAGAGCCTTTGATAAAAGAACCTCTTCAATAAGTTTCAAAGAAGGAGATTTGGTCCTCAAGTGGGATGAGGACAGAGCCAATCTAGGAAGTCATACAAAGGCTAAATATATTTGGAGTGGTCCATATATAACCTCTATCCAAAAATCCAAAAATTCCTTCCAACTTACAAAAATGGATGGCGAGGAGCTTTCCATCCCAATCAATGACATACATCTAAAACATTGTTATTAAGGAAGCTAAGTTCCCTATACATAGATAGTTTGTCTTATTTTCCTCCAAGTGTTATTCTAGCACATTAGTTTACTGATATTTTATCCCAAATAAGTGCTTTGTTTTCACATTTTTTTTTAGGTTAGTTTTCCTATTTTATGTTGTTTCCTTCCCTATTTCTATGGAATTATTGTCTTCTTTTAGTCAAAAGGTTTTTTGTAGTCATGGATTAGATTGGTCATTTGACATTGAGTTCAATATTCATGTAAATGGCCTAGTTTATCAAAGCATAGTAGGCATTCTTCCAACTAAGTTTCCAAATATTTTGGTAAAATTTAGCTTGCATACCAAAATTTGCTAGGTTTGGGATTGAAGTTGAGTAGATTCTTAGTTGAAGAGTGTTTCAATGGAACAAGGGAGGTATACAAACTCCAAATGAAGATCATGAGTTGTTTTCAAAGATTTTGAAACACTTTAAGCAAGATTAAAGGGTGAATTTGGTGATCTTAAGGAACTAGACCATCATAAGCGTGTCATACAAGAACAAATAGATCAACTCAATTATGCATTTCATAAGTACACCTGAGAAATCAACCAAGTTTAAGAACTTCATGAACATGATGTGATTTGTGTCAAGATCATTACCTACAAATTTTATGTCTTGATGAGTTCTTAATCTCAAGATATAAGCCTTTAAAATAGTTTTTTGGATTCAAAAAATCCCTAACATGATTCAAGTTAAATGTAGGGTCAATAAGTGTCAAGATATTAGGATCTTAGATTGAATATCAATGGCATATAGGAAGTTTATGGGGTTAATAGGTCAAGGATGGATTGACGGTGCACATTTGATCATGTGACTGAAGATCAATAGTGAGCTCAATGTTAAAGAGTTAGAAGATCATGAGAAAAAATATAAAGGTGAAAAGTGTCTCCATCACATAAACTCTTGAGACAATCGATGATTCATGTTTGATCTTATGGTTCAAAATGAGATCAATGTATACATTTGATCTAGTAAATCGAGATCAACAGAGTGAATGCAAAATGATTAATGATGTAGATCAAGGTAGAAAAGTCAAAGAGCTCAGATAAATTGCATGGCCATCATTTAACATAAGTGCATGAGCTAAATGGATATTTTACTATGGGGACCATAATATAAATGCAATAATACCAAGTGGCATGATCTTCAAAGATACCAAGGATCAATGTTCAATTATAAAGGCCAAATATAGAAGACTCCCATGAGAATCAATGGGGTAGATTTGATTAAATCTTTAGAGGACATAGGATGCAACCACGTGTCCAAAATTTTAATGATCAGGGATTTAAATAGAAAAAGCAACCTAAGGAAAAGACATGAAGTCAAACATGTTGGAGTAAAGGACTTTTCCACTCGAACAAGTAGAAAACATAAAATTCAAGATCAAGCATGATCTAGGTAACTAGGAATAAACCTTGTAAATTTAACTAATGCTATTAAAACCCTGCAAAGCCTCTCAAGAGCTTAAAAATGTAGGTCTTACATCTTGTTCACATTTAAGAAACCCTAGCCTATGTATCTTCATTGCATTCATGGATATATGAAAATTGATAGGGTGATTGGTTTTCATCTATAAGGAACTTATAATCAAATCTAGGAGTAATGGTAAATTTGTGGCCAAGCAATAAATGTCAAAAGGAACACTAGTGAACCAACTCAAGTAACTATCTAATAGCATGATGAATGTATCAAGATCAAGCATGGTGGAGATCTTAGAGGAAAAAGAAGACTATGGAGAATTCAATGAGGTTTAAGAGTCTTTGGAAGTTGTTCCTTCCTCAAAAATCATGATTCATCATCCTTGAATTGATGCTAATCTATTAAAGATTTTTGGGCATCATTTATTATTTCCTACTTCCCTTTGTCTATATATCTTCCATCTTCTCCCTTTTTGGGGGTGCTCTCAAAAATTTTGGGGAAGAATTCTTTGATATTTTTAGAGATAAGACTCTTATGCTTTTACTTTGCCTGGGCTATGCCAAATTTGTACTGTAACACCTATTTAATACAATAAAGACTAGGTTCTTCATTTTATAGCTAAACTATAGTGTGTCTTATGAATTAATTGATGTGGTTAAGTGAATGTATGCTTTATTTTCCTTAGTCTAAATTCATTCACCTTCATGAAGTATTCTTTAGCTCTCATAGTAATTCTAAGTGAAATATAGTTTGTTGGTTAGTTTAAAAATGGGAAATTGCCCTCCCAAGCTAGGTTAATATCTATTTATTACCTTTTATTGAAATAATTATGTGGAAACTAATCAAAGGGTGAATGAAGAGATGTTTATCAGTCTTAAAAGTGTCCTATATTATGTTTTGTGTAAGTATAAGTGTTTAAAATAATGTTGCATTGCCTCTTTTACATGTTTTCATTCATTTTTATCTATTTCTCTCCCTTTTCCAAGTCAAATATTAGTTTAAGTGATAGATCAAAAAGGAAGATGACCTTATCCAGAGGCTCAAACTCATCATAAGAAACCCACATCCTGAGGTTGTTCCCATTTTGTGGTTTAGTTGGAATGATCTTGGATCATGAATAACTCTTTCCATGGGTGTAAATTAAGACCAAAAGTATGAAAAACTAACCACACCATATATTGGAGATATCTTCTTTGAATGTTATTCATCATCATCAAAATCTCACATCTTACTCTGAACTAGAAAATAATCATTAAACCTTACTTTGGTACTAAGAATATAAGTAATTTGTTCTTGGACTTCTTTCCTTATAGATACAATCATAGATATTTTAGTATTGACCTTATATTTTTCTTATATGAATATGAGATAATTTTTCATAAAGGTGTTTTATTTATTATCTTGGATTTGGTCTTCTAATTATGCTTTGGGTAATTGATCTTTATCATGTTATAACCTTGTTTGCTCATATTTTACTTTATACAATTGTTCATTCTCAATTTATTCTTTTCATAACTTGTCTTTGTCATTATTTTTGTAATCTTACTTGCTCTAATTTTTCCTTTTGAAAATTTTCTTTCTCGAGTTGTTTTTTATTTGAATTATCCTTTTGTACACATACTTGTTTTTTATTTTTTTGAACCAGCTATGATTTTTCCACTTTTTCTTCTTGGACTTATGATTTATGATCTGAAATCATAATATGAGTGGGTTGTTGAATTGATTTATATAGTATAGTATCACCAATATTAAAAATACTTTTTATTTTCTTCTTTAAATCAAAAAAACTATCTATATGATGCCCATGCATTCTATGATATGCACAATAGTATTTTGATCTTCTTATAGGGGCTATATAAGGTAACACAATGAATTTTTTTTAAGCATTTCTCTTAGAATTTCACTTTAAGTATTATTATCCTTTTTCACACTTGTAGAATCACTATATATAGATGTATTTTGTGTTTTAACCTTTAGTTGAGATGATATATTTTGAGGCATGACATAGCTAAGAGATTAAATACATGATTGACACTAGCATGTTTTAAATTTATTGTATTTTACCATGATGTGATCTTTGCACTAAAATATTGATTTTATTTCTGTAATTATTCTATTGACTTCCTCATTGTGATGATTTGATATTTAAGGAATTCATAGAGGTAAACCTTAAGAATTTTTAATTGAACATGCATATTGCTTTCAATTAGAGCTTGAGATGTGCTAATAAAAGAATAAGGGAGTGTATCCTAAGTTTCATGTAAATTTATGTGTGTGGTGGACACTAAGGGGGATACTATAGATGATTCTAAATAGGAAACTAGAGGTGTCATCAAGGAAGAATCTATATAAGGATCTAGAGAGGAATCTAGAGAGAAAATTGAAGGGGAGTCAAGAGGTGCAACTAAATAAGATAAAGAGGAATCCAATGAGGATTCTATAGGTGTGAAAAAGGGGAATATAGAGATAAATCTATGATATAAAACAAGAGCAATCTATGGGTATGAAAAAATATAAATCTAAAGAAGAAGATATAAAATAACCCAAAGGGGAATCTAGAGGTATGATCAAATGAAAATTCAAAGAAGAATTTGAAAAGGTTTCTAGAGGAAGTTCTAAAGAGGAATTAAGAGGTGTGTATATGGGATAATCCAAAGGAGGATATAGAGGTTCCCAAGGATCACTATAGTTACTTTGAATATTATATGTTGGTTTAATCTCAAAATCATCATCATCAATAATTTTTTATTTATTGTTGTTTTATCCATTCATCTTTATCATAAGAAAAAGGGCCAGGATGAGTGGAAAATAATTCATCAAGAGGATGACTACTAAAAACATATCTATTTTAATATCCATGAGAAATTTAATAAATTTAAATACAAAAAATCAATAAGAGTAATGTTACAAATTAATAAGTAATCTAGTATGTATAGAGGAATGAATTATTAAGCATACAATACAAACAAAAATTGAGGTATAATCGGTAAGCTAAGAAAGGGTCTTGAATTATTTGTAGGATCTTAGATATACTTGATAATTATTTGATTAGTTTTAGCTAAATATTTCATATTAATAACTATATAGGTATAATCATGCATGTAGCCCACTAACACCGGTTTCAAGGGTAAGTTGAGAGTAACTTCCCTGGGTGATATGCTCCTCTTAGGTGCACAATAAATCATATAGATAAAAGTCTTCCTATTTTTGTAAATAATGGGATCCTATACATTTATAATATATCATGAGGTATAAGGAAAATAATTTTTTTGTTTAGTATTTACTATGGCCATATATATTGGAGTAAAAACTCATCACACTATGATGTCTATGAATAGAACACCATGTATCCCTTCACAAAAATCACTAAGTATCTTGTAAATTGTCAAAAAATAATTTATAAAACAATAAAAGACAAATAAAAATAAGTGAAACACTTATTATTAAGAAAATAGAAAAAATTAACCTGAAGTCAAAAGAAAGAGACTTTGTGTTAGTATCTTCTAAAGTGATAAGCCACTTTTTCAGTGTCGGATTACCCCAAAGTTGAAAAATCTAAATTATTATGTTATGGATATTATCCAAGGTTGAGGGATATATTATTTTAATGTTATAAATTCACAAAATTAAAATAAAACCCTATGCCAAAAATTAACTAGCAACAAGTAGTGTTCTAACTACAGTGGATTCACCAAAATGTTTACACTAGAATTAATTATAAAGTACAATTTACTTTAAGTGGAAAAGTAAATTATTGAAATCTGTTTTAGGATGATATATAAAATAGAATATAGTAAAATACAAATATCTATAGAATTTGTAATGTTGTTAAAATAAGAGACTAGGGCTAGGGTTAAAGAATTATCCTTACAACTAATTTATTTCATGTTGTATAAATTTTATACAGGTTTTGACTATTTGAAAAGGCATACAAATATAAACAAATTATAAAATAGTGGCTCATTTTATGTTGGGACAAGTCCATAAGATGTGAATCGGAGTGCAATATATTTTTATTTGAATACTACTATAACTTTGTCCTCTACTATTATGCGTTGGATCTGAAAATATGGGTTTGTTCACCTACATCTGTATGTGACTTGTTTTTGTGAGGAGACTAAATTGATACACAAAATACTTGTAAAATCAAAACCTTAGTCTTTAAAAATCACATAAAATGAGATAAAATTCAAAATTTTGGGAAGTGGGAATGGTCGAGCTATCTTGAAAAAACTTTTTTTGTTGACTGAATGCCACCTACATAGCCTAAAAGGCCTCAGGTCGGTGTAGTTCTCCCTTTAAGGAATATCATATGAATGCAACTAAAATTTTTGATTAGAATGATTGACAAGGGATTCCCTCAACCTATAATAAATAATTTTATACTTGGAAAAGGACTATAAAATTGTAGTAGAATTATAATAGGGATATTTACTCATAAAATATATGCTTTTGACATCATAAATGTAAGTGCCCTGTAAGAGAGTGTTAGGTACTTTATAGTGTGACCCTTGATATACTTTATAGATATATATTTTTAATGTTTCTTATAATTTACCTATTTACTTGCATGGGAAATTTGTTAGGAAGTGTGTTGTTTTGAAAAGATAGTGTTAGATCACTAGAGACAAGTCAACACTACTAGATAGGTGCATAATAAACCCTTATCCACCTAGCATGGAATTATCCTAAAAGGACAAAGGCTTATGAAAAAAAGTGACAGTAAATTATCTACTGAATAATGATGAATAGGGATGAAATAGGGAAGTCTAGAATATTTTCTTAGTAATCTCTTGACTTAAAAGGATTTTACAGATATTACAGGTTATCAAAATGGATAATTGGCCACACAAGGTAAATATGTCAAGGATAAGCATTTTCAAACATTTATTGATTAAATTTTATCATTTACACACCCTAAAGATTGTAGCATAGGTGCATTTTTATCCAAATAGAGTGGTATTGTCTAGTTTTAATAAGAAATTATTATTTTAAATTATTACAGAATATCATAATTTACTATGATGATTCCTCAGATAACATTAGACATTTTTCTCAGAATTGAAAATATCACCAAGAATAGGATGATGTACATATATTTAGCATATGTGAGCTTAGTTTTATGTAGATTATAATAGTATGAGCATGTGCATAAAACATATCCACATAACTATAAAATTATTTCTTAAAATTCATATTTTTTACTTGGATCCTATGACTCAGTATGCTTTGTTACCAAACTATGGGCATGTGTGTGACACATGATCTCATATCTCAATTTTTTCACCAGATTACATAGAAGAAATCTAAATTCACATCATTATCTATAATTAAATGCCATATTTATTTTTCAAATTATATATATATACCAATTTTTCACTATGTATCTTACCAATTTTACACTGGCATGAATCATAATAGTTGCCTATAGTGATTGATTCAATTTTAGCACCAATATTTACTCTAGTACCCATTATATTGAGCTATGTTGGGTTGAATCTCAATAATTTTTAATTTCTAGGTACATCTCTAACAAGTAAATACTTAGGGGAAAGCATAGCTTGGCTCATCATACTATAGTGTTTTACTCAGAATCTACACATGGACTCCATATAAGGATTCATTCCCACATGCATCACTCAAATTATTTTGTGATTTCATGGACAAGAAGAGAAAATATTAGAGATTATTTATTTTCTCTTCGTGGGTTGATCAACATTAGACCCATGACATCTCCACTTACAAGCGAACACATGCAACACAAGTAAGCTCAACTATTACCTTATTCCTTTAAATATAGTAATTTCATGTTATTACACTACTAGAATAAAAGGGGGTCAAATTTAGACACATAATTTTTGTCAATCAAACAAAAGTAATATGTATTTTCATGAATTTTGTAGCTAGAGGATTATAATGCCAAATTAAGACTATATTGGCATGTCTAGTTTTTTTTATTATGTCTTTGCATTTGATCATTCACACTAATGCTCTAATTATATTATTCTTCCATTTAAATTTTTATCTAAGTCACAAGGATCCATGGTCCTTATTTCTCTTTTATCTTATTGTCTTCCTAATTTCAGACAACCCATTCTATTTAGACTATCACACTCTGTGTGGTTGTCTGAAAGGAGTGGCGTTGTCCTAGTATATCTTTGGGTATGTTTTTTAAGACACATTTCATTTGGGTCTTTTTTAAGACCATCATATTATTTTTGAGTTGGTTTGGTGCACCAATGAGTTTTTAAATTTTGATTTGGGAGTTTGGTGCACCTACAAAAGTAATTTTTTTAACAAAAAAACACAAAAATCTCAACACTTACATTTTATCTAAAGTTTATATTTCTAAATATATATTTCATGCTTGTACCAAGAGAAGGGCCTAGGTGAAGAGAAATTATATTCACATTGCATATGGTCCAGAGACATACACATAATAGATGAATAAAAACATAATCATGAGGTCCTTTTGGGAATACGTAGGCAACTCGTGATTATATAGGGGTTTCTAAGGCTAGTTTAGTTATTCCCCTTACCTTTTTTACCCCCTTTCTATTTAATTTCCATTTGGTTTTTTGTACAGGACCTTACTAGGGTTTTTAAAAGAAAGAAGACAAAATGTAAATTATAGTGCATGGTCACATGATCCTATTAGGATAAAATACATCTACATGTTATTTCTTAGAGTTTTCTAATTTTTAGGTTTATTCCTTGGTCAACATAGATAATACCACTCCATCTGGACAAAGGCACAAACTATTGTTGTCTAAATCCATCGACCACATCTAAATTAGTAAAATAATTACATCAATAGACCTAAAATTATCTCAATCAATCTAATACTCAGTTATAATCACCTATAGTCCTAAATTTCTAGATAACAAATAAATTCTCAGTTCTCTTATGTCTTTTGGGTCAAACCCCTAATTGATTCCATGTTGCAAATAAATTCAAGTATGAATGTTGATCTTATTTTTTATTTATTTTAGTTGGTTTTATTTATCTTGATTAATGTTAAATTTACCTAAACCAAAAGTTTATCATAAAATAAGGATATGAAGAAAAAGGTTCTTGTATAAAAATTAGATATTTGTTTTATTTATTTTAGTTTAATTTCATCTAAATAACATAAAACTATTGAAATTCAAATTACGTAGAATAATACATTAACCATATAAATATAAATGTAAAGGGAAGATTTATATTGTACATACTATTTTATAATTGATAAGATAATGGAATAGATATGAATCTATTTGATTTTATTATTCACATTACTCACTACTTATGTTATGGCATTAGCTCGATAACTACTTGGAATAAAAAATAAGACCTAAAAACTTACGAAGATGCTACTAGTGAAGATCAAACCCTAATGGCAATGAAAATATCCTTTGTCTATTGGTATTATCCAATTTTATTGTGTTAATATCTTTCAACTTATATCATTGCACCTACATATTTAGAAGAATTATGTGTATTTACTTTCCCTTGGTCATGTGCATAGATCCTACTTTTGTCTCTTCTTGCCTATTAGTTACACTTTTGACATGAGATTTTCTTAGAAAAATGGGTTATAAATATGTATTTGATAGTAAAAAATACTCACTAAAAATTTATTTATCATTAACTATGTTACAATAATTCAAATTGAGCTCTAATCACACATAGTTCTTCCACTTAGGTGTGTGTGTGCACCATCATGCTCATACTAGAATGAAATTCATTTTGTATATTTTGACACTTGATAGCATGAAATTATGACCTTATGTTTATGTTAAAACTTAGATATATGGATAATCCTTTGAGGGGTGTTTAATATTTGGTGATAATTGATAAAGTGTTCATTTATTTCCCAGGCTCTTTTCTAAGTAGATAGTGAGTGACCAACTAATTTCCTAACTAATATAAAATTATAATTTAATTGTATTGTATTTATAGATGACTCTTTGATATTTCCATCCATAATTTACATATTAAATATGATTTTTATGACCAAAATAAGATATTTAAATTTGAAAATTAATTGTTGAGGGTCCTTGGATACTACTTGTAGAGGTAGATATCTAGGACAAACTATAAGCATTCAACTATTATTGGCATTGTCTAGAGATGGAAAATTGGTGATTTGGAATATGGAAATAGTTTGGCTAGGATTATGTATTATTATTATACAAAATATGGTGATCTTAAATATTTTTTATACCAAATTAGGTTGGCTAATACAATAGATGAGTAAATAAATAGGGGAAAGTGTGCACAAGATTCAAATGTTTACGCACAAGTCATGCATATTAAATATATGTAAAAATTGATGTTTCCAAGTATATAATTCCAAATTTATGTGTCTTTAAATTCCCCCCTTTTATTCTAGTATTGAAAATTCTAGATTAAAAATATAAAATTTAAAAAAAAAAGGTACATGTATTAATTTCACTTGGTGTTAATAGTATGCCCTAAATATCTAACTTGCTCCATGCAAAACCTGTAAAACCTAAAAAAATGTATAAATTAATGTCCACCATTAATATAAAATATTAAATAATATAGATTATTGAATTATTTTAAATTAAAAATTTAAGGAATGAATACACCTACGGGTATTATTGTGGCCAACATATCCCTTTTCATAGAAGAAAAAGGGACCTCTTCAGTACATAAAATCTTGAAAATTATCAGCCCTCTATCAATCCCAGACTAATCCTCATCCTTTTAAAATCTCAAGTACCTATTATATTCTCATTCTTTGATATTTTCTAAAACTATGATAATGTCTCATTTTTTTATTAAATATCTTATGTGGATATTTATTTTAAAAGGATTAGTCCCATTATGCTTTTGAAGTATTTTACATACTTAGATTTTTTGGTCACTAACTTTTCCCAACAAAAAATATTTGAAATGGGAATTTACTAGAGCTTCAGTCCTTGATGGTAGCTGCTAGAGCCTATTTTATGATAGGTAAGCATCCCTTACTTATGATACACTTTATAAAAAAATGACTTGGTCATTTTGTACATTTTGTAGGTCCCAAAGGTGTCATAACTATCAAAGCTCTAGGAGGCCCAATCCAATGGGAGATCACTATGTGTATCCATACACCTAGAGGTGTCAAAGTTGTTAGAGCCTTATGAGTCTTGATCTAATGGGAGAGTTACATGTATATCTATATACCTATAGGTGTTAGAGTTGATAGAACTCTAGGAGGCCCAATATAATGGGACAGTGTTATGTGTATCTATACACACAGAGGTGTTAGAGCTAATATATCCCTAAGAGGACCAATATAATGGGATAACACCATGTGTGTCCATATAATTAGAGGTGTTAAAGGTATTATATCCTTGGGAGGCCCAATATAATAGGATATTTTCACATGTATCTACACACCCAAAGGTGTCATAGATATTAGAGCCTTGGGATGCCCAATCTAATGGGAGAGTGCCACATGTATCTATATACCCAAAGGTGTCAAACCTATCACACCTCTAATAAGCTCAATCTGGGAAGAAAGTGGTAGGCATAATCATATAAATCCAATTACCAAATAGGTCTTAGACTAGTGTGATGAGTAAGAGAATGGTATGGACTAAGATTCCTTGATTTAGTAATATAATGTTGCTTGTACTAAATATACTTAGGTAGTTAGTATATACATGTAGAGATGTTAAGTTGAAGAAGAACACTATTATGCCAAGTCATCATAGTACCCATTAATATGATTAATGTATAAATGACATGTGGTTAATGTGGACAAATATTAGATGCCATGAATGCCAAAGTTGGGCATGTGCCCAACACGATCTACATTTATTAGCTCACTTTAGTGGTTCACAACTTGACACCTAGATATGTCCCATCACTACCATCCAATCTAATTAAGGCATGTCTATGAAGATCATATCTAAGCCAAAATGGTTAATTTAAGATCAATCCCATAAACTTAGAGTTTAATTCACATGATGTGATCCTCTGAATCCCTTACTATATAAAATATCATAGATCCATATAAGGTCCCATATAAAGTGAGTGAAACATTATCTGTCTTTTATGTATTCAAATAATTCATTACCCTTTGCCTTAAATTCCCTCTAAATCCCAAAGTATATCCCTACTAAATTCTTTCACGTAGAAGATAACTAATTTAGAGATGGTTACATTGGATTCAAATATAAATAAGAGTAAAAATTCTAGGATTATACCTTATTTCAAGGAGTCACAATATTTAAGCATTACAATTAAATATTTAAGGTGATTAAAGATATATAAAGTCATAGTAGTGATGATGAACCATAGGATGATGATGTGGAGTTTGTTGATGATATCATATCCATCAGAGCCTAGAGACTTCACAAGGCTAATTATAAGCCTAAAGTCTTTCCCTATACATATATCTTCACAAATATATTATGTACCTCTAAATGCACTAATAATGTCATCCTTTCACCTAACATATAACTCTAAATTATGGACATCTCTAAGGCTACCTTCAAGCAATATTAAAATCTCCTAGATTTTCACATTTTTTATGATGCATATGTTATCACTGGGTGGTTGACCACCCATGATATCTATGAGGTGCTTAAGGACTAAGATAAAGAATATAAAAAATAGGTGAAAAATAAGTACCCCAACTTCTATACCATCAAAACATTCCAAGAAGGGGTGTCAATTGGCATGCTATTTCTGAATCTCATGTGTAAAGATAGTGATATTGTGCATGTTAATAAGAGTTGGGTCCTTTTTCTCATCATCATTCTCTAAAAGGAGTAGGTCCCCACTCTTGGGGACATCATCACCTTCAACATCACATATTATGTCAACATAGTGTGGGTTGGGGGAACTTCTACATGATGTTATACCTGTTTAACACTATATGCACTAAAATGTGCTCATTCCACTAATTATCCAATTTATACCAATTTGACCTAATTGTCATATGTCCTAGCCATAACAACCCTTGGATTAATTTATATAATAATCCCCATATCCCATTTAACCTTTTTCCTATCCCAAAACCAATTAATCCTAAGCCAATCCTAATTATCTATTACATGAGAATTTTTAATTCCCATAACCCCACCTAACCACCTACTAACCTATACCCTAGGTATTCCTACATTCCTAGGAATCATAATCCTATAAATAAGCCCTAAATAAGGCTTGTTATGCACTAAACCTACCCTTAATCCCACTTGAAAATTTAAAATTCAAGAAACTCCCAACTACCCACCCACCACCCTACACTAGCCTTTCCTAAGCACCTAAAACCCTATGAAGAGAATTCTAGAATTAGAGAGTTATAAAAACATCTACATTCTAAAATTATTCCTCTAGAATCCTCTATTTTAAAGGATTCCATGGAATTAAAAATTCCATGGAAAATCCTCCACCCTATATCTTGATGGCCCAAGTTTAAATTTGGACCATAGGATCCCCCTCCATGAATCTATAAAACCAACACACCCTCCCTTTCTCAAGATAATGGGAATTTTAATGAATAAGTGAATGAATTAATGAATTAATAACACAATAAAGCCATTTTTCAAGCCTATCCAAGCCATTGTCAAGCATGTCCAAGTAATTCGACATTCAAGTTCAAGCATACAAATCTTGGATCGAAGTTATGAGAAGGTAAAAATGATGGTAAGCATGAGCTTTGCATTTTGATTTGCCTTTTCTATTCCTTCCTATTGGTTTCATTATCTTGGGTTTCCATTATCTTTTTTATAACATTTTTTTTTAATCCCAAATTTGGTGCACATTTTGGCAACCACGGTGGGATGAACCTCCCTTATTTAGGCTAACACTCTTGTTAGAAGCATTTTAGATGATTATAGGGCAAACTGGAAGTGAAACCAATAATAGATTTTTGAGTTTTTCCATTTTTCATTAGAGTCATGATATTTCTCTAAAAATAGTAGTATCAAAATAGCGGTATTATTAATAGTAATCATGATATTGAATGATAAACTATTATCTGTCAGGGTTTAAGTGGGGTTTTTTATGTTTGAACAATAATGTTACTCCCAAAGTCATGGTATTGTCATGATATTAGTAGTATTGTCAATCCCAGTCATGATATTGTCATGATATTAGTGGTATTGTTGATCCAAGTAGTGGTATTGAAACTCAAGGTTTTTCAAGTTCTGACAGCTGACAGACTAATCTTATTTCACATAGGTGTGTTATTTATGGTGTGTAAGAAAAGCATTACTCTGTGATGAACTACTGGAGGGTCATTGAACAATCCCACCACTATAATACTAATGATATTTCACTGTAAGTAGTGGTATTGAAATTCTTATTAGTGGTATTATGTTTCCAATACATGCAGGTCAAAAAATTTCCCTATTATCATTTTTTGCTATTATGGTATTCTATTCAGGCTGTGTATTATAGGTGAAAGGGAACATTCACACTAATTGATGCTAATTTGGTCTTTTAGGGTTTATAATTTCCAAACAAATATTGTTGAGTTTTCCCCATTTTTACAATAGTGCTACTCTATTAGTCATGGGATTGCCTTGTAAGTAGTGAGATTATTATATACAGTAGTGATATTGAACAAATTCATTGTCAAAGTTAATTTTGGAGATTTAAATAGTTTTGATATCAATAATTATATTAAAAATGAACCCCTATAATCATTTTTAGTCTAATCTAATGATTTTTTAGCTTAATTTAGGACCATAAATTTAGTTGTGCAATATTTATACTTACCAAGTCATGGTATTGTCTTGGTAGTAGTGGTATTGATCTAAGCAATGGCAATATTATAGTTTCAAGATTTTTTAACCATTTTGACTGGTAGGACTCTTGAGGCACCCCTAATGAATGGATAACCTTTTTTTGTAAGGAGGGGTGCCCATTTTGATTATTTTTTATTACATTATCATTAGTAATTAATCATCAGCTTTTCTTAATCCTTGTGTGTATATATTTTACTTATTTGTGTGCATGTACATGATTTTTCATATTGTGTGAAGCTCACATAAGTAATTATATTGGTTAATTAATTATATCATGCATTTACTTGATTATGCAAATCCCTCCCTTAGGATAACACGTGACATGGATTTCATCACCACGTATATAGCTTAGTCTTTAAGGGTTAGTATCATGGATTTCACCACCATGTGCTAGCCATACTCCATGTTCTATTGGAGTATAAATATCAAGAGATCATTGTCATTATGGCCTAAGAAAAATTCCCCATAAAGGGTTCCATGGAGTGAGGATAATTCAGTCTATATACCTAGGGCAATCAGACAACCTCTTATATAGACTTGGGCCCCATCATACCTTTGTGTATATAGGGGACTCCCTTAGATCCTTGTGTAAACCTTAAAATAGGAGCCTATGGAAATAATAGGTGTTCCACTACTATCATCAATATTAGCACCCAAATGACCATCAAAAGTAAGGTTGAGAGGGTTTGATTGATTCTATAACTAGTCACTGGCCTACAACCTCACTTGTGTATTCGTTAAATTATGTGGACATCGAGTTACACTCCCATATGGTTTACTAATTAGGGTTGTATATGTTCATGATTTGTTTTAATGTTGTGATAGGGCCCATTTTGTTTATTAGCTGAGTTGGCCATACCCTTGAAATTTTTGTGTACATACCTTAGAAAACTTATAGGATCATCTCCACCTATTTCTTCATCTCATTCCTTGTACCCACCATCTTACCTTGACCATCCTTGTACACATTATTTATATCACCTTTTATACCCATACTAATATCATTATACCTTGACCATCATAATACCATATTATCCTATCCACATCATCTTCCACTTTCTTATCCCACCCCTATCTCATCAAATCCATCTCATCTTCTTTTCACATCTCCCTTTGCATAAAATTCTTATCATACTTCCATATATACCCATTTCATATCCTTGTCTTATTCATTTCATACCATTTATCTCTCCCATTGGCTATCCCATCATATAAGAATCACCCACTCTCCTTACTCACTTATTCACATCCATAATCTCATACCCCTCTACATCATATCCACCTTCCCATCTCATCTTAGTGAAATCATTTTATCCTCACAATTTATCCCTCTTTTACATTATCCATCCACTTATCCAACTATATTGTGTCCATATTGTCTATCATAATAGTCCATTATCCATATAGTCCATCCCTTTCCATATATCCTTCCATACATATTATCCCCATACATCTACATATTTCATTCTTCACACTTATTGGTGCACCCTTTTAGTCTTCATATTTCATTACTATAGTCCATTTTTACATTTTTATACATCCCTACATTCACATTATCCACATATTACCCTATTTTCCCATAATCCATCCTTATATCTATATAACCCATCCTTCACATTATTACTTATTTATCCAAAAAATCCATCCTTCATAACCATCATTCACCCATATTATCCTTATACAAACTCGTTCCCTTATACACACACACACACACACACACACACACACACACACACACACACACACACACACACACACACACACACACACACACACACACACACACACACACACACACACACACACACACACACACACACACACACACACACACACACACACATCATCATCATCATCATCCATTTGTACATCCTTACACATATCCCATATTACCTTGAGTTTTCCTCATCTTAGTCACACACCTTCATCCTTACCTCATCATTATCTTGTATATATTTCTCCCACATTCCTATTATCCCACATTGAGTCACACTTTGTCATAAGACCATCTCCCACATCCCACTCAGATCTTGTTTTATCTATTAACATACCACAGTCTCAATCATTCCCATATCACTTTCCATCACAAAACCATGTCACATATCCTTGAGAGTAATATTAATCTTTCATCACCTATCTCTTTATCCATCCCACCTATTATTCATCATTTTTTATTTTTTGGAGGACACATTTATCATCATTTTTCCAATCTAAGTTAAAATCACACATATCCATCCATAAATCTTGGCATCACCCCCATCCATCTTGAGGTTCCTTGTTCATCACACCATCATCATCCATATTTCTCCTCATCCCCCTTTCGGATAATTGGTTGAGGACAAAGGATTAAACTATTAGTGTTCATCTTTGTTCTACATATCATCATCATACTATCTTGACTTGAAATTATTATGGAACATATCCTTGTAAGACATCAAGATAGTACCCATAATTATCCCTATCAAGTGTCTTTTGTCTCTAGCACCTATCACCTTGTCCACTTGCTAGTTGACAAGATACAACCCTATCATCCTCTTCTATCCTTGCTAGTTTGATATCTTAAAATAACTATTATTCTTTTGATAATTTCTAGTTATCTTATCCATCAGTGTTATTCCCTTGACCATTAGTAGTTTCACCTTTTTTAATAAAACCCAATAAGTCAAAATATATCCAATAATTTCTCATCCCACCTTATCCACTTTCATCATGGTCATCCAAACCTGAGCTCAATTCTATCAAGGACAAGGTTCCAATAAAGAAGACCCTCTTAAGGGGCAACTCATGGACCCAACTTAGGAATATGAGGATTTTTATAGTGACATTCCTACACCTTGGGGGGAAAATGATAATGCCAACCCTCTCAATAACCTCCTTAATAATGAACGTGTCCACCAACTCCTTGAACAATATGTTCAAAAAAATTGAAATATGGAAATTAGGGGCACCCATCTAAATAAAATGGATCATCGACATAATGATCACCAAGAAGTGGACCATAGATTTCTAGAGGAAGGTGACAAATAACCACCCCTTATTAATTGACATGCTATGGCTAACAAGAGATAAGCTACCATTGAGGATCATTTAGACCAACTCACACAATAAATTAACCTTCTCTTCTAAGTTCAATACAATAAAAATAATAATGACCACAATAATAATCACACCAATCATACTACTCATAATAGCCATCATGTTCATATCCCACAAGGAAATCAAAATCAAACAGCCAATCCTCTTGAGGATCCTACCTTTTCCCAAGAATGGAAGATGATGAAAGAAACCCTCTAACAGGTGGACCCCAAGTCACAGGCCCTCAAATATAAATATGAGAATTTTTTTCATCACCTTTGGACAATAGTGTACTACAAGTTCCCTTCCTTCCACACTTTGAAATTCCCAAGTTTGAGAAATATAGGGGGAAAGGAGATCCAAGGGATCACATATAAGAATTCTTCATTCTTTTCATGAATTATCACAAGAATATGCCCACCTATTAAGGATCTTCCCTAAAATTTTGACTAGACCAGCATTAGAGTGGTTTATGTATCTTCCTAAGGGGTCAACATCCAACCTTGGGTAATTATCATAACAATTTGTCAAGCACTTCTCCTTCAACATAGAAAATGATGTGTCTATTATTGATCTCGATAACACAAAACAAAGAGATGGTGAAAATATGATTTATTTATTACAATGGTGGCATGGATTAGCAAGTGACTAAGATGCACCATACCCAAAAAGGAAATGGTGAAAATATTTATGGACAATCTTAATGTAAAATTGAAATATCAGTTAAAGATACAATGCACAAAAAATTTTGATGAGATTATAGAAAAGGGGATGTATATTGAAAAGGCTCTCATCGAAAAGGGTATCATTAATTCATTCTCTCATAATGGGAACACTACAAATTTAGGAACTCCATATTCAAATAAATCAAAGTTATTTAACAAAAATAAGAATGTTGTTGGGGATGGAGTAATCGATTCTAAACCACAAGAGCAATATTTCCAAAATATTTAGAGAAAAGGGGCCCCACCTCAACCACACTCCTCTTCTATCAAGGTTCTTAGGGGATAGCCAAAAACCCATATAGGAAGACAACCTCTTACAAGTCTTTGTATCCCTTTGGAAAATATGTTATAGAAATTGATTATGGCTAACATGATTAACCTACTGGAGGTTTGACCTATCGATGATCACCAACCAAAGCCAGATTGGTATCATGAGAATGAGTAATGTAAGTTACATAGAGTAAAAGGCCATGATATCAAAAATTTCATGCAATTTAAACACTATGTACAAGATTTGATTGAAAGAGGTGACATCAAGCTGGAAGGGGAGCCTACTTCTACCCAAACAAGAAATGGATATTTAGGAATTTATAAAGATCCTCTCCCCAAACATGAGCAAAGAAATTAGAGACCATCAAGAGACCAAGGTTAGGTATCCTCTTCTAATTTTATTGATTATCATAATGTGCCATATCACTACATAAATAGCATCAAGCTTCATCATATTCCCACATCTGAAGAACATCCTTCTTTGGTTTTAAAAATAAATCTAGCCACATCTCATTTTATTGTAACTACCAGGTGTAACAAAATCATAATTCCTATAGCATCATCCCAATAACCATCCACTTCTTCCACTATACCAAAGGGAAATACCTATAACAAAGCCATAAATGGGTTTGATAAGTCTTATGACATTATTCAATAGCTAGAAAAGACCCCTACCTAGATTTCCCTTATGGAACTTCTAAAAACTTCCACCTTGCATAGGGAATTATTAAATCAAGTGCTTAATGACCTAAAAGTACCTATTAACTTGGACATAAATCAGTTTCAAGCATTAGTGGCTCATTTATCCCCCTCCCCATAACTCACTTTCATCACCTAAGATCTACCACTAGTTGGCCCTCATCATAATTACCCATTGTACATAAAAGGTTTCCATTTCCCATCACTGAGTCTCTTATATCCTTATAAATAGAGGATCATCACTTAACTTGTGTAATGTGGACTTCCTGAAGAAGTTGGGGTACTCTAAAATATCACTAGGGCCCCATCTCATCATGATCAAAGCATATGATGATAATGAGTAGCCATCTGATGGGTCTATTTATCTTCCCATTATTGTGTGGCTTGTAGTCCATCAAACCTTAGTACATGTGGTGAACATAGACTTACCATATAATATGCGTCTTGGGAGACCTTGGATTCATGAATTTAAATCCATCCCATCCACTCTACATCAATTCCTTAAATTCCTCTATTCAGGAATGGAATTCACCATCCCAAGGGTTATTGACCATCACAACTACCAAATGGATCAAACCCCTTCTCCATCAACATCCTGAGGCATTAATAATTCCATCCTTAGCCTTATAACTACCAAATATGTCTCTTTTGATCAATTAGCCACCACCTCTACCCCAACACCAAACCTTACCAATTTAAAAATCACATCTAAAGGTTGTGGTGAATATGAGTACAAAATCCTTTGCATTAGCCATCTCTTATTGTCTCCTCAAAGCTATGGATCCCCTATGATGAGGGAAGTTCATACCATCAAATATCAATTTGGCCCTATGGATTTTGAAAGTGTTATATTTATATCATATGAACACATTGAAGAGGATGATGATTCATGGATTTTACTTGATGATTATACCTTCATCTCACCCTAACAAATATATCCTATTATCTATCGCATGATGGAAAACATGAACTATAAAGGAAAGGGACTAGGTGGGTAAGAGTAGGGTCAAATAGAGCCTATTAATGTTCAAGATAACTCATCCTATTATCTTATAGGGTACAAACTATATGGTGATGGCCCTCTCAATGTCATTATGGATTCTATCTTCGCCAATGAGCCAACTCTCCTCAATGATGATACTGAAATAGAGTCTATTTTTAGTTAATTCGAAGAGTTAGCTACCACTAACCTCTTTTTATATGCATCCATCTACACCATCAACATCTCCCTCCATTATCCCTCCCTCATAGACTAGTATGCCAAACAAGACCCTACCTTTGACACATTTCAAATTTATGAAGCTATTCTTGAATATCTGGGGGGTAAGGACTTTAATTCCATTAGGGGAACAAAATAAAGGGTTCTCAATAAATCTTTGTGAATCAATATATTTTGGAGAACAATAGTCACTAAACACCCAAAGTGATGATGAAACATGTGAAGTAGAAGACGAATCTTATATAGAACTTGATGACATTATAGATCATCCTGTTCAATTATAAGAATATATAGATGTTGATACTGAGTTGCTAGGGATTACCACCTCTGGCATGCCAAAAATCAAATACCCCCTTATTTATTAAAACAATCTCCCTCACTCATTAAAGAAGTCATTGAAGTAAATATTAGAACTGAAGAAAAACCTAATATCATGAAATTAGGGGCATCTCTTATGCAATCAAAGTGTGAAATTATCATTGCCTTGCTTAGATAATTTATTGATGTCTTCACTTAGAATTATGAAGATATGCCTAGGTTGGATCCTTCACTAGTAGTCCACCATCTTGATGTCCATCCTAATGCCAAACTTGCCAAATAAAAATTATGAAAGATTCATCTAAAGGTGGCATTACTAGTCAAAGAAGAATTATAAAATTTCTTGGACAAATGATTCATCCATCCTATTGACTATCCTAATTGGATATCTAATATAGTCCTTGTCTCAAAACCACATGGTAGAATTCAGATATGTATATATTTTTGTGAAATTAATTAAGCATGCCCTAAGGATGATTTTCCACTTCCTAATGTTTATATGATCATGGATTCAACTATTGGGTATGAGATGTTTCCTCTTATGGATGGTTTCTTTGGATACAATCAAATCAAAATCACTCTTGAAGACCAGCATAAAATAGAATTTATCACTCCCTCAAGTAGATTCTATTATTATGTCATGCCATTTGGCCTAAAGAATGCAAGAATGACATATCAATTAGTGATGACTATCATCTTCCATGAAATGATGTAAGATATTATGGAAGATTATGTTGATTATATCTTGGGAAAATCCTACTCTCGAGTTGAGCATCTTGTAGTCCTCTATAAGATCTTTGACAAACTATAAAAATATAAAGTATGCTTGAACCCTAAGAGGTGTGTCATTGGTGTAACATCAAGAAAATTTTTAGGGTTCATTGTCTCCTAGAGAGGTATTGATGTGGATCTAGCAAAGGTTTGAGCAATCACTAAAAATGTCACCTCCCTAGATGTTTAAGTAGTTGTGTAGTCTTCAAGGTAAACTCTGGGATAGTAGGCATTTTATCTCATAGCTCACTTATAAGTGTCATCCATTTACTGAATTTCTTAGAAAGGGATAAACCTTTCACTGGGATGAAAATGATCAAAATTCCTTTGAAAATATTAATTAATACTTGACAAATCCACCTATCTTTTCCCCACCAATTCCAGACAAGCCATTATTGCTCTATATATTTGCTACTCCTTATGTCATTGGAGCTTTAATCACATAGCATAATAATAAAGGAAAGGAGAAAGTTATTTATTACCTTAGTTATACCCTAATAGCATATGAGTTAAACTATACACTAGTTGAATGGGTAATTTAGTTGTAGTCTTTGCATCCCAAAAACTTTGGTATTATATACTCAATAATTAGGTATGCTTAATTGCCAAAATAGATCCTTTGAATTACCTCCTATCTAAAGCAACATTAACAGGTTATGTGGTCAAGTGGATTATGTTTCTCAATGAGTTTGATATTTAATATGTTCATCCAAAATCCATCAAAGGATAGGTCATAATAGATCAACTGGTAGAAGCTCCACTAAAATCTGCTGAACCACTTACTTCTCCCTTTCTAAATGAATCCATCATGAGCACCTTATAGGCAAAATTTTGGAAGCTATATTTTGATGGATCCTTCACTACTCATGGGTCAAGGGTAGGAATCCTATTATTCACCCCACAATGTGACCTCATTCCCAAATCATTTCATCTCATGTTCCTTTGTGCCAATAATATCTCAAAATATTAAGCCCTCATAGTAGAACTTCATTATGCTATAAAATGGAACATTCAGCATTTGCAAGTATTTGGGGACTCTCAACTAATAATAAAATAAGTAAATGAAGAGTTTCAAATAAAGGATGAGAATCTACTCCCATATAAATAAATGGTTAACCAATTAAAATCTAGTTTTTAGTATATCACATTTGAGCAAGTACCCTAAGCTAACAATAAGGTAGATGGTTTCATGGATACTTTGGGCTCCCTCATTGATCTACCTAAAGATGTTTTAGAGGGAAATTTTCTCATTGAACAACTAATCACCCTAGCTCATCACTGTTTATCCCCTACACAAACTTGTGTCATTAATAATCCTATTCTCCCATGGCATCACACCATCTACCAATACCTTCATGATAATATCTTACCTCTTGATCTCACTCACCATCAATGAAAATACTTTCTCCATCAAGTTGCTCATTATACCATCCTAGGTAACATGCTCTATCAAAGAGGTTATGATGGAACCCTGCTAAGTTGTCTGACCTCAAATAAGGTAGCTCAAGTGGTTAAGGAGGTACACACTAGCATTTGTGGAGGGCACATCATTGAGATGGATTTAGCCAAGAAGCTCCTCTATATTGGATAATATTGGCCAACCATGGAATGAAATGCATGTCAATATGTGCAAAAATGTGTAGCATGTTAAAAGCATGGAAAACTTATCCATGCACCAGCACAAGAATTGAATCCTCTCATGATCTTATCAGCAAGATTAATCTTACTTCCTCAAATGGGCACAAGTTTATTATCACAACTACCAAATACTTCACAAAGTGGGTAGAAGCAATGCTGCTGACCTACACAACTAGCCTCTAGATATCCAAATTCATCCTTAATAAAATCATTTACCACTTTAGCATCCCTACCAATATTATCATAAATAATGGCAAGTCCTTCAAAAATCAATATGTTGAGGCCCTATGTCAAAAATACCATATCAAGCAACGTTTTTCTTCCCCATATTATCCCTAAGGTAATGGATAAGTGAAAGTGACTAATAAAACCCTAATCAAAATCCTAAAGAAGATAGTCAATTAGGTTAGATGTGATTAGCATATTTAATTGTATCCATCATTATGGGCCTATCGTACTAACATCCACACACCCACAGGGGGCACCCTTATGCCTTGGTATATGGAGCTGAAGTAATACTACCTATGGAAGTAGAGATACTTTCCCTTTATCTCTCATTATAAGGTATAATTATGTATCATAATCGATAATGAGAGTACTTATAAGAGCTATAAATCCTTGATGAAAAATGACAATAGGCCTTGAATCATTTGAGGGCATATCAAAATAAGCTCAAGAAATAATACCATAAGAAGATCCAAGCACGGGAGTTTGAATTAAGTGATTTGGTCCTAAAAAAAAATCAAAAGAATACTAATGTAGAAATAGAGAAGGGAAAATTTTAAGCCAATTGGTTGGGTCCATACATCATTATTGTTAAATTTGGCTTAGGAGCATACAAATTAGCCACACTTGAGGGAAATGAATTGGATGATCCTATGAACATCATGCACCTCAAGTGATTCTGTGCCTAATCCCTGTATCCTCCATCTATAGGACCCATTCATTCCAAAATAAATAAATAAATAAAAATAATTCTATCTAATAGTGAAAACTAGCTCACTGGCACCTTGGGCAAGTACCATGGTGAAAACTAGTTCCTAGTACCATGGTAAGGACTACCTGAGCTTGGTCTCAATTAGTGGGAAACTACAGCATGGAATAAGCATCCTCATCACACAAGTAGTAAGGGCTACCTTTGGGACAGTTATTGAAGGGATTTTCCTAAATCATCTATCTATTTGTAGAAACATTATCCCTATCCCTAAATTTTTTTATCACATTATCTACCTCCATCTAATGAAGATCCCTATGACAGATTGGTCTCCTCTTAGCCCCAGATAGATCACATTGAATTTTTGTTATCCATGTACCCATCCACTCCCATTATCACTAACAATAGGTCACCTTAATTATGGGGTTATTGTGATTCTAATTCCTTGAGAAATAGTTCAACCCCCTTTATTCTGGTCTTTTTGATCGACATCTTGTCCATGAATCCCATATCCTACATTATCACCTCACCTACACTCAATCATCATTATCATCTACATTCCCATCTACCATCATCATCATCATCATCATCATCATCATTATCATCATCATCTTCATCTCCTAGCTAGAGCTACATTGGCCTAAGGTCCTATGGACTATGTAGGTAGCACTTGGTCATATTCTTGTGTCCAATGATAGCTCAACCACTGCCATTTTCCTCCCCCACACCATCTTTTATCATCCTATTTGCAATTATTTTAAAAGAATGAGAATGTGTTTAATTATGCTCATGTGTGTGATTTGAATGCTAATTGTATGCTTTGAATGTGAAATGAATGCTTGTCTTTGATTTGGTTTCCTTTTTGCATGTCTATACATATGAGAACAAGGATGGCACAAGAGTGGAACCTAAAAATAATTCCCTTTGAATGGCTCCTCCCACTTTCAAATGAAGTTCTTGCTATACATCTTTAGTATAAGTGTCATGGCCCCATTAAGACCATTGACATATCTCATAAAGATATGATAGTAACATGGATTGCATAAATGCTTGAAAATCTTCCCACAACCCTGATCCTACCCTCATAACCACTTCCGAGCCATATCCCCTTGCAACCACTCCTGAGCCATATCCCCCCTAACCACCCATAGACAACCTAAACTAAAACCTTTCCTATCCACTCTCATCATATGAACCCTTACCCTCATGATGTAGGAGCACCAATATCCAAATGGATAGATCATCTATTCAAACTAAGGGCAATATTGATTATAAAATAAATAAAACAAATCCATCTCATATGCATTACTTAAACATCCACATCCATTATTAGCCACATCATCAGCAACATAACAAATTTACTTAATTTCATCATACATATCCATCTCATTATAAATAATCTTAACATACATACATCACTCATAACATATTCATCCACATAAATAAAATATACACATAACATAAATAATATCACTATCATATTACCATCATCACTCATCAATAATGCCATCACATCTCATCATAGTCAACATATCCCATTTCACATATACAATACATTACACCATATTCATCATCATTACACGTATATATATATATATATATATATATATATATATATATATATATATATATATATACCATCATATGCATCAAACATTATCATCAAAAAATAACATGACATACTAATAAACATCATAACATACATCATCATCATAATAATCATGAACTCATAATCATCATAAGTGCATAAAACAACCTCATTATCAACATATATCCATAAATAATCATCATGTCACATAAATAACCATCACCATAAACACAAGAGACAAGAATGAATCATATAAATATCATTGTGTCCATATATACAAAATTAATCCCCTATATAATCTACAAAGGCATCTTGAAACTATCCATCATGGCTGAGGTGCTAGTAGTGGCCTCGATCCCCTACTCTTCAAAGGTTGTCTCACTGATGACTGACTAGCCTAGAAAGATCCTACCCTACACTCTAAGGGTACTGCCACCTCATAAAGATTCTAGTGGTACTGGGCCTCTTACATTAATAGCATGATCTAATCCATCATACCCTTCAGCCCCTATCCCTATAGGCCTATACCTACTGCATCTCAAGCCCTCTCCATCATAGCTAGCTTCCCTTATAAAGCTTGGACCTATCCCTATAAAGTCACAATCTATGACTATGCTTTCTTAATTTAGGTGTCTCATTATTGTATCTAACTTTGTAACCCCACTACCTCTACCCACAACTAAGATAAATCAGTCTCTCATTGAGCAACCTACACCTATAAACCATCCACCTATCCCTATGCCTAGGATAGCCTCACATCATCCTACATCCTCAAAACTTATAGTTGTACATGAAGTTGATCATGCTCCTTGATAATGCCCCCAATATATACAACTCGATCCTAGAGCTCTACTTGAATCATGATAATAATGCCTCATCATCAATAGATCAACTAGGGTGAGATGGTCCTGCTCCTCTAGAAGGCTACCTAGGCCTTTATGGTGCCTAAAATGGTCCCACTCCTCTAGAAGGTTTTCTAGGATGTTGTAGTTCTTGGATTGATCCCACTCCTTTTGATGGCTATATATGTACCTACCCCATCAGCTAATCTAGACCTTATCCTTACCCATAACCCTATCCCTACCCATCAATATCCATCACATTCAAGGCTGGTCCCTATCTCTACTATTCATCCCACTTATGAATATAAGATCATGCTACAATCACCATCTTGATAATCACATGAGGTTGAGTTAACCACCTTAGTATCTATCCTTGCCACCACACTTGATACTCATTTATGACCCTTAGCTTTGGTATGACTATGGTAAAATACCACTAAAATGGCACCACATCTTGATAATCAAAGATCACATGTAATCTCATGATTGGCCTCCCCCACTAAGGCCTCTCTTACACACTCCTTGAAAAGATATGCTTAGGATCCAACACATCCTAAACAAAACCAAACTAGCTATGAACCTGATCTAGTCTACATCTCTCAATAATACAATCACTCTATCCAGTAATGTAACATGGGGTCAGCATGAACTGAGTGCATGTCTCATCCCCCCACCCAAAAATGATGCCTCAATATGGAAACTAGGTAATTTTCTTAGGATGTAAGATATTGAATGCCTCCCTATATAAAATAAAATCCCCTACATGAGTTAGTGTTGCCCTTACCACTATACACCATTGATACACAACCACCTATCCTAGCTCTAGATTAGTAAGAACTCCTAATGACTATTAAATCACAATATACTCCCACCTCCATATCTGTAGTAGTAAGGATGGCCCAAATCTCTATGCATCTCTATATGCACCAAGATGTATCTCCTTATACAAATGCACTAACATAATTGGTCCCCATAAGAATACTCACTTATCATGAACCATGTCAGCTACCACCTCCCCTAGATTGAGATGAAATAATCTCCCACTCTTATTTGATAATAGGATGCTAGCTATTAGAGCCATCACTACTAATGTCAATCTATCTAATGAGCCATCTCATTGGCATCGGTCTCGGTCAATCAAACCATCATGTAAACCAATTTGTAGGTTACCACCCAACCACTGTAATGTCTAGATTAGTGTCTATGATCTCTAATAGATCTTGGTTCCAATCATCAGCAAATTAAAAATCCTATAAAAATCCTCTAAGGTCACATTCATCTCCCTAATCATGAAGTGGAATTAACTCATCTCAGAATTCCAATACTCCACCAACATCATAATCAGTGCTTGATCAATCTAGATTGGTGGCATAGTCACTACATCATATATCCCTACTAGCTCTAGCACTCTGTATTCCTCCTCCATCACTTGCCACATCTCATGTAGGATCTTTGGATGCCTAAATTGAGATGCTAATATGCCTAATCACTCCTAAAATATGAACACATAATTATTTTATACATCCCTCGATTCTCCCTATCCACCTCATCTTACCATTACCCTACTCACTTTACCTACTTCCTTAACCCTAGACATCAACCCCTTAACTAGCCCTCCCCAGTCCTTTAACCCACCTATCCCATATCACAACCCCACTAACTTTTATACTCAACACCCAATCATGATGTTCCAATACCACTATTACCCTCTCATAGGATTACAACCCCATGATTCCCCAATAGTGCAATTTCAATCTTACTACTCCCCCAGTAGTGTGATTATAATCTTGTTACTCCCCCAATCATGGGATTGTAACTCTACAGTACCCTACTAATTTTTTACCCTAAAAAACCTAAATTAATCAACAAAAAACATCAAATATGAGTGTACTTACCAGTGGTCCTACACCAAGCTCCCTTTGGTATGTTTAGACTTTCTCATTATGGTGTGAAGCTCAAGGAATATGATCCATTCTTTACAACTCTAGGTTTCTAAAAGTAAATAGTACAAATGACCCCACCCCCTACCCCATTGGCCTATATCAACCCCCCTCCCCACTATTTTTTTCCCATATACCTAATCCAACTAGGATTCCTATACTCTCAATACATCCAACTAACATCCAATATCTCATCCTCATTATCATCATCATCTCCCAATCAGAACTACAACAACCTACAATCTGTTTAGATTATATAGGTAGTACTTGGCCACTTTTCCTTGACCAAGGATAGCTTGACCACTATCTCTATCATCCATCCTCATCCCTTAGTATTTTGGTCACTCGATCACATCATTTATTATTTATCATCATCATCATCATCATATTGATCAAATTTCACTTAGAAATACAACCATCATATCTAAACAAATCATCTTATCCTGGCATATATCTCTCCCTTGTATGCATCCTTGCTTGGGATACATCTAAAGCTTGTGGCCTTGTATCTTATCATCATCATTTTTATGTTTGATTCTCATGTATGTGTCCTTTATTGGGATGTGTCTCCAACTTTAGCACCCATCATCACTATTCCTTTTGCATATGTCCTTGCCAAGGGCATTATTATCAGTTTCTAGCTTATTGCTCAATGTCGATCTCATCTTCTTCCTCTTATATCCCATATTATGGAATCCCATCCCCTCATCTCTCCATCTTACCCTACCCCTAATTTTCTTCTTTTGAGTGTAAATCCATCTCATTCTTCCCTATATGTCCCCTTGAGGGGGCATCATATCCCCTAACATCATATCTGATTAGAATCTATCCATAACATAGTTAGTTTTTATTTGAAATACCATTACTCCTTCCACTCTGTCCACTCACAATGCCCTTTCAAAGAGGGGGAAAATTTATGCACTAAAATGTGATCACTCCACTAATTATCCAATTCCCACTAATTTGACCTAATTATCCTATGCCCTAACTATAACAACCCTTAGCCTAATTTCTATAATCATCCCCATATCCCATTTAACATTTGTCCTAGCCCAAAACTAATTAATTATAAGCCAATCCTAATTATCTATTATATGAGAAATTTTTAATTCCCATAACCCCACCTAACCACCTACTACCCTATCCCCTAGGTATTCCTACATTCATAGGAATCTTAATCCTATCAATAAGCCCTAAATAGGGCTTATTACCCACTAAACCTACCCTTAATCCCACTTGACAATTTAAAATTCAAGAAAATCCCAACTACCCACCCACCACCCTACATTAGCCTTTCCTAAGCACCTAAAACCCTATGAAGAGAATTCTATAATTAGAGAGTTCTAGAAATCTCTCCATTCTAACATTATTCCTCTAGAATCCTCTATTCTAGAGGATTCCATGGAATCAAAAATTCCATGGAAAATCTTCCACCCTAGATCTTGATGGCCCAAGTTCAAATTTGGACCATAGGATCCCCCTCCATGAATCTATAAAACCAACACACCCTCCCTTGCTCAAGATAATGGGCATTTGAATGAAGAAGTGAATGAATGCATGAATGAATAACATAAGCAAGCCATTTTTCATGCCTATCTAAGCCATTGTTAATCATCTCCAAGCAATCCAATAATCAAGTTCAAGCATATAAATCTTGGACCAGAGTTATGAGAAGGTAAAAATGATGGTAAGCATGAGCTTTGCATTTTGATTTTCCTTTTCTATCCCTTCCTATATGTGTCATTATCTTTGGGTTTCCATTATGTTTTTTATAACATTTTGTTTGAATCCCAAATTTGGTGCACAAACACCACCTATGCCACCATGAAGTTACATATCACAATCTTCCCTCCATGGGTGACAATAAGGTCCATGGTATATTTAGTATTTTTTAATATCTACATGTACCATATTCAAGACTTCTATGACCATTTCTATCCCCTCATATACTTTGCCATCAATGAGACACCGATGCCTAGGCTTTCTCAAGAGATATAGGCTTCAATTATTCCCATTGATGATTATTTATACTACCAATACCACATTGTGATCATGGTGGAATAAATTTGAGGGGATTCTCTTTAGCTGACCTATATTATCCCCGATCTCCTAGCAGAGTGGGAAATCACTTGGAAACTAGACAATGGCATCACAGGCCTCTACCTTACCAAGAAATAGAATGTCTACCAATTATTTTTCATAATCATGGGGTGTCATGGATACAATAATTTACCATCAATTTAATCTATGACCCTCCACATGTATTTCTATATCCTACATAAGGTGGATGATAAATAATGGGATCATCAAGGTAAGGTTCATGCCTATGTGAATAATACCAAGCATGGCTCAACACTATGTACCACCATGAGAGCCACCCTAATGATGTGAGGCACCTTAACCTTATCAATTTTGCATATATGATCATAAATATCAAAGAGACACATCACCAAAGAGATTAGACATAACTTAGACCCATGATGAAATACTTGATTCGTAAACACCACTGAAAAACTCAAAGTGAAGTTTTAAACGTATGGATTTTGAATTTCTCAAAATAAACAAATTCTTGAAATTACTCAAAAGAACTTGTAAATTGTATGGCAAAGTATTCTCAGTTATCGAATTGGATTAGAATTGTCAAAAAGACTAATATCTTCCATCACTAATAGAACTGGATTTTATTTTAAAAATTAAATGTCATAAATTGTCAATTTTTCAAATATTGCATGAGCTCTTGATTAATTAAAAATTAGAATACTTGAAAATAAAACATGCAATCATGACAAATTACCACATGAAATTGATAACAGAATTCGGCATTGATTGCCTATGTCTCTGGGTCTGCCCAATAGTGAGGATCGTTTCTATTAAATTTGTGCAACAAATGGCTTACAAATTATTTGGAAACATTGCACAACTTCCCTCAGGCCTGATCTCTGTCCAATAATTCCACCTTCACTAATAAACTCAAGCTCAGTCACATGAAATCCTTCCTCAGTCTTCAATCCCTTCTAAATGTGCTTTGGTCCCTTCACTTCAACTATTGGTTTATACAAAAAAATAACATTCTCTTTCAATTAAAAATAATAACTGAAAGGCTTACCCTATGTATAAAGGTCAGAAATTGGATTAATATCCGCTTGCTAAAGCCATCTCCAAGCTCTTATCTATCTCTCAGCTTCTTAAAAATAAAACACAGTCAGATTTCCATGTCAATACAAGTAAAAATTACTCCCTTTTATAACACTTCAACCACTGTGGCTGAAGTGGTCAAGGCCTTATCCTTTTAGGCACCAGGTCTCAAGTTCCAAACTACCTTCCTCCTTTCTAGGTGCCTAGGGAAGTGGGCAAGGGCATCCTTCCTCCATGAGCACACTTTGACCAAGGATTTTAGTCCCACATTTGTTGGGAAAGGTTGTTTTAATGCTTAAAATAGCAAGTTTGTTGAAGTTTTCAAACAGAAAAGATTTGGGCTCCAAATTTGGCTGCCACCTAGCTTAGTCAAATGCCTAGGAATGAGGGAGGTTTGTTTAGTGTTTGTGGCATGGAGGTTTGGCACCTATTCTTATTTGAAAATGTCAAATATCATGTGCAAAAATAAAACACTTAATAAATTTTTTTGCCCCACTATTTATTTGCCATGTGTCAAATGGAGATTGGTCTACTTGGCATTCCTAAACTATGCCATGTCACTTTTGACACCATGGTCGCATGATTTCTTCAACTAGATATATCTTGAGCATTAGGGCTCCATTTTGCAAATCGTGAAAACCATCAAAAAGATCTTGATGAGATCTATACTGTGCAATCATTTTTATCAAAATATGGAAACTTTTATTTTTTCACAAATGGAGAGATCCACCTAGATCAATACTAGATCCCCCATATCTTATTATCCCATTACCTGTGTTGAGATCCCAACAACCAAGAAGAGGCTCTCTAAACTATTTTAAAATGGGTCTTTGTTGATACAACTCCATCAAATTTAGTGTCTACTTCACTTTCATAAAATTTTGATGTAATCTAACCCCAAGTTTCCCATACACTTCATTTCTCGAGTAGCTTAGGGTCAAGATATCTCACCTTAGGACCATTTTGTATCACCCTAAAGGTTTCCACCCATAATTTTGATATTTATATGTATCCCCTATAAATTCCTCCTAGCTTCCCAACCCAGGTGTAACCTAAATCTATTTCTTCCCATTTCACAGCATCCCCATAAAGTATCCTAACCTTTCTCGATCCACTAACTTCAACTATATTTAATCTAGATGCAGCCTCCCTCTCCTGTGACTCCTCATATGTCATCCTTTGAAAGTGGCTAAACTTCCCCTCAGTTTGTTAGCTTTTGTAATCTTTGGTTCTTTGATCTTCTTGACTTCCCTAGTTTACCCTACTACTAAGTTTTCCCCATTTCAACTACATTATCTTGGTCAACTACATCAATTACTCTCAGGCTCACTCCATAGGTTTCACATTCCCTCCTAATGCCATAATTTACCTAACAACATTTATGACTATGATCACCCTAGTTTCCTCTACTCCAAAAAAATTTAGCATTGAAACTATTTGAGCATTGATGGCAATGTCTTTTAGGATCCATCTATGATAGCTCATTCAAGTTTAGTAGTACCATAGGTGGGAACCAAGCATAATGTTGTTAAGTGGCCAAGGCTAATTGCACCTTATCTACCCCCATGACATCTAGTTACACTCACATCACTATCATGGGACTCTCTCCCCCTTACTTTAGGATATCATCACTTGGATTTAATCAACCAATCTCCTATTTCATATTGAATACGTAGCTCCTGGGTGTTATTGGCCCCTAGGTCTTCATGACCTAGGATTAAATAAGGTCTCAAATATTCCCTTGAGCTTCCCATTTAGTAGTTCCTCCATTTTTACCCATGCTTCACCTTCCATCATCCATCCCATTCCATACCTCACCCTCATTCTTGCCTCCACCTTCCACTTCACTTATCACCACCCTTTCTCCCTCATCTTTCACTACCTTATGAAAAAGGGTAGAACAAGGTTGTATGGGGCCCATTGAAGCTTCAAGTGCAAAAAGGTCATAGATGGTCTACCAAAGGTACCCTAGTATCCATATGTAATTTTATCATGACTTGGGTAGAATGAAGGAGGTGTTCATATAGACCTTCACAAAATATGGGGACCCTATGGCATGAAGGATGAAATATGACTTGTTCTTGTTTACAAAGGAAAGGACTACCACTAGGGAGGAGAATATTACAGAAGACCTAGTCTATATAATCAAGGCCACCAATGATCTCACATAGAAATTGATGGAATATCTTAGGAAATAAGTTATGACCCTAGAATATTAGTGTTGGAGAATTATAAATGATTTCATGGTGAGTTATAGAGGTTTCCAAGTGAGTGGATGAAGTAACTTGATAGTCTAAAAGTGACAATGACAAAGTGTGCAATGTGTTTGTCCTAGTATGCTTAAGTTGGCTTGCTTGATATTATATTTTGGATTGGTTATAGATGATTAGGGATGAATATAAAGTATTTATCATGTGTAATGGGTCCCATAAGATGTCTTATATGCTTTGAGTGCTTGTGTGCATGATTAAAATTCATCTGGTTGATCATTGTTTTCATCTAGAATTTTTGGGTCCAATGGTAGAAAATTTGAGTAGGCAATTTGCTGCCATCACCATTACCATGTGTGGATGAGTTAGGGGGAGTTAGTCATATGGTTTTGATCATATTTATTCCTAGTTATTATATGTTAAATTTTAGGTCATACGACAAAGTGCAACAAAATATATGTAAGTGCAAAGTTGGGCTCCTAGGTAGTTTGATAGTGTTTTCCCATAGTTAAATTTGCATGTGGAAAGAAATAGTTGAGTAAGTATATTGATGAAGTTATATTTTACACATGTTTTATTTTTAGGAGAATTTGATCATATGGGTTTGTTCAGTTTTATTCCTAGTTGATTTTCACTAATTTTTAGGTCATGTGATGAAGCACAACAAAAGATATGCATATGTAAAGTTGGCCTTCCAGGAAGTTCTAGACATAGTTGGCTCTATGGAAAAAAACTTTGAGTGAGTATATTAATGGAATTATATATTAAATGTGTGAAGGTTTCAAGATTAGGTTGATACATGAATTGATTCCCCTATGATTGAAGATCATATGGTGAAAAATTGAGAATATGCATTTGAGCACAACAAAAGATATATCTATTCAAAGTTGGCTTCTTGAATAGATTGGAATGGTTTCCATAGAAAATTTTTCACAAGGTAAATTTTGAGTAAAATCAATAGAGCATGTTACTCCAAGATGTTGGGAAGTAATGCGATGGTGCCAAGTGTTCAATGTTTAACATTGAGTAGAGATAAAGATCAAGATTCTTCCAAGGATCAACAATGAGAAGGTGATCATATATATAGATATCAATGGTGTGAATTAAATTTAAGAATGTAAAGTGATAATTGTCTAGCATTGTTAAATCAAGGACACTCTTGCAAAGATTGATGGTGTGTATTGAGTCAAATTTACCAGATAGCATAAGATGAGGTCAACTATTTGAAGTTTAACATTTGGGAATTGGCACACAATGTTTTAAAGTTTAAATAATATCAAAGGTGTTCATGAATATATGAGGAAATGAGATATGATAAAAGTGACTGAGGTTTAACTATGAAAATTTGAATTCTAATATTTGAATTTAACAAAGGAAATACCAGTGTCTGGTTTTTGGGCCATAACTTTTGATCCAGGCACAATTTGCTCATGGTGTAAAAATAAAATTTGTAAATGACTGTAAGGCACATATGGAAATAGATATTTGAAGATATAAAAGTGTGCATATTCATATTTATGAATGTTCAAAGTTTAATATGTTTTCATGTATGCTCTACATATAACCCGATAAGATTGTTTGAGCTTGTTTTGATGTTGTTTCAATATCTCATGCTAAATTAGCTATTGAAGAGTGTTATAGACTCCATAAAGATGCTCTATGTGATTTTTAGAGGTGTGATAAATATATCTTGTGTATGAACAATGATTAATAAGTTTGTTATGTATTCATTCATTATATTCATGTGTACCATGTCAGTGTTTGAGTTATTTGAGTATACGTAGAATTGAGAAAATTTGATTATGATAATTTGAGAATATCTAAGGGGAGATAAAGAGTGGAACCCATGTATTTGAAAGTGGTACCATATTCTTGGTTTTCTCAGATATGTATCAAAGACGTGAATGGGTCTCCATATTACCTAAAAAGTGACTTAGGCTTATTTGAAAGAGAGTTGCGCTTAAGTGTGACCCATGTTAGATGCCTTAAGGGTGAAGGCATGTATTGTGGCTGATAAGGAAAGTGTTTGGACTTGATAAACATAAAGGATATATAAATAATGAAACCAAATATGATGGTTTTTAGACTTGAGAGACTTGAAAAAAGGATTGTGTGAGAAGACTATGTGAAGGAAGGAAGAAAGTATGTATGCCCTATGGATGGGTTGATGTGAAAAGTAGATTAAGGACTAAGTGTATGACATGTAGGTCATAAATTTTTTGGCATAATAGTGTTCTTGTAGTTTGAGGATATGTGAATAGGTATTTATGAGCATATGAGGACAATTTGAGTGAAGAAGGAGAGAGATTGTGACTTGCCTATGTGAGAGAGGCCTGAATGAGATAAAGAGGGATTTTATGTAGAGGTTAGATAATTAGAGATCCATAATCAAGTTTTTAATACATTAGTTTTAAGGTGGAGGTGCTCACTTAAAAGGATGGTATAAATGACTTGATCTTCCTAGGGGTAGTAGCTCCTTGTGAAATAAGTGTTTCACTAAAGGCCTTTGGTAAAGAAGACTTGATCAAGGTTTTTGGTCTAAAAGACTTGACCAGTTTCTTGTTTGTAATATCTTATAAGACAAGTAGTCCATGTTTTTCAAGCTTGAGAGTGGTTTTTATTCCCCATGAAGGTTTCCTATAGGAACTATGTGTTGTGTGTTTGATATTTTGTATGTATTTAATGAATTAGCTCTCTTATTAATGTTGTTTGATCAAGTTGATATATGCTAACTATTTAATAGTTTGAAAGGATTGAAATAATAATTGTACTATTTAGGCTCACTAATTCACCCCCCCTTTCATTGATTGTACCTATAATAATTGGTATCAGAGTAGTGTTATTAATTTGGCCTATCAAGGCCAAATTACTACCCCTATTATATTGAACTTTCTAAAAAATGGTAAATTTCCCTTTGTAGCTAGTCAAACTGATCATTTAGACATAAAAATGTGAATTTTGGTCAAAAAACATAAAAAATGGTTTTAAATGGATCATTAAATTATCCTAAAAAGGATTTTAATATATTCAAGAGTTTGAAAATATCATAATTCTAAAAGTTTAACTCATGAAAAAATGTTTTGATATGTTAAATAGCCTAAAAAGCCCCTATTACACACCATACATGCCAATTAGCCATTTTAAAACATGAAAAAAGATTTAAAAGGTCTTTTTTTCATGTTAATGCATGTAATAATTCTCAAATATTCCATTTCAAGTGGTGGGGAGTGAAAGTTGGCTTTTAAAAGGGCAAAAAGACTCTTTTTCCTCTCATTTTATAAGATAGTACAAAATTCATATAGATTATGTATAAAAAACTGAAGGGGGAGTCAATTTTAGGGAATATAAAAGCCTCATAATCAATTATATGATGATTCATGGCCATACAGGCCCTAAACTAGCCTTTTTCTATTAATTTACTTGTTGGCACAAGGAGACCTACTTGCAAGTTTGGGAGTGGTACAGACTACTAAGGAAAGGTACAATTCTCAAATTCAGTGTGAAGAAATTAGACTTAGAGGGATTATTAATGGTATAAGTGGCACCTAAATTGGATTCTCTATGATCATGAACCATTCATTTAAATTTAGGTCAAATTTTGTTGCCTTGCATCTAGGAATACAACTGGTTTTCTTCAATTTGCCCCCACTTGGGTAGATTTTTAGGGAAATTCAAATTGTTCCAGGATCTTAGGAACTCATTATACCTTTCCATGGCCTCTTTTAGCTATTATTCACCTAATTCAAGGTAAAAAAAGGCTAAAAAAATATATCCATTCTAAATTTATAGTTTGGCATGCTTGCAAGGAGAACTTGTATGGTCAATTCAGAATGAAGCAGCCTCTATTGTTCTTGAATTCATGTTTCATAAGTTTCTATTAGTTTTTCCATGTTTTCAATCAGTTTTTCAAATAAATCCTCTAATAAAATCCAATGCTTATGCCATCTCCATGCTTCCAGGTCTCTCAAAGGAGAGAGTTTAGCATTATTTAAGGAAAATTTGCAAAATTTAAGGTTTTTAGAGAAAACCATGTATTAAATTCACCATCTTGCATTCATATAATGGCATCCAGATTGTTTTCATATGATGTTTAGGTTATTATGGTTGCATACAACTCCTTGCCTTAATTTTGTCATACCCCTCCATCCTCCCTTTCCACCAGCATCCCATCCACTCCATATCACAGTCTAAAACAACATTACTACTATGTTTTTTTATCATTTTCAACTCCTTTCATAAGTTTTTCTCACCCCTCTTCATGTCATATATCCTCAACCCATCTCCATAACCTAGTTTCATCATTAAGAAGCCAAGGTTGATTAACACAATCAAAGGCATGGTTAAGGAGTTTTTAGGCCAATCAAAGTCTCAAATTATAGTGAAAAGGAGCACTCATAGAAGGGTACACAATCAAGTGTGGCCATAAAGGTTCAATGGAGTTTTGAAGAGAGAGAAACCTTCCTCAGGGTCTAGTGAAAGTAAACATCCATGGTGTGAGAAGGAATACACTTTAGAGCTAAGAAAAGTAATTTGGACCTTCAAGTTGGACCCCACAATACCAATATGATCACCTACAATAGTAATAGCTCATTCAGGGTAATGTCATGAATGTATAATGAGGGTTTAAGGTCAAATAATATCTTCTTGAAGGTCTAGTATAGTCAAGAATCATAGTCATGAAATGAATCATAATCAAAGAGGGAATCAAACTCATGATCAAGGATATATATATCAAGAAAATACTATTATATTCCATACTTTTTCACCTACATGCTATTATAGGTCATTATCTACAATGATTTTTGGATTTTGAATATTATAAATAGGGTTTTTGATGCTATAATGTAATCATCATAGTAAAAAGATAGTTAATTATGGCTTTGGTTTTGTTCAAGGTTTCCAAGCATAGAAGGACTATTCTCATAGTCCATACACTATCCTAATATTGCATCGATATCTGCCTTTGAGCACACTACAGTCACAAGGTTTTGTGATCCTTTTAGGGTTTTTTTAGTTTCAAGAAACATCAAGTATTGAATTTTCATATTCATGAGATAGTCAAAGGGGGAGATGGCATATTGAGGCCAAATAGGCCTTAAAAGGGAAATTGACCATCTGCAACCCACTATGAAACCCTATAGGCTTGTTTTAGAGTAATCTACAGTAGCTTGTCAAAGGTGGAATATTTATAGGCTCAAGAAAGATAATTATCAAGCATAAAATTCATTAATTCACACTAAGGTTGAAACAAAAAGGGATTTTAATCTAGGATATAGTCTTACCAATAGACAAACCCTACTGTCAACTTGGCATAATGAAAAGTTACAACCATGGTAGCAAAGGTTGTTAGAGGACAACCCTAAATCATGATAAAGAAGTGAATAAGGGTTTTGTATTTATTGGAGATTTGTATGAAATTTGAGGAGCATAGTGGTCTGAGGGATTGTAAGTATAAACCAATCATTTTCAAGCTGATATGAGCACCTATAGTCTTATAAGGCACCTACAGGATTGTGCTTTTTAGGTTGACCATTTTGGATATAAGTTAGAGTTTTTTAAGGCTTAAATAGGGAATTTTGGTTAACGAAGTCATGATAAGCTGAGGTTAATGATCTTAGAACATGGTACTTTTCAAATGTTGATTTAAAGTTTTCAAGTAGGGTTTAAGGAAGATGAAATGACCTGTAGGCTTGTACTTGGAGATCATCTAAGGTTTGTTGTAATAACATCCTAAGGATAAAAACATGATACTATGTTTCTCAAGGTTTTTTAAAGCCTAGATCTTGAACTCAGTCCGTACAAGCCCTCAATAAGTATAGAGATGAATTCAAATGTGGGGGCAATGAGGAAGGAGATTATAAAGGATTTACTCCAAGTGAATTTTATTCATGTGCCTTTAAAATTCATGTTAATTAATTCCAAGACTCACAAAATACTTATGCCACCAACTCAAGGTTTTTTATACCTCAGTTAAATAAAATTATATAGTCAACACCTACAACAAGGTGTTGACTCTCTTTATAACTGAGCTTTGAAATGATCTTAAACACCTTGGTATGATGAAGTTGACAAGAGATAATTAGGGTAGTTATTTATTCATGACATGATTTAATTTATATTTAGAATTTATGAGATGGATATTAAATATCTTTGAAGGACCTACAACCACCATGATGGACTCCTACAGCCTATATAGAGCCTATAGTCTGTACAGTGACAAATGCACCTACATTCACCAATGAAGTGCCATAGTCAAAAAGGTGTTTAATCTTTTAAGGGTTTATATAAAATTGAAATGGGTTTTGTTTTGAGAGCTATTATCATTAAAAAAATAGGTTATAAATATGTGGGGCCTTGGTAAGGGCTAATGAAAGGCTTCTCAAACTAGATCTTTAGCCAATACTAAATGATAGCCTACTAGCCTCTTTTGAGAAACTAGACCTAAAATAGACTAACACCAGTTATAGAATTTATTAATAATTAAGGAGGATATAGGCTAGATCAAATATTATGATCATCATAATATTGGGCTAATCATTGGCATGAGGAGTATCAAGGGTAAGTGTTACTCAAGATTCACCTATAGTCAAATGTGGCAATACAAACATAGTCATTTGAAACAAGCATAAGCCAAGGGGTATATAATGAATGTAATATGAAATTAAATGAAAATTGAAATCATACACTTTAATGAGGCTTGTATTTATAAGACATTGTATGGAATATGTCATTGGGAAGGCCTAAAATGCCTTGTTGGAGGTCTTGACATGTTTGGAAACTGGGGTAGAGGTTATTTTAAATCTATTTAAAAGGAATATTTTAATAATTTAAGTTGATTTTGAAATTTTAAACATATAAAAATCAAGAAAACACTTTCAAACATCCAAAACTCAATCAAAAATTGTAGATAGTCCATGCACAAAGGTCATTTTTTAGGGAAAATTGAGGATTCAGGGAGATATAGATGTAATTTTGAATTTAAATTTAATATATAGGGTAATCATTAGTTGAATAAACTTTTTAAAAAAAAAAATTCCATTTTATGAGAGGATATACTTTTTGTTTTGTCTCAGACCTTAGCCTAGCCATTTGAGATCATGATTAGAGTACGGATCATTCTAGACTGCCACAGAGGTTTTTAAGCCAAGGTAAAAGATTAAAAAATAATGGGATGATGTTTTAAAATAATAATAAGACACTTAAGGAGTGTAAAAACTCCAAATTTTATTCAAAACATGCTCAGACAGGTTTTTGCAAGCAAATTGACATATATGCCAAAAAGGCATTTTTTTACTTTTCAAGAAAAATGTGATTTCAGAGTGTATTGATAGAATGGTTTAGGTCCTATTATATTTTTTTAATTATTTTTTAATCATGGGAAGATTAATTTTCATCTTGGTGAAGTTTTTCACTTTTTGCAGTTCTAGACACCCTTCCAAGCCTCCTGTTCAGATGCTCGTATCTTTCACCAACTGTAGAGTTTAGTTGAATGATATTAGTATGATTTGAGGAACCATATGTATTAAAAATTAATTAATAATTTATATAATTTTAGGGACTATTATTTATGAAAAATCTTTAAGAGCATAGGTAGCCCAAAATATAATCAAATCCCCATAGGCAAATTTTATTCACATGGTAAATTTTCCTATCTTTTGTAAGGGAACCCAATACTTTCAAGGATGTCATAGGGGTCAATGTTATATGAATAAATTTAAATATATTTTTATTTTAAGGTCTTTACTTCATGAATCATCATTTTGAAGATTTAGCTTCAAAACCCTCATAAACCCCTTAAAAACTAGTTTTGTGAATAGTGGATTTTATTGCCATAAAAACATCATAGATAAACCTAAAACCTTTTAAAACATCAATTAAACTTAGATATTATTCCATAAATTCAATTTTTTCATATGGAGATGTATGAATCAGGGCAAAAATCATGTGTTTTGTGGAAAAAAGCATGTAAAATGAGCTATAGGGTAGTTCAATGGAATCCAGTCATTGGATCTTGAAGATTTGGAATTTTTATTCATCTTAAAATCTTCATATTTTTATACATTTCCATGTATTTGTCTTTACCAGATCAATCAAAATGGCTAATCTGCTAGAAAATATAGCAAAATAGGCCTAGTCAACCTTGTTGACTGAATGGAGGGGATTTTCTCATCAGAATTACATATCTAGTGATGAGGATGAAATTTTTTCCAGGTATAATTCATTTTTTTCAAGTTTCATGGCTTATGTTTTAGGTTTCATGGTGTCCAGATGCACAAATTAGCCTTTAGGCTTTTTTGGCCTAATAGGCCTAATTGGTCAAATAGTCGAGTTGGAGTTTGGCATTGGATGGATTTCTAAGGAGTTAAAATTGAGTTTAAAAGATTCATATCTACTATTATATGAATAAATATTTCACTTTTCATCCTTCAAAAGTCTCTTTTCATGAAAGTGAAATCTATCTTGGAGTTGTCTAGTCTCACACTTCAGTTGAATAATTGGCATGTTCATGCATCTATCCTTGGTTAACATGTGATTCAAGATTTTCAAACACTTAAAGTGGAGTTTATTTTTTTATTTTGGTGTAACATTTCTTAAAAAGGGAGTTTTACTTGTCCAAGATGGGCCCACCACTTTCCTTTCTATGCCAACTTTGAAGATCATGCATGATTTGTGGAGTTTAGGATATTTTAAAGAGTTGATTGAATATTGTAAAAGGATAAAGTATTTGGTTAAATAACCAATACTATTAATTATATAAAATCAATTCCAAATTATCTATATTTAGGTTTTGAGACATATATATTGGCTTTTTTGAAGCCATTTTTCATAATTCCTAGAGCTGAAGAAGAAACTATATTCTAGACCATACAACAATAAAGGAAATTTTTTTAATTTTGAATATGAGTTTTGATAGAGAATAGATTGTAATTAATTGTGTATCAACATATAAGTGGGATTATGTCCCATTTTTTAAGGTCCCTTCCTCACCTTTTTCTTTGTATCTCACCTTCTATAGGTCATTTGAAGAGGTAAAAGAAGAAGTTTGTAATCCAAAAAAAATTCAATCCTTCATCTGAAATACTTATGCTTATGGCCAATCTAGGAATTTTTATTGATTTATATACATGCATTAGTTCAACATCTTCTAGAGGATATAAATAATTTAGGTGCATCACCCTATTAGATAGGATTTTCCTTCAATTTCTCCTTCCCCTTTTCACCCCAAAAATAATAGTAATTTAGTTTTAATATATAAATCTTAAGGGAATCAGCCCTATCTGGAGGTTATTCTTAGTATATATCCACCCACACTGATAAGTTCCAATTGTATCAACTAGAGTGAGGGTGTGCTTTACACATCTTCAAGCAGGGTACACTCTAGAGTGACAATAGTTTCTAACATGCCCGATGGGACCACTTATTCACACTTTTGAATTATTATCTATGTATATGAGTATATTATTCATTTCTATATTTTAATTTTTAGATTTATATAATTTTCATTCCACCAATAGTTGTCACAACATCCTCTATAAAAGGGAAAGAAATACTTTTTTTAGTTATCTTTCCAATCAACAAAGAAGAAGAAATCCTCTCAGTCAAATCTAAATCCTACACCTTCTATTTCCCCTATTATTACACAAAATACTCCTATTCAAGCCAATATTGTTCAAATAAATATTTTTTTAAACCCTATACCTTAGATGGATGTTCTCAGAATATAGGCTTTTGTTGAATTTAATGGTGGTAGTCCTCAATCCCACTTAATGGGATGATATTCTAGTTTTTGCTCTGAAGGATCCTCCTTATTTTATAAGATAAAATACAAAAACCCCTATAGAACATATTTTAGATATTTCTAATATTTATTTAGTGCATGATGTGACACAAGAAAATATAGAAATGATGTTTTTGGCAGCTTATTTCAAAGGGAAAGCACTTCAGTGATACAAAGGATTGGCTACTGCATTAATCAATAATGAGGATGAATTTGGAGAGTTCTTATGTAAACACTTTGAGGACAAAAGTGATCATCTTTCACTTGTGAAGCAACTAAAAATAATTAAGAGATTCAATCATGAATTCATAGTGGATTTCAACTATAGATTCTAGAAGACTTGGGACAGAATTCTTGTAGTGATCAAGCCTATGCCCAACTATGTTTTTTTGTACTAACTAAGGGCTCTTAATTTAGATGTAGATATCATGATATAGTCACGGGAGGGAAGAATTTACCTAATTTTTTTTGGAATAACAATCAAGGCTAAAAATTTTTGTATACAAGCAGGTAAGTTATCTCCAAGGCCACCAATGCCTCTTTTTCCAGATATCCATCCTCCTACTCCAACTATTGCTCCAATTCTAGAGTCGTAAAAATTACATAAAAAAAATGGGATCAAACTAATAGATTTGGGAAGATAGAGAGTATTCTTAAGGCTCAGACTAACAAGTTGGTTATAACGGAGGCAATAAGCTCTACCATATAGACCATATCATAATATGAAACATAATTATCAATCGAATAGGCCATCCTATCAATCTAATCAGCAAGGACAAGGTAAAAATTCTCAATCAAGATAGTATAATTATAATTCTCTAATAAACTCTAGAGTTATTGTGCCAACTCAGAGTAACTATGCTCAAGAAGGACAATGGAACAATCAATGGGATCAACCAAACAACATGGAATGGCTCCAACTGGTGAGAGATCTCATCAATATTTTATGAAATAAATTTTGTTTATTTATTCATTTGAAAACCATCCACCTTCTTAGAATAAGGAAACCTCTCTACCCTATGGATAAATTACTTCATTCACTAAAGTAGAGGTGCCAAATCAACAAGGAAAAAGTAGTGGTAAAGTACCTATTGAAACTACATTTGTGAACTTCCAGGAAGGTGAGAATTATTGTGAGAGCTTGGCTGAAAATAAAAGTCAATATTTTCCTAATATTGATAATTTATTTGTAGCCCATACTAGATCCAAGAAAAGATAAATTGGTGAAGGTTCAGGTCCTGATAGGGTAGCCCCTCCTTAGCCACAACAAAAGACAACTACACATGAGTTTACTAATAAAAGTTCAAATCAACAAGCTCAAGATCCAAAAGATTAGAATGTGAAAGGGCCTTACATACCTTAATTCACACAACATTTGGTAGCTCCTTCTTCTCTTAAATTACAATCAAGGGTAGCCACTTCTCCACTCAGTATTGTGGATCATATGAAGAAAACTTTAGTATCAATTTCAATGTGGGATACACTACTAATCCTAGGACAAAAGGAGTATTTGCAAGAGGGGATTTCAAAGCTCACTATCTCTAAGAGACCACCTAAAATATGAAAGATTAAGTGTTGTTCTAACTAATTCTAATCCAACTATTGAGTCTCAAACTCTTAATGTGACTAAACCTCCTCCATTTTGCCTTTTTGTTATCATTGGAAATTGTTTAGTTCATAAGTGTATGATTGACATTGGGGCTAGTACCTCTATCATACCAAAATCAATAACTGATAAGTTAGGATTATAATATGAACCCCATGAGAAAGGTGTCCTGAAATTATATGGGTCTCATATAAATATTATAGGTGTGTTGAAAGATTTGAAAATCATACTTGTTGCTTGTTCAAACTTCACCATTTTATAGGATGTTGTTGTTGATCTACCTCCATATTTTTCACTATGCCTATCTAGAGATTTCACTACCAAAATAAGAGGTTACATTTATTTATATTGTTCATACATGGTTTTTATAACTAGGTATGTAAACAAGGTTACTATTAGATCTAATCATATTTCTATATTTCACCTTGAACCATATATGCCAAATATGTCAAATGTAAATTACAGTATTTTAGAAGAAGATGAAAACATCATTGAGCAAGAGCCTTCTAAGCCTCTTAAGGGTATATAAAATATTCTCATAGATGATTTAGTTGATGGAAATCATGGAAATGACCCCTATAAAATTATTTAAGATGTTGGTTTTTGAGTCTATTATATGCACGAGGAAGGTGACTTATTGCATAGTCTTACTAGCTCAATGCAGGATCAAGAAGGAGTTTGGAAGATATACTTTGATGGATCCAAATAAAATAATGGAAGTGGGGATATTAAAATAGTATTTTAATCACAAAATCAAAGGTATTATTAATATATTAGATTATATTTTAGTTGTACTTCCAATATTATAGAATATGAAGCTCTTATTTATGGTCTCCAGTGGGATAGGAAGAGGGATATTAAGCTCTTGTAGGTGAAAGGTGACAGTGAGTTGGTAGTTCATCAAATAAGAGGTTTAATTTAGAAAATAATCCTCTTTTAAAGGCATACAAACATATATTTTTGGATATCATGGAATTTTTCCTTACATTTGACATCCATTACATTCCTAAAGGATCAAATCAGCATACTTGCTACCATAGAAGCACCGTATGATGTTGTAGATCAGATTAAGGACAATAGAAATCAGACCCAAATCAAGGTTTTATGCAGGCCTTTAGTCCAAAATAATGATATAAATTGTAAATATTTTTACTCTAATAATCAAATATCATATTTTCTATAGAATGAGGTAGAGTTTTGCTAAAAAAATCATGATAAATTGCAAGATCAATATGGAAATCAACTTGTGAAATTAAAATAAAATAATATGCATAGAGTTTTTGTGACTTTAGAAAGAATATTTAATGAATATTATCAGCTAAGGAAGGACAAGATGAGCATTTATTCCAAGAAAGAACACTATGAGCACATTATCATAATTGAAGGTAAGCTACTCAAGTTGGGTAAAGTGAATACTGATTCTGAGAGAGTAGCTTTCATTTATTTATGTAAGGAATTCATGGATGTATTTTCTTGGGAATGCCATTATTTGAAAGGTTTTGATCCCGCATTGGCACAACATACTATTGAGCTAAAATAGGATGAAAAATTGGTAAGATAAAAACAAAGGCCTATCAACCCCAAGGTTGAAATTCTCATGAGAAAAGAACTTACAAAGCCAATTGAATTAGGTGTTTTATATACTAATTACCCAATGATTACTAGATTCACCATTATAATTAAACATTAATTATCAACCCTATGTGCATAATATTTTCAAGAGTGTTAGCACTATATATGCATTATTGATTCAAAAATCAACTTACTTTTCTAGTTGTAGTAAAATAAATTTATGTTGAATTTACCAGATAGATATATTATGAGATTGTTGTGATAAAATTACAAAACTATTCCACAATTATGTATCACACATGCATCACACTTATATAATCAAACTAAATAGTAAAATAAAATTACATAACACACTAATAATTAAAGAGGGTTAGGATCTTCACAGTAGCTCATTTTGAGGGGGGCCTTCCTCATTTAGAACTGAGCTCTAATCCTTTTTTGAGAGAACTCACAAACTTATTATAAATCCAAATTTCTCATTACTCAATTTTGGATACAAAGGATATAGTAAAAACTTCTACTATTATTTATTCAAAATTATCTAACTCCTAATATGATATAGGTTCTACCTTTAAATAAAAAAGTCAGTTTATTAACTCTTAACCAAAAACGCTAAACTAGGAAAGAATACAAATACTTAGAAACTACCCTAGTCAACCTTCAAGTAGTTAGTAACTAAAGTTACTTGTTTTAGGTTTGACTAGGTTAGAGACAAGGCATACTATTTTGTTTTTTATTTCCTTTTGTATTTTCTCATTATCCTTGTCTTTACCATCTTTGGTAGCACATCTAATCTCTCCTTACATATAGGAAATCTATACAACAATTATGACTCTTCACAATTGTTCATTTGGTTTCCTAAGATAGCTGGATGTGTCTACAAGGTCTCCTTAAAATGACTCTACTTTTCATAGTGGTTGTAGGCACTCTTCAGTATCTATAGAAAACATGTAAGTGAAACCTTTAGTTGTTATGGGCATTCTGCAATGGCTACAAGTAACCTATAGGTGGCACCTATAGTTTCTAGTTTCTATGGGCACTTTGCAGTGGCTTCATGTAATCTATAGGTGAATCCTAGAGTTGTTAAGGGTATTATATAGTGATTACATGAATCCTGTAGTTATTATGGGCACTCTATAGTGGTTGAAAGCAACCTATAGGTGAAGCTCACAATTGCTATGGTAGCCTGTAAAAGCTATGGATTTAGCAAGAATCTACAGCTTTAGATGACCCTTCAAATGCTTGTTAGATAAAGTCACACCAATAAAATTCAATCAAAGAAAAGCATCAATAATTCATAACATAATATATACATATTAATGGACATACAAAATCATAACTCCATTCATTCATTTGCATTAGTGATGGATAGTTATGAGATTTACATGGAAAAAGACATAGACTAAGCATGGATGAGGCTATAACAATAAGCAATTGGTGATCTCATCATACCCTCTACTTAATCTCTTACTCAACCTCGAGCAAGCCTTGGTTTCATTATAAAACCACAAAATTTTATAAAGTCTATGGCCTCAAGGTAGCCTACCCCTCCAAATATGTAAAAACCTTTAGCATTATCAATGTCACTCCATCTTTTATTCTCTTTTTCCTTGTTAGCTAGAATAGTTCCCTCCCAGTCAGGAATTGGGAACTAGAATATAGGGGATTGAAACATCAAACCCAACCATTTTACTCTCCACTTTATAACAAGTTTAATATAAAAATATACCTTGTGGATGGCCTCCCTAAGGTTTTGACAGGAGTATGGTTCCTTTCTTTTCAAGGCATCCAAGAGCTCTGCCTATCTATGAGAACAAGTAATAAAAAATTTCTTGCCATCTCTTTCCATAAGACCCAACTAATGGTTTTAGACTTATACATACTTTTTGGCAACCCATTCTCAAAGAGTGTCTTTATTCATAAAGGAGATCCATTCATCTATCACAATATTTGAATCCCTTGCTTCACTCCTGATCATCAAGGTAGCTTCTTTTTCTTTTGCTTGATATATTTCTATTTGTTTTCCTCTTCCAATTTCATTCAAAACATATGAAGAGAAGTCATTTAATAGAACATCCCCAAAATATATGTTGGGATTCCATTCTATATCACTAGTAACAACATAGTGGTGAATGTAAAATTCACTTAACTGGGCTTGAAGATTAGGATCAGCATGTCTATACTCTTTAAATAAAGATTTTGGGTCATAAACCATATAAAATTGATCATTATAAATCCTATCATACCTAAATTTCAACCATTTTTCTTCTAGGTACATGGCATATACCCTAGAAGGTGGTTTTCACTCCATTAGCATTTTAGTAATTTCATCTAATTTACCAATATTTTCCTTCATATAATTGATCCTAATTTCAGAAATTCTAATTTTTCTTATAATTCATCATGTTTTTCTTTTGATTCAACATAACCGTTGAATCTCTACACCAATTCTTTGTGGTAATTTTCATTATTACTAAATTTTTCCTTTAGAAAAATCAAAAGATCATCAGTCTCTACTGGAGTAGTGGCTAAGAAATACACATCAATGACTTCTTCTGCATTAGGTGTTGGTGTAGTGGGCAAGAGAGGAAGAAATCTTTGATAAAAGGGTACCCAAGCTAGATAATCCTCTACTACAGGGGATTTTATGACCAAAGTGGATGAGGATGTTTTAGGTTCATGAATGTAGCTGTAGGTTCCTCCACTATCTTCTCTTTATCCCTGGAGGGGTTTACAAACTCTATTGCTCCCAAAAGCATTTCAATGCTTCATTTTCATTTTATTTTTGTTATCTCATTTTTGAGTCTGTATATTTCCTCCATATCTTGTTCCAATGTTTAGAACTCCTGATCATGAGAAAATTTTACTTGTTCTCTTCCTTTTTCATAAACTCTTCTTCAATCAATTCTTCTTCTCTTTTTTCCATAACCTTTCTCAATTCCTCCTCTGTGTATCCAATTTTTCTGAGGAGATTAATGTCCTCCTTAGCAAATCTAGATGGAAGAGGTGACCATTCTTCTTCTTCTTCTTCTTCTTCTTCTTCTTCTTTAGTAGATCATTCATTAGTAGACTATTCTTCTATTTCAAATCCATCAGGGGTTTTATTAAGCCTAGGATCTTTCATTGGATCTTCATCATCACTGATATCTATGGTTAAGGAGGCTAAAGAGGTCTTTTGTTTCTTCATCCTTTGAGATTTCCTAAAAGGATGTCTCCTTTTTGACACCATGGCTTTCTTCCCTTTAGATTTCATTTTATTTATAGGAGGTGTGACTGATGGAATTTATTCTTCTTGTGCATCAATTGATAGGGGAACTTCTTCTTATCTAATAAGAGATAATTATGGAGGAATCAAATTGAGGTGAGGACATAGTGGGATAAGGGCCATGTTGTTGTGGACTTTTCTCCTCTGTGTCAAAATGGGATAATACTAATCTTCTCCTCTTCTTCTTTCCCATAATAGTCCTAGATGGACCTTTAGTAGCTACAAGCTAACTAGTAGTACTAGTGCCCACAACATCATCCTGAATAGTTTTTTGACACTACTCCTTATGAGATTCCATCTCATTATTGCCCTCTTCTTCTTGGGGTGCAATATTTTCTAGGGCCAAAAATTTATTTCAAGTGAGGTCAGGTCTGACAAAAGCTATTCCTTATTTAATTATGAGCCCTATGAGGTAGTGGTGAGATAGGGTTGTTTTAGTGCCTTTCTGATATTCTTTGGACATTCTTTTCAAGATATTATATAATAAATTGGGAATATTAATGATTATATTATGTCTTAAATGATTTAAAATTTTGAACTAGAGAGTGAAAATGAGGGAATAGTTTCCCTCATAGGTCATGTACTTGATAATATATGTTGTTATTTCTCTCCATTCTATAGGTAAACTAAGTCTTTGCACACCTCCCTTTTTTAATACCAATCTTTCATCTTCCTAGCAGAACTGTTGCCTGGCCTCTTGGTCATTGGGTCTATCTTACCAATTTTCCCCCATGCTTGGTAGACCAGTTGTTTGGCTCACCAAAGTCATATTAACTAGAAATGTGATGCCCCATAAAGTGGCTTGGTTTCCATCAAAAGAGCCTACATATACCCTGGTAAGAAGTTCTAAAAAATGTTATAACCATTCAAAATAGGTAGTCCAACTAGCTCTATGGAAGACATTTTAACTAGTTGGGTCTCCCCATAAGTTCCTACAGTATAAGGTCTCTCTCTGCACAAATTACCCTCCCATTTTAACTTCTTTATCAGCCCTTTAATCAATAGTCAATTGCACACTCTTTAGACTTATGAAAATCTACTTGTAATAAGTTTTGGGTCTAAAATGGAAAAATATGGGATTTGCAAGTTGTAGGGTTTGGTTCACAAATGGTAAGTGTGAGGTTGCATGGTTCTCATGGTGTATGAGGTTTAACTCATAGCATATCCCCCTACTTGAGCTATCACATATCCTCAAGTGGTGTGGATAGAATAGGAAGTATAGGATGAGACAAGTCATTATGAGGAATAGTGTGGGTGCAGTGGTGAGGTGATTGACTTTTTAATGAATGATTAAAGTCATAATTAAATATTATTTATTAATACTATATGACTAGATTAGAATAATTAATGGAATTTTCAATTATGAAAGATATAGTGTACCTTTTAATAATGGTGTTCCAAATGTGATGTCTAGGCAGTCACACATGTGTTGGCATGTAAATATTTACATGGAAATGATTAATGGTGAAATCATTAGTTTGGTAGTTAGAACTGGAATGAAGAGGACCCTTTATGAAATGATTGGGAGATCACCGATGGTTAGGCATTGATGATGCCTATAGTGCATGTGCAAGTGATGTAGGATAATTTACATGGAATAAGGATCTTGGACTTGGAGTATAAATGATTTTTGTCATACCATAAGGTGGCAATTGAAAAATAGAGTGCTCTAAGTGATGGGTGGAAGATCTTAAGTAGGTAGCTAAGGGAAATAATGGATAGTGACCTTCATCTAGATGAATCAGTTGATAGGAGTCTAGATGCTATGTATACCCTGGAGGTTTTGTGCCTGGGCTTGGCTATAGTAATTAGCAGGGTCTTCAACATGGAACTAGAACTGTAAATGAATCATGAGTGTGCCTATAGGCAAAAATTATAGTCTAAAAACATTTCTTCATGGAAAGGGAAGTTTTATGCTTTGTTGTGGCTCTATAACTTGATATTCAAGGGTAAATTTAGGTAATAGATATGACATGTGCTACCCCAATCTTTCTACATTCATCCATGAGGTTGTCTAATGACTTTCATGCAATGCCCAAAATCTAATAGCTAAGCCATCGCTAAGAGTTTTAGGAGGATCTATCTTGTATGCTCTATAAAAAAGTGAAAATAAGCATGATAGGGTACCTATAGTAGCTAAAGAGGTGCCTGTAGTAAACTAAAAAGTGATGGCTAAGTGTGTAGAAAGTGCCCATAACAACTTAAAGAATTCTTGTAGCATCTTCAAGAAACCTATGTGAACAGTTGGGATTTGAGGGATTGCCTTCTCTCTACTTTCATCTTCACATTATCATTTTTAGTTATTTTTGTTTTTACCACTAAATAGCCATCAAGTTGGTTTTCTCTTTAGGCCCTTTTTATAGATCTGGGTAACCAACATGTTAGTTTTCTACCCAAAAGCTGCCAAAAACACCAAAAAATAGGTTTTCATTATTGTATTTTTTTAATTTTTATGTACTCTAACTGCTATTTGTAGTAGAATGTTTATTCAGTGGTCTTGGCCAAGTCACCTAGAAATGTGACTTATCAAGGACTAGTGGAAGGTCTCATTCATCATGCCAAATGAGGGAAAGGATATCCTCCTCTCCTTTCTCAACTGAGTGTGGACTGTTGATCTCATTATCTAGTGGGGTAACCTACCTAACCAAGACATCATTATATCCATCTTGTAACTACTGATGTATGTGATAAGTAAATTCTTCTTGAGTAAGTGGATTTTTGTACAACTTGAGTCTATGGCCATTGACTAGTAGATGAAATATTACTATATCAATGGTTTGGATTTAAACTACTCCATTGTCAAAAATATGCTCAATTTCAAAAGGACCAAGCCATCTAGTCTAGAGTTTACCTATGTGGTCCTTGTATTTAGAGTAAAAAATAAGGGCCCAGTCTCTAGTATGGAATTGTCTGGTCTTAATGTACCTATCATACCATCTAATCTATTTTTATTATACAATTTTTATGTTTTATAATGCCTATTGTCTATATTCATCCAAGGCATTCAACTATAGAAGCCTTTCTTTTTAGGCTTTAGATATTTCCATCCCAAGTTATAGTGTTTTCCTTAAGGTCTTGTTCTCAAATTTGATGGGAAAGATAGGTTTATTTCCATAGAATAACTCATATGGAGTGAAGCCTATAGTGGTTTTCCATGTGATTCTATAGGACCACACAACTTCAGAAAGCCTAGCCTCCTAATCCTTATGAGACAGACTAACAGTCTTCATCAAAATATTTTCTAACTCCCTATTGGTGACTTCCACGTATCCATTAGACTATGAATGATATGGAGTTGATTTATTATGCCTAGTCTCATATTGCTACAATAAGGCAATAATTAAATTAGTAGTGAATTGAGGTCCCTAATTAGTGACTATTTCATGTGGCACACCATATCAAGTAAATATTTCTTCATAGAGGAAAGATACTACCTTCTCATCCCTAACATGTGTAAGAGCCTTGAATTCCACCATTTAGTGACATAGTTGATATAGACAAGGATGTACTCTTTATTGTTGGATTTGGGATGAAAAGGTCCTACAAAGTCTAGGTCCCACTTTTCAAATGGTTCAAGCACCATCTGAGGCTGCAAAGGCATTTCATTTGAACATGTGTGTCTCCCCATACATTGACATTTATCACAATGTGTTGTATATCTTATTGCATCTTTGTGGAGTGAGGGCCAATAGTATTTTGTATTCAAAATTTTGATTGTTGTACGCTTGGATACAAAGTGTCCTCCACAAGGTTCATCATGGTAGGATTTGGGGATATCTATAACTTCATATCCTCTGAGACATCTTCTGATGATAGAGTCAGGCCTAGTATAGAAAATGAATCCATACAACCATGAATATCTGGCACTTTTGTGAATCAATGCTCTTCTTTGTTTGGGGAGGAAGTGTTATAGAAGTAACCCTATGATAAGGTAGTTAGCAATATCAACATACTAGGGTGTGGTAAGGGTGAGAGAGAATAGGTACTCATATAGAAATTAGTTATCTACTATGGTATTCTCTTCAAGGGTTTTCAAGTGTGATAAAAATTTATCCACTACATGTCCTTTCTAAGCTTATCAACAATGGTGATATCAAATTCCTATAATAAAAGTAACCATCTTATCACTTTGGTTGGAAAATTTGGTTTATTCATAAGGTATCAAATGGATACATAATTTTTATGAACAAATACCTAATACCCTATGATGTAGTGATGTAACTTGTTGATAGCATAAACTACCACCAAGAACTCTTTTTTAGTAACTATGTAATTTGATTCAGCTACCTACAGGTTTTTGCTTATAAAATAGATGGCATAATTAAGTGCTTCTTGTTTTTGGTCAAGCATAGCTTTGAGGGTATTATTTGAAGCATCTATGTGAATTTGGAAGGGAAGCTTATAATTAGGATCACATAGAATAGGGGTGGTGGTCAATAATTCTTTCAATTGTTTGAAGGCTATATCACAAGCAGGAGTCCAGAGAAATTCAACATCTTTAGCTAGAAGGGGGGAAAATGGTGCTACTACTTTATTAAAACTATTGATAAATCTCTTGTAGTAACTAGCATGGCCTAAAAAACTTCTAACATCTTTCTATTTTTGAGGAACATGTAGGTTTATGATGATACTAATTTTTACAGGGTCAACATTAATTCCTACAGCAAATATGTGGTGGTCCAAGACAATACCTTCTATCATAAGCATGTAGCATTTCTTGTGGCTAAGAGATATATGGTGCTCCTAAAAAAATTGTAACACCTTTTCTATGTTGTTTAGGCATTCATAAAATGTCTCTCCATAGATAGTGAAGTCATCCATATAGATTTCAGCACATTCATTGGCTATAAATGTAAAGATACTTAGAAGAGCCCTTTAAAATGTAGCCAAAGCATTACATAGCCCAAAAGGTAAGACAACATAATCATAAGTACCCTAGGGACAAGTAAAGGTGGTCTTTTCTTAGTCTTTAGGAGAAATTCTAATCTAGTTATAACCATTAAAGCCATCTAAAAAGCAAAATATTTCTTCTCTACTAGTGTGTCCAACACTTGGTCAATGAAGGGTGGAGGAAAGTGATCCTTCCTGGTTGCTATGTTGAGTTTCATATAATTGATGCATATACACCATTATCTATTTTTCTTTGGTACAATTACCAAAGGTGACACCCATTCACTATCAGAGATAGGATATATAAATCCAATAGTCAAAAGTTTTTGTAATTTCCTTTTGACAATTTCTCAAAGAGCTAAATTCATCCTACATTATGGATGTCTAATTGGTTGGAACTCTTATTTGATGTAAATATTATGTGTGCATGTTTTATAGCTGATTCCTTGAATTTCCTCATAATCCCATGCAAAATTGCATTGGTTAGCATGCAACATGTTGACTAGGCATTTTTTCTCATTTCATTCCAACTTGTTATTAATAAGCAATATTTCCCTGGAGAGATTTTAATTTTCTATGAGAGTGATTTCATTATTTTCATATTTCTAATGGATTTGGTTTGGCTATAACTATGAGGTAGTAGCTGATGGAATGTTTCTTATATATATACGTCAGACTTATCCAATTCCCAGAAGCTAGAAAAAGGGCACTCAATACTTTACAAGTGGTTGAGATTTATAGGATTTTGGTAATTATGCTAAAGAATATTGGAGAGAATGGTATCTTCTTCCTGATCAACCAATGTACATGCATGGTGTATGGTAAATATAGGAATTAGGGAAGGTTGATCTACCTCTTCATCTTTTGCCCATAATGTAGGCTCTGGTGAAAAAATTAGCTATGTTGTGGGATAAAGAACCAACTACTTAGTGTGGTAGCCATTGGATATCATCATGTTACCTATTCTACAATTGATGAAGGCATATACTATGGAAATCCAAGGTCATCCCAAGATAAGGGGGTATCCACCCAAATTAGACTTAGGCTACAACACAATAAATCTATAAGATACTCCCAAGAATCTACAAAAATGACAATATCTTGAATGATTCCATCTAGTCTAATTATATATATATTTCAACCATTTTCAACATCGTAGATGTGTGATGAATATTAGTAAGTTATATTTTGTGCATAGTTTTGGTTGTCATTACATTTATTTCAGCCCCTAGGTCTACCAATGTGTTGGATAGATACTGGTCATGGAGCTGGACTATTAATACCAGGTATCTAGGATCTTAATACTTCTTTGGTAGGGTATTCCTTAGCATGATGTTTGCTATTTGGCCATTCACATGCACAATATTGGGATCTTTTTTTTTCATTCTAAATTTCCATAGACAGAGGTCTCTAATAACTTTATAATATATGGATACATCTTTAATGGCTTGGAATAGAGGGATTTTGATATAAAGGTTCTTAAGTTATCCTATGAAATAAAACTTAAGTTCAATTGTATGGTGTTGAAGGCTGAGACATTATGGAAATGGTGGGGCTATTTCATCAACAACTTTAAGTGTTAGTTTAGAGAGTTCTTGAGGTAATGGTAGTAGGTTAGCATTTTATTTTGGAGTTTCATCATCTGACTCCCTTATTTATGGGTGTTTTTTTGGGTGGTATAACCTTCCCTGAATGGAGGTGAACTTCACTAATGTTCATCATATATACTAGGTACTAAATAAGATTAGTACTAAATGTGGATTTCACCAACTTATTTGTAGGATTATAAATGGGTTGGGTAAGTATCTAGTTAGGCTTGGGTATATATTTCATATTTGGCATAAGAGTATAAGGTTGTTATTTTTGTTTTGGAGGACATCCTCCTAGAGAGATACCCCATGGCTGGTTAGGTCTCTAAGGCTATTGCCGCTAGTTTGTGAAGGGTGGGCCTTAGAGTGGTTGTCAAGCTTGTGTCCAAGATCGGGATACATTTTATGGAGGCTACCAAGAGGTGGTAGGGTAAATTTCTTGAGGTGGTTACTAGCTAGGATTAGGAGGTGGAATTTTCATCCAAGGGCTAGTCCAATTAGGAGTAGCATTTGTAAATTGTGAATTAAAGGAGGTGGATTTTGAAAAAGGTGGATTTTGTTCCATACCTTGATAAGGTGGTCATTAAACCCATGACCTTCTTTGTGAAACATAGAAAACATGATCACCATATCCTCTGACATCATGTAGCTATACTATTTCTATTTCTTTAGCTATTATGTGAGTTACTTTAGCCCGAACCTCATGACATCTACAATTAGCCTTTTTCTTCTTATAATCTAGACAATAAATGGTAAAGGTTGATCTAAAGATGATTGATTTTATCTTGAGTATATGTTGTCTAGTTGGGTGTCCAAATGTCTAATGATATCTTGTTTCATATCTTGTAACAATTTTCTAACCTCAATTTTTGATAGGCCATTTGTAGCTGCCAATGGGAGCTTGTTACCCCTGAATTTGCTTATGGTAGATCTAGAATAATTTTTGCTCAGCTCTTTGATATCTAAGAATGGTAGGTGAGAAATATCCCCTCCACTCATTAGGTCCAAGGCTTCTAGACAACATTTTCTAACTCCTTTCAAGAAGATGAGTTTCAAAGGTTCTTCTCCAAGTGCACTTTGCTGGAATTTTTATACACTGAACATGAACCATTCAACATAATCCTCCAAGGATTCATCCCCCTCTTGAGTCATTCTAAAGATGTTATTTCTTCTATAGCTTCTTCCTCTTCCATATTCCTGATACTTGATCAAAAATGTCTTTTTCATGTCCTCCTAAGTATAGACTGAATTACTACCTAATCTCATAAATCAGTGAAGTGTTGAGTCTTTGAGAGTAGTTGGAAAAAGTTTAATTTTTTTTGCATCCTGCATGTAGTCATAACTTCTATAGAGGATATCAAATTTAAACAATAATGTTTCCAGGTCTTTTGATAATGTACCTCTAAAATTGGGCAAGGCTGAGGGTAGGATTTTTTTCATTTGTGTTAAGCCTATTGCATTTGGAATAGGAAATTCAAAAGTAACTATGTCTGAAGTCCCATTATCTTCCACAAAATCTCTTTCTCTACTCATGATGGTTTTTCTTATGATATGGATACCAAAGGTACTTAGGATATCATTCTCAAACTCTATGTCAATTCCTTAGTCAGCATGATAATAAATGTTTATCTATTGATCCTTAGTCTTCTTGTTAGATGAAGAGTCTAAAGATTCTCCTGAGATTTCTTTCATTTGATCAAGAAAGCCTTGCTAAAATGTTGTAAATATGTTACTTTTTAGAGTGTCTAGATCATATAGTTCTTCTCCTTCATTCCTTTTTACCATCTTAACTAATGCTTCTTATACTTTCGTTTCCTTTCTCAGAGCCAATAATGCTTATTCTATAAGCTACCTCCTTCATTTTATAGTTTTCTCTTCTTCAAGAGCCTTTTGACTTATGGTATATTTTTCAATAGGGTTCTTATTTGCTACAGGTGTTTTTGGTTCTTTCTTAGTAGAAACTTATGGCTTATTTGGTAGCAATATCCCTTGAGAATCTTTCTCTCTGCATAAATGTTATGCCACTTATTTAGATGTCCTATCCCTTCTTGCATAGAGTTAGTTATTTTTTATTTTTTTTTGTGTGTGTTTTAAAAGGGGTTGTTTTAGACCATTTTTTTTTTTAAATGCAACAATAAAAGAATGTTGAAATCAAAACAAAAAGAATTGAAATTTTACTTCTAGAAATCAATAAAAATTTACTAAAATTAGGAAAATTTATTCTAGAAAGCAGAAAAAATTATTCTAGAAAGCAAGAAAATTTATTCTAGAAAGCAGGGAAATGTAAAGCACACTTTGCCAAAAATAAATAACTTTTGAAATAAATAAGTTCTATAAATAGGAGGTAACTTATACACTATTTACTTGTAGAAACTTAGACATCTATAATAAGACACTGTAGTTCCCTCACTTGACTTGCTCGGCTGGAACTATATGTCTAGGAACTTAGACGTTTGGCATAAGACACTGTAATGTCCTCACTTGACTTGCCTGAATGGGTAGAATAATGTATTAAATAAAAATCAATTTTTAATGATTTTTTTTTTTAAAATAATTGATACCCTTCCTAGAAATGGTGCCAAAATTTTGTGTAGACTAATTACCCAATGATTACCAGATTCACTAATCTGATTAAACATTAATTATTAACCCTAGGTGCATAAAATTTTCAAGAGTGTCAGCACTATTTATGCATTACTAATTTAGAAATAAACTTGAATTTGTAATTGTATTATAATAAATTTATGCTGAATTTACTAGATAGATATATTATGAAATTATTGTGATAGAATTATATAACTATTCCACACTTATGTGTCACACATGCATCACACTTATATAATCAAACTAAATAGTAAAATCAACTTACACAGCATATTAATAATTAAAGAGGGTTAGGATCTTCACAACATCTCATTTTGAGGGGGCCCTTCCTCATTCAAAACTAAGCTCCAATCATTTTTTTAGAGAATTCACAAACTTATTATAAATTCAACTTTCTCATTACTCAATTTTGGATACAAAAGATATTGTAAAAACTTCTACTATTATTTCTTCAAAATTATCTAACTCCTAATCTAATCTAGATTCTACCTTTAAATACAAAAGGTAGTTTATTAAATCTTAACCAAAAACACCAAACTAAGAAAGAATACAAATACTTAAAAACTACCCCAGTCAACCTTCAAGCAATTAGTAACCGAAGTTACTTGTTTTAGGTTTGACTGGGTTAGAGACAAGGCATACTATTTTTCTATTTTATTTCTTTTTGTCTTTTCTCATTATCTTTATCTTTACCATCTTTGGTAGCACATCCAATATCTCCTTGCATATAGGTAATCCATACAATAATTATCACTCTTACCAATCATTCATTTGGTTTCCCAAGATAGCTGGTTATGTCTACAAGGTCTCCTCAATAATGACTCTACTTTGCATAGTGGCTGCAGGCACTCTTTAGTAACTACAAGTAAGCTGTAGGTGAAACCTTCAGTTACAGTAGGTATTATTTAATGGCTACAAGTAACCTATAGGTTGATTTTATAGTTGTTGTAGGCACTTTACAGTGGTTGTAAGTAATCCATAGGTGAAGCCTATAGTTATTGTGGGTATTCTATAGTGACTACAAGCATGTTGTAGGTGAATCCTATAGTTTTTGTAGGCACTCTATAGTGGCTATAAACAACATGTAAGTGAAGCCCATAGTTGCTATAGTAGCTTGTAGAAGCTATGTCTTTAGCAAGAATCTATAGTTTTACATGACCCTTTAAATGATTTTTAGATAAAGTCACACCAATATAATTCAATCAAGGAAAAGCATTAATAATTCATAACATATCACACACACACACACATTATGAACATGCAAAATCATAACTTCAATCATTCATTTGCATTAGTGATAGATATTTATGAGATTTACATGGAAAAGGACATAGACTAAGCATGGATGAGGCTTCAATAGTAAGAAATTGGTGGCCTCATCATTAGGTATTATTTTTTCTATACAGCATTCAATATGGGTAGAAAGTATTATAATAGTAAGAAATAATAATGGAGAGATAAGTTTATGTGTATATTTCATAGATCTAAATAGAGTATCACTGAAATATCACTATCCACTCCCTTCCATGTATCAAATTTTATAGAGGGTAGCAGGTTCAAAGAGGTTTTCTATACTGGATGGGTACTCAAGATATAACTAGATATTGGTGAAAGAGCAAGACCAACATAAAATAGCTTTCACAACTAAATGGGGTAATTTTTCTTATAATAAAATGCTGTTTAGACTCTATAATGCTAGAGCTACCTTCCAAAGGGCAATAGATGTTTCTTTTCATGGTCTTTTGACTGAAATAGTTTTAGTCTATCTTGATGACATTATAGTTTTGTTTAAGAATCCTAATGATCATCTAACACACTTGAGAATTATTTTTTATAGATGTAGACAATTTGGAGTTTCATTGAATCCAAAGAAACACATTTTTTAGTGCATAAGGGGAGACTTCTTATATATGCGGTGCCCAAAGCTAGTCTTTCCATTAATCCAGAAAGGATAGAGGCAATCCTTTCTCTACCATTGCCTAAACACAAGAAAAGATTTCAGAGTTTCTTAGGTAAGATAAACTTTATCAAAAGATTCATTCCTAGTTTTATAGAACTAGTAAGGCCACTTACTCAAATGCTAAAGAAACATCAAGAGTTCACTTGGAGTAAAGAAGGTAAAAAGAATTTTGAAGATATCAAGAAATTAATCAACCAAGCTCCTACTTTTCTCAATCTTAATATTAGTAAGTATTTCTTCTTGTATGTTTTCTCTACTTCTAGTACTATTTTAGACATGCTTACGCAACAAAATAATGAAGGTTTGGAACAACCCATTGCTTTTTTTAGTCAATATTTAGAGGGTTATGAAGAAAGGTATTCCTTTATATAAAAACATGTACTTGTTGTTATAAGAGGTCTAAAAAAATTTAAATATTTGATTTAAAATAATAATATTATATTAATGGTATCTCATCGAAGTGGGAAGGACTTCATTATCAACAGAGAACTTAGCAAAAAAAGAGCCAAATGGGTCACTATGTGCATGGAATATGACATTGAATTCAAGGTTACAAATCTGGTTTGAGGCAAAGTATTATGTGAACATATTGTAGAAGATGTGAAAGAAGAAAAAGAAACAATTTTGATAATTTAAGAAACTCAACATGAAGCTAAAAATAATCCTCCTACAAGCTAGACATAGAACATTGCTAGATTTCTTCAAATTGGAGAGTATCCAAGGGGTTTGAATGCATCACAAAGAAGAGACCTTAGGCTGAAATTAGTACTATACATTTTGATTGATGGAGTTATTTTCAAGAAATACATTAGATTTATACTTTTAAGGTGTGTTGAAACTATTTAATTTGACAAGATTTTTGAGCAATTTCATGATAGTCCTTCTAGAGGTTATTTTTCAGCCAAAACCACATCTACAAAAATTATTAGAGTTGGTTATTTTTGGCCAAATTTATTTATATATGCACATGCATGGGTTAGGAAATGTACAAAGTGTGCAATGCTTGTAGGGAAACATAGACTATTTCAACAAGTGGGTCATAAGTGGGTCTTGACAGCTATAGACTATTTCACTAGGTGGGTAGAAGTAGTGCCTTTGAAGGAGGCAAATGAGAACTCCATGCTTGTATTCTATCATATTATGCTCACCCATTTTAGGTCACCTTCTACTATAATATCGGATAATTTTTTGGCATTCAATAGTGCAAAGGTATGTGAATGGGCTCTTGAACATGGTAGTTATTTGACATCTTCATCAAATTACTATCCATAAGGTAATGTACTAGTTGAGTCCACTAACAAGAACCTAATTTGGATCATCAAAACAATGGAAGTTAATCAGATATTTTGGCATACAAAGTTGAAGATTGCTTTATGGGTTGATAGAATCACCCCTAAGAAGGCCATTGGTTATTCACCTTATCTCTTAGTTTATGAAAGAGAATAAAGGCTACCTATCTCATTGGAGCTTTCAGCCTTGGAGCTTGCACACTAGCTAGAACTTCTATAAATTGATACAATGGAAGTCAGAATAAATGAACTAAGAGAATTGGAGGAGATAAGAGATCATGTTATACACACCATGTGGCCAAATCAGCAATAGGTTAAGAAGAAATTTGATCAAAGAGCTTCATCAAAAACATTTCAGTAAGGAGACATAGTACTCAAATGGGATGAAGAGTGTGTAAATCCAGGTAAATACTCCAAATTTGATATCCTTTATAGTAGACCTTATATTATCATTGATTGTAAGAAGAACAATGCTTTTCAAATATCTATATTGAGTGGAGAAGGGCTTCCCGTTCTTGTGAATGGGATGTTTTTCAAATATTGCTATTTGGAGAGTCACTTCTTTGTACATAGTCATAGTTTCATTCTTCTAATTGATTTTATGCACATGCTTTCAATTTTTCTTATTATGTCTTAGTCTGTAATCTTTCCCAATTTTAATGATTATCTTGGTCTATCCTTGTCAGAGTTCCTAAGTTCTTTTGGCCAGTAGGCTATTCAAACCTCAAAATTCACCAAAATTATTAGAAATTTGGCATGTTAAGGTCAAATTACTACTCATATTATTTAAAACTTTCTAAAAAATAGTCAATTTCCTTTTGTAGCTAGTCAAACCAATCATTCAAACCTTAAAATGTGAATTTTTGTCAAAAAAATGTCAAAAATGGTTTTAAATGGGTCATTAAATTATCCCAAAAAGGCTTTTAATATATTCAAGAGTTTGAAAATATTTCAATAATTTGAAAATATCATGAGTCTAAAAGTTCAAGTCATGAAAAAATGTTTTGATATGTTAAATAGCCTAAAAAGCCCCTATTTCACCCCACACATGCCAATTCTCCATTTTAAAACACGAAAAAAGATTTAAAAGGTCTATTTTTCATGTTAAGGCATGTAATAATTCTCAAATATTCCATTTCAAGTGGTGGGGAGTGAAAGTTAGCTTTTAAAAGGGCAAAAAGACTCTTTTTCCTCTCATTTTGTAAGATAGTACAGAATCCATATGGATTCCATACAGACAAGGTAGGAGGAATAAATTTTAGGTAAAATAAAATATTCAAAAACAATTAAATTATGATTCATGTCCATATAGACCCTAAATTAGCCTCCTTTTGTTACTTTACTTGTTGGCACAAGGAGACCTACTTGTAGGTTTGGGAGTGGTACAGACTATTGAGGAAAGGTAAAACTCTCAAATTTGGTGTGAAGAAAGTATACTAAAAGGGACTCCTAATGGTCTAAGTGGAATATCAATTGGATTCTCTAGGATCATGAACCATTCAATTTAATTTAGGTCAAATTCTATTTCCTTGCATCCAAGAAAGCAACTAGTTTTCTCCAATTTCTCCTCACCTAGGTAGAGTTTAAGGAAATTAAAATTGTTCTAGGATCTTGGGAATTTTTTATACCTTTCCATGGCCTTTTTCATATTTTATTCATCCAATTTAAGGTCGAAAAAGGATCATAAAGACATCCAATCCAAATTTACAGTTTGACATGCTTGCAAGGAGAAGTTATATGTTTAATTCAGAATAAAACATCCTCTATTATTCTTGAATTCATGTTTTATAGGTTTCTATCATGTTTTCCATGTTTTAAATAAAATTTTTAAGGAAATCCTCTAATTAAATCTACTATTTATACCATCTCCATGAATTTAGGTGTCTCAAAGGAGCTAGTTTAGCATTCTTTAAGGAAACTTTAGGTTTTTAGAGAAAACCATGTTTCAAATTCACCCTCTTTCATTCTATAATGGCCTCAAAATTGTATTGGTATGATGTTTAGGTTCTTATGGTTGCATACAACTCCTTGTCTTGTTTTTTTCATACTCCTCCATCCCCGCTTTCCACCACCATCCCATCCACCCCATATCATAGTCTAAAATAGCGTTACTACTGTGTTTTTGATCCATTTTCAACTCCTTTCATAAGTTTCACTCACCCCTCTTCATGTTGTATATCCTTAACCCATCTCCATAACCTATTTTCATTATTAAGAAGCCAAGGTTGATTAACACCATCAAATGCATGATCAAGAATTTTGTAGGCCAATCAAAGCATCAAAGTGAAAAGGAGCACTCACATCAGGGTACACAATCAAGTGTGGCCATAAAGGTTAAATTTAGTGTTTAAGAGAGAGAGAGAGAGAGAGAGAGAGAGAGAGAGAGAGAGAGAGAGACCTTCCTCAAGGTATATTGAAATTAAAAATCCATAGTGTGATAAGAAAGGCAATTTGGACCTCCAATTTTGACCCTTTGATATCAATATGATCACCTACAATAGTAATAGCTCATTCAGGGTAATGTCATGAATGTACAATGAGGGTTTAAGGTCAAAGAAGATCTTCTTGAAGGTTTAGTATGATCAAGAATCATAGTCATGAAATGAATCATAATCAAGGAGGGCATCAAAATCATGAGAAAGGATATATATATCAATCAAATACTATTATAGTTAATATTTTTTCACATATAGGTTGTTATAGGTCATTATCTACAATGATTTTGGGGTTTTGACTATTATAAATAGGGTTTTTGATGCTACAATGTAATTATCCTAGTAAAAAGATAGTTAATTTTGGATTTGGTTTTACTCAAGGTTTCCAAGCACATAAGGACTGTTCTCATAGTTTGTACATTATCCTAGTATTCCACCTATATCTACCTTGGAGCACACTACAATCACAAGGTTCTATTATCCTTTTAGGGGTTTTTTAGTTTCAAGAAACATCAAGTATTGAATGTTCATATTCATGACATAGCCAAAGGGGGAGATGGAATATTGAGGCAAAATAGGCCTTAAAAGGGAAATTGACCATCTACAACCCACTATAAAACCCTATAGTCTTGTTTTGGAGTAATCTACAGTAGTTTAGCAAAGGTGGAATCTTTCTAGGCTCAAGAAAGCTAATGATAAATTATCAAATTCATTAATTCACACTAAGGTTGAAACATAAAGGGATTTTAAGCTAGGGTATAGTCTTACCAATAGACAAACCCTACTATCAACTTGGCATAATGACAATCTACAACCATGGTAGCAAAGGTTGTTAAAGGACAAACCCTAACTCATGATAAAGAAGTGAATAAGGGTTTTATATTTATTGGATATTTTTATGAAATTTGAGGAGCATAGTGGTCTAAGGGATTGTAAGTATAAAACAATCATTTTAAATCCAATATGAGCACCTATAGCCTTATAAGGCACCTATAGGTCTGCACCTTGTAGGTCAACAATTTTGGTAATAAGTTAGAGTTTTTTAAGGCTTAAAGAGGGAATTTTGGTTTAAAAAGTCATGATAAGCTGAGGTTAATGATCTCAGAACATGGTACTTTTCAAATGTTTCTTTGAATTTTTAAGTATGGTTTAAGGAAGATGAAATGACCTATAGGCCTGTACTTGGAGATCACCTACAACCAAGTAGGTTTTGCATGTTTCAAGAGGCCTATTAAGGTATGCCAAAGGAGCATGACTTGTTACTAAGTGACCTAATAGTGGTTTGAAAACACATAGCCTTATCAATTATTTTATCATGCGTATCTTGGTTTCAAGAAGGGCTTAAATGGAAAATACTGAGCTACAACCATGTCATATAGGCCTACAACCATCCAATGATTTTGGGACCTTACAAACATCACTAAGAGCATAGACTATACAAATTTATCCAAGAGTTTTAGGAGCACTAAGTGTAATGATCAAGCATGAGAAAGAGTATAGGTACCTACAAGCATCATCTACAGTCACAAAATGGCACCTATAGCCAATTCCTCTATACACCTTCAACCAAGAGGATGGATTAGGCCCTTGAAAAGTCCTAAAAGGCATAAATCTCAAGGAAAAAGTTATGAAGATTTTTGGAATAGCATCTTAAGGATCAAAACATGATACTATGTTTCTCAATATTTCTTAAATCCTAGATCTTGAACTCAATCTGTACAAGCCCTCAATAAGCATAGAGATGAATTCAAATGTGGGGGCAATGAGGAAGGAGATGAAAAAAGATTTCCTCCAAGTGATTTTTATTCATGTACCTTTTAAAGTCATGTTAATCAATGCCAAGACTCACCAAATACTTATGACACCATCTCAGGGTTTGTTTCACCTCAGTTCAAACAAATTATATAGTCAACACCTATAACATGGTATTGACTCCTTTATAATTGAGCTTTAAAATAATCTTAAACACTTTGGTATGATGAATTTGACAAGAGCTAATTGGGGTAGTTCTTGATTCATGATATGATTTAATTTATAGTTAGAATTCATGAGATGGTTATCAAATTCTTTGAAGGACCTATAACCACCATGATGGACTCCTATAACCTATATAGAGCTTATAGTTTATACACTGACAAATGCACCTACATTCACCAATGAAGTGCCACAGTCAAGAAGGTGTTTGATGTTTTAAGGGTTTATATCCACTTAAAATGGGTTTTGGTTTGAGAGGGATTATCATTCAAACAAGAGGATAAAAATATGTGGGGCATTAGTAAGGGCTAATGAAAGGCTTCTCAAACTAGTTCTATAACCAACACTAAATGACAACCTACAGGCCTCTTTTGAGAAACTAGACCTACAACAAACTAACACCAATTATATTTTTTCTTAAGGTTGAAAGAGGATATAGGCTAGATAAAACATTATGAACATCATAGCATTGGGCTAATCATTGGTATGAGGAGTATCAAGGGTAAGTGCTACTCAAGCTTCACCTACAATCAAATGTGGTAATACAAACATAGACATTTGCAACAAGCATAAGCCAAGGGGTTTCTAATGAATGTCCTATGAAGTTAAATGAAAATTAAAATCATACACTTCAATGAGGCTTGTATTTATAGGATATTGTATGGAATATGTCATTGGGAAGCCCTAAAATGCCTTGTTGGAGGTCTTGACATGCTTGAAAACTGGGGTAGAAGTTCTTTTCAAGCTCTTGAAAGGAATATTTTACTAAATAAATATTATTTTTTACATTTAAAACCTATAAAAATAATGAAAACACTTTCAAACATCTAAAACTTTATCAAAAAATGCAGATAGTCCATGCATAGGGGTCATTTTTTATGGAAAATTAAGGATTCTAGGAGCTGTAGGTGTAAATTTGAATTAAAATTTGGTGCATATGGTCATAATTAGTTGAATAAAATTTTGAAAAAGTTTTAATGGACATTGGATGAGTGGATATACTCTCTATTTTGTCTCAAACCTCAGCCTATCCATTTGAGATCACCACTGGAGCAGACATCATTCTAGAGTGCCACAGAGGTTTTTAAGCCTAGGAATTTTTTTGAAAATAATGGGATGCTGTTTTTATTTCAAATAAGACATTTAAATAGTTTAAAAACTCCAAATTTTATGCAAACCATCCTCATATCGGCTTTTACAAGCAAATTGGCATATATGCCAAAAAGGCATTTTTTGAATTTTCATGAAAAATGTGATTTTAGAGTGTCTTTATAGCGTGTTACAGGTCCTATGATTATTTTTTAAATCATTTTGAATTATGGGAAGATTAATTTTCTTCTTGGTGAATTTTTTTACTTTTTGCAGTTCCAGACACCCTTCTAAGCCTCTTGTTCAGATGCTTGTATCTTTCACCATGTGTGGAGTTTAGAAAAATGATATTAGTATGATTTTATGATCCTTATTTAATTAAAATTCATGAAAATTTTATATAATTTGAGGGGATGTGCTTTATGAGTAATCATTAAGAGCGTAGGCAGCCCATAATGCAATCAAATCCCCATAGGCAAATTTCATTCACATGGTAACTTTTCATATATTTTGCATGGGAGCCCAATATTTTAAAGTATATTATAGGGATAAATTTTATACACATAAATTATATGATATTGGGATTTTGAGGTCTATACTTCATGAATCATTGTTTTGAATATTCAGCTTCAAAACCCTCCTAAACCCCTAAAAAACTAGTTTTGTGAAAAGTGGATTTTCTTAACATAAAATAATCATGGATAAACCTAAAAACTTTTTTAAAATAAATTAAAATTATAGAGGACTCCATAAATTCCATTTTTTCATATGGATATGTACAGATCGGGGTAGAAATAATGTTTTTTATATAAAAGAACATGTAAAATGAGCTATAGGGTAGCTCAGTGGAATACAATAATTGTATATTGAATATTTTCACTTTTTAATAATCTTAAAATATTAATATTGTTATAAATTTATATGTATGTGTCCTTACCAACGCAATCAAAATGGCTAGTCTACTAGACAATGGAGTAAAATAGGCCTAGTCAACCCTGTTGACTGAATGGAGGGGATTTTCTAATCAAAATCACATATTTGGTGATGAATATGAAATTTTTTCCAATTTTAATTCATTTTTTTTAGGTTTCATTTCTTTTTTTAGGTTTCATGGTGTCTAGATGCACAGATTATCCTTTAGGATTTTTTGGCCTAATAGGCCTAGTTAGTCAAATAGTTAAGTTAGAGTTTGGCATTGGATGGCTATCTAAGGAGTTAAAATTAAGTTTGAATACTTCATATCTTATTTTAAATTAATATATCATGCAATTTTTATCCTTTAAAAGTCTCTTTTCATGAAAGTGAAAGCTATCTTAGAGTTGACTAGTCTTACACTTTAGTTGACTAATTGACATGTTCATGCATCTATCCTTGGTTAACATGTGATTCAAGATTTTAAAACTTAAAGTTGAGTTTATTTTTGTATTTTTTAATATCATTTAATTTAAAGGGATTTTTACTTGTCTAACTTGGGCCCATCACTTTCCTTTCTACACCAACTTTTAAGATAATGCATGATTTGTGGAGTTTAGGATATTTTAAAGAGTTGATTGAATATTTTAAAAGGATAAAGTCTTTGGATAAATAACCAAGACTATTACTTATCTAAAATCAATGTGACATTATCTATATTTAGGTTTTGAGATATATATATATATATATACATACATATATATATACACATATATATATATATATACATATATATATATATACATATATATATATATATACACATATATATATATATACATACATACATATATATATATACATACATACATATATATATATACATACATACATATATATATATATATATATATATATATATACATACATACGTATATACATACATACATACATATATATATATATATATATATATATATATATATATATATATATATATAGTGGATTTTTTGAATCCATTTTTCATAATTCTTGGAGTTGAAGAAGAAATTGTATTCTAGACCATACATAAAAAAAGGAGATTTTTTTAATTTTACATATGAGTTTTCATAGAGAATAGAGTGTAATGTATTGTGTATCAACACATAAGGGGGATTATATCCCCTTTTTAAAGGTCCCTTACTCACCTATTACTTTGTATCTCACCTTCTGTAGGTCATTTGAAGAGGTAAAAGAAGAATTTTGTAATCCAATTTTTTTTTCAATCCTTCATCTGAAATTAGTAACCCTATTCAAGACTTAAAGACTACGAGGAGTAATTTAGTGTGTTTAAATAAAGAATGAATGAAGATGCCAAGGAACATAAAGATATGGTCAAACATCTCAATTGTCAATTGGAAATCATATCTACCAGATTGAAATCTAAAGAATATTAATGTTTAAGGTATGTAATTGAAAATGAGTAATTTAAATCTAAGTTAGAGAAGACATCTAGTAAGGTGAATTTATTTGTAAGATTGAAAAGAGATCAAGTGATCTAGAAAATATTCTAAATGATCAAAATCATGCAAGTGAAAGAAATTGTCTTGGATACAAATAAGAACTAGATAATGCAAATCAAAATAAGATGACGACTTAAATAAACATGGACAATCATACTTTGAAGATAAATCATCAGACAAGTAATGAAGATGATATAAAAATGAAGACAAATTAGATCAAATAACTAAATGCCATGAGGTATGAAAATTTCAATAGTTACTACTATACTTATAATAAGTTTGGGCATAGAGCTAGATAATGTGGAAGATTTGTTAGAAATGAATTTGCATGGAACTATAATGGGAATCATTAGTCAAGAGGTGTAAACAAGGTTGAGTGTTTAAACTATCATAATATGGGGCACTTTATAAAACATTGTCTATATAAAGTAAGGCAATTGAGTTCACTTCAAGGAGAATGAAGTTCTACAACTATGAATAGAAAGGTCACATTGCTAGATTTTGCAAGAAAAGGTCTAAAAGTTAGAATAGGTTCAATCAGACTCCAAGAATGCAAGGTAGAAGGCAAGTTAACTCATGGAAGACAAAGGTGATAAGTGTGTGTCATGATGAGTCTGTAGGTCTAAGTAATATGTTTTTTATGGTAGATAATTATATAGAAGATGAAGAGTACCAAGGGGTATCATTGTATACTCATGTTGATAATGAAGAGACTAAGCTCAAGGAGAAGACCAAGGTACTAGTTGAGGCTAAAAATGATGTGTATGGATCCAAGTGAACATCCTACCATTATTGAAATCATATCATGAAAAGAACATCATTTTTTAGTGCCTAGTGATGAGGTTCATAACTATAAGGTGGATTTTTTAGATGAAAAGGCATGTCATGAATCTATGTTGCCTCCATGTATTTTCAATTCAATCATAGAAGAAAAGGAGAATGTTGTAGTGGTTGAGCATATTTATTTTCTTAATCCTAAGAAGAAGAAGAAGAACTACAAATATCAGATGACCAAGGAGGAGAAGGAATATGAGGAGTTATGGGCAACTCTTGGTTTCACATTTTTCTAGGACATTGTAAAGTAGGGTGTCTCTACCTATCCATCTTAGGAGACATATTTATTATGGATAAGCAAGTTTGTGTTCTCAATATCATAATGTCAATCAAAAAAGGTCTTTGGTTAAGTGGGAACAATAAAATCATGACCTTGTTCCAAAGATTTTTGAAAGAACTATAATATAGGGTAAATTGAGTGTTTCTAGGTGGCCTAATGAGATTAATGCAATTCCAAGAAGAGTTTGATGCTTAGAAAGGTCTATACAATTCTTTATGATGTGTTTTAGGTAGTTTTTATGTCTTTATGATCCTTTTTGTGCAATTGGAGAATTTTTGTTTGATCTTAGGTTTCCCAGTTTATGCTTAAGAGAATGTAGGTCCTAAAATAGGTTATAGTATGTATGGGTTACCAAAGATGTAGAAGCTCAAATATTGGTCCAAAATTTTTTAATTATTATCTCTAAGTGTACAATAGGTTTCAGAGGTGGATGTTGACTAAAAGGAGGTTTGTTGATTCTGTTTGTTTTAAGATTCTAGGGTTTTGAGCCATACTAGAAAAGTGGTTTGCCTTGTGAATTTAAATCTAAGGATTCTTAATAGGTTAAATGGGCCAAATGGGTTGTAAAATCATGTTTCAAAAATATTTTAAGGTTTATGGTTTTTAAATTATTTATGTTTTTGGCAAGGAGGTCTAATTAAAAAGTTGGTTTGTGAAGAAAGTATATTTCAGAGGATGAGATAGGTGATGAACATTGGTGTCCTTGAGAGGGAATATGATAGTGATCTAGATATGAAGTTTCAAGTCTTGAAGGTGTGTATACTAAAATTTGTGGGCTCTGTAAGTTCTAGGTAGGGCTACAAGGAGTCTAAGCAAGCCTAGTAATGAAGATGTGATGTTTTTGATCAATTTACCCAAAAGAGAAAGGCATGAGTGTTTCAAGGAGAATTATTAGGTTGGTTTAAATCATGTTTCCTATTTGGTGAGTGGAATGAGGTTAGGTTGGTGGTCCTTGTGGTAGCTTGAGAAAAAAGGCTAGTAAGTCTTTTTGGTGGTTCTTATGATGTGTGGAGATCTAAAAATGCTAAGGAGGTGTAATTTCTAAAAAATATTAAGGGGAGTCCCTCTCAAATGTTTCTTGGTGAGTTCCATCAGATTTTCGTATCTTTTATATTTTATTTTTCCTTGGTTGTAATGATTGGTTGAAGAGATTTTTGGCATGGAGCAAGAGGAAATTATCAAAGGCAAGAAGAGGTTGGCTTAAGGTAAGGGGGATTTTGTATCATCTTTATAAGATGGTCCTCTCCTATTGATGGTATTTTTAGGTCCTCAAGATCAGATTGTGCCCACTTTGTCATTGTGTCAAAGGGGGAGAAAGTAACTATTGTGAGAGTAATTGAAGAGAGAAAAGAAATGTGAGTTTTATTTTGATGGGTGTTTACATCAATGACAAAGGGGGAAATTGTTTGAGAATTTTCAATGATGTCATGGTGATGTCATGGAGGTGTCTAGGTGAGTGGTTGAAGTGTCTTAATATTCTAAAAGTGATAATGACAAAGTGTGCAATGTGCTTGTCCTAGTATGCTTAAGTTGGCTTGGTTAATCTTCTATTTTGGCTTGGTTAGAGATTATTAGGGATGAATATAAATTATTGAGAATGTGAAATGGGTCCCATAAGATATATTATATGCTTTTATTTCTTGTGTGCATGATTGGAATTTATTTGGTTGATCATTATTTTCATCTATAATTTTTGGGTCCAATGGTAGAAAATTTGAGTAGGCAGTTTGTTGACATCACCATTACCACATGTGGATGAGTTAAGGGGAGTTGGTCATATGGTTGTGATCAAATTTGTTCCTAGTTTCTATGTGCTAAATTCTAGTTCATTTAATAAAACATGACAAAATCTATGTAAGTGTAAATTTGGGATCCTAGGTAGTTTGATAATGTTTTCCCATAGTCAAATTTGCATGTGGAAATAAATAGCCAAGTAAGCATAGTGATGAAATTATATTTTGTATGTGTTGTAGTTTCAAAATAATTTGATCATATGTGTTTGTTTATTTTTATTCCTAGTTTATTTGTGCTAATTTTTAGGTCATGTGATGAAGCAAGTCAAAAGATATGCATGTACAAAGTTGGCCTTCTAGGCAGTTCTAGACATAGTTAGCTTTGTGGCAAAAAAATCTGAATAAGTATATTAATGGTGTTATATCTTGTATGTATGAAGTTTCTAGGAGAATTTTTATACTTAAATGGATTCCCCTATGAATGAAGATCATATGGTGTAAATTTGGGAACTTGCATTCAAGTGCACCAAAAGATATATATGTTAAAAGTTGGCTTCTCAGACAAATTAAAATGGTTTCCATACTTAGTCAATTTTTCATAGGGTAAATTTTGAGAAGTATCGATGGAGTGTGTTGCTCTAAGATATCAGGAAGCAATGAGATGGTGCCAAGTGTTCAATGTTTAACATTGAATAGAGATAAAGATTGAGCTTCTTCCAAGTATCAATGGTGAGTAGGTGATCATATAAATAGAGATCAATGATGTGCATTTAATTCAAGAGGTCAAAGTGATATTTGTGTAGAATTTTTAAATAAATTACAATCCCATAGAGATCAATGGTGTGCATTGATTCAAAATTGATAGATTGTACAAGATGAGGTCAACTAGTCAAAGTTTAACATTTGGGTATTGGTGTACTATGTGTTAAAGTTTGAAGAAGATCAATGGTGTGAATTTAATTTAAATATGAAATGACATGAGATAAAATAAAATTGACCAAGGTTTAACTATGACCATTTGATTTCAAATATTTGAATTTATCAAAGGAAAGACTATTATCTAGTTTTTGGGCCATAACTTTTGATCCAAGTAGAATTTTCTCATGGTGTAAAAAGTGAATTTGTAAAGGAATCCAAGGAAATTTTGAAAATATAGATTTGAATATATAAAATTTTATACAATAATAGTTATTAAGGTTTAAATTTTACCATGTTTTTTTGTATGTTCTACATATAACCTGAGAAGAATGTTTGATCTTGTTTTGATGTTGTTTCAATATCTCATGTTGAATTAGATATTGAAGAGTGTTTTAGACTCCATAAGGATAATATTTGTGGTTTTTGGATGTGTGATCAATATATATTGAGTATGAATAATTATTAATAAGTTGATTGTGTATTCATTCATGATGTTCCTATGCACCAAGTCAGTGTTTGAGTTGTTTGAGCATACACAAAAGTGAGAAAAGTTAACTATGATCATTTGAGGATGTCTAAGGGGACACAAGGAGTGGACCCATGTATTTTAAAGTGGTATTTTATTCTTATTTTTATTAAAAATGTGTCAAAGAGGTGAATGGGTCTCCATAAGACCTAAAAAGTGACTTAGGCTTATTTGAAAGAGAGTTGTACTTAAGTGTGACCCATGTTAGATTCCTTAAGGGTGAAGGCATGTATTTTGACTAACAAAGAAATTTTTTGGAATTTATAATCATGAAGGATCTATAAATAGTGAAACCAAATGTGATGGTTTTTAGACTTGATAGACTTGGAAAAAGGCTTGTGTGAGAAGATTGTGTTAAGGAATAAGGAGAGTATGTGTACCGTGTGGATGGATTGATGTATAGAGTAGATTAAGGACTAATTTTAAGACATGTAGGTAATAATTATGTTGGAATAATAGTTCTCTTATAGTTTTAGGATATGTGAAGTGGTATGTGTGTGCATATGAGGATAGTTTGAGTGAAGAAGGAGAGAGATTGTGATATGCCTATGTGAGAGAGGCCTGAATGAGATAGAAAGGGGGTTTGTGAAAATGTTAGATAATAAAAGATTCATCATCAAGTGTTGAAGACATAAATTATAAGGTGGAGGTTTTCTCTTCAAAGGATGGTCTAAAGTATTTGATCTTCCTTAGGGGTAGTTGCTCCTTGTGAAATAGGTGTTTCACTAAAGGCCTTTGGTTAGGAGGATTTGATAAAGGTTTTTGGTCTAAAGGACTTGAATTTTATCTTGTTTATAATATATTATAAGACAATTAGTCCATGTTTTATAGGCTTGAGAGTGGTTTTTATTTCCCTTAAGGGTTTCCCATAGGAACTATGTGTTGTGTGTTTGATCTTGTGTATGCATTGAATGAATGAGCTCTCTTGTTAATGTTGCTTGATCAAGTTGATATAATCTAAATGTTTAATAGTTTTAAATGATTGGAATATAAATTTTAATATATATGCTCATTAATTCACTCCCTCCCTCTCAATGATTGTGCCTCTAACACCTAGGTGAGGATCTCATTCCATGTTGGTTTGGTTTACAAGGTTAAATATTCCCTTATGCAATTATTTTCAGCCCTTAGAGAGGTGACTAGATCTCTTTCCAATAGAAATGTGCTCATAAAAAGAGCACAAAAATATTTAGAGGGTATTTTAAAGGTTAAAAAAAATTCAAGAAGATGGTGGAAATCATTAACAAATGGATGTTCGTGGAGCTCATGCTCATGCCCCTCATGGACTTGAATCTATAGAAAATTTTATTAGGGAGCATGATAAATGCACTAGAAAATTAGCTTAAGGATATATGCCACCATCAATCCATTGGATAAAATTATGGATCAAATCCTTGCCTAATATAATGAGGTTAGAATCTTAGTCCTCTTTCACCTAGATGGCACCTTGCTTGACCTTGAAAAATTTGAGGTCCACCTTGAGCACTTCAAAGAGATAATGAAGAAGTAGAAAATGAAAAAAAATATGGATCATGGGCCATATTATTATTTACATGAAATCAAAAAAAAGGATTATCAAATTTAATGAGGTAAATGTCTCATTAGAATCCCCTCTCAAACTCATGATAAATTGTTGACTCAGGAATAGGTGATTTTTCAAGAGCCACTTGTCAATTTATCAAATCTTGATCAAGAGGCTAACTTTATGGCACAATATTTGGTACCTCATTAGGATGTACCAAATTATATATGAAGTATTACCCCACAAATATTTAATTTAAAATCCTTTTGATCCTAACAAATGGGTGTGTTGTTAAAACTTTGGGTCGTTTCTCTCTTCTTTTTCTTTTTTGGGAGCATCATGATAATGATTGGGTTTATAAATATTTTTAGAAATTATTTATAGGAGTGTTATTCTATTTTATTTAGAGGTATATATCATATTAACTCTATCTATGTGGATTTTCAACTCATTATAAATGTCGGTATTATCGGAGTTGTTGCCAGAATCTGGATAACATAAGTGCAATGAAGACGTGATCACACAAGATGAACAAGTGCACACCACAAAGATGCTAAAGCAATTTGAAAATAACAAGAAGATAAATTGCACAAGACAAAATGGAGAAACCAAATCTAAATTAGCATAAAATGGCCAAAATGAAGACTACAAATAGGAGAGTACGAAAGTAACTCCTCCACAAAAGGTGGACAAGGCACCCCAAGAATAGAATGTAACTCCTCCATGAAAGGTGGTGACAAGGTGATAAGAATAGAGAAGTAACTCCCATCAAGGGAGTTACTTATGACATTCTTATGACACCTATGACACATCTATGACACACACCTCCACATAAGCTAGCCTATCCCACAAATGTAGGAAAACTCCATGTATGCACAAGAAATACAATTTCCCTAATTAATAAATAGGGAAAAATAAAAACCTACACTAATACCCCCCCATAAGTTCAGCTTAGGTGGGAAGTGAGGAAATATAAAATGGGTCCCAACAACAAGGCCTGATGAGGTACCCATGTACAAATGCAATCTCCCATAAGATAGAGAAAAGGAGAAAACTCGTAGGAAAAAAACTCCCCACCAAAAGAGAGACACAAAAGAAAAGAAGAGGCTAGAAGACCCCCCTTGAAGATGATGCTACTGCAAATGTAGACCGCACCCCAAGAAGAGCTCGTAGATGAATGAACTTAATCTCAATGAAAGGTTTGGTGAAGATGTCTGCAACCTGCTCTGAAGACTAGCAAAATATCAAGTCAATGACCTGAATATGAATAAGCTCCTGAATGAAATGCATGTGAATCTCTATGTGCTTGGTTTGCTGGTGTTGAATTGGATTCCTACAAATCTATATGGTACTCTGATTTTCATAATAAATGATGGTGGGCTGCCTGATAGGAATGCCAAACTCAGAAAGAATCCCCTGAAGCCAAATAGCCTCAATAGTTGCATTAACAACTCCCCTGTACTCTGCCTCTGTGGATGATATAGTAATAGCATTCTGCTTCTTGCTAGACCAACTGATAGGACCTAAACCTAGAGAGAAACTGTAACCAGAAGTGGACTTACGAGTTTGTGAATCGCCAACCCAGTCTGAATCTGTATATCCAACCAAGTCAACCTCTGTGCCAAATTTGTAGTGAATCCCATATCTATGTGAACCCTGTATGTAATGCAAGATCCTCTTAGCTGCTTTCAAATGTAGCTCATGGGGTTCCTTCATGAATCTGGAGACATGTCCCACTATATATGAAATGTCAGGCCTAGTGTGATTCAAGTAGATGAGACTACTAACAAGTTGTCGATACCGAGTGGCGTCAACCAATGGTGAAGAACAATTAGTCTCAAGCTTGACTCCTGATAGAAATGGAGTCAGAGATGGCTTGCAATCAGCCATGTGAAATTGAGCCAATAAGTCAAGAGCATACTTAGGCTATGCAAGAGAAATCCCTAAATCTGACTGTGAGATCTCGATGCCAAGGAAGTAGTGCAACAAACCCAAGTCTGTCATGTCAAATCTATCCTGAAGAGATGCCTTCACTATTGCAATAGCCGATGAAGAACTCCTAGTGATCAAAAATTCATCAACATATAGAACCAAAATCAGAAGCAAATCATCCTATCACAAGAAGTAGACATTAGGATCAGAATGGCACCTAGTGAAACCTGCTGTGAGAAGGAAGGAATCTATCTTGGCATACCAAGCCCGAGGGGCCTATTTGAGGCCATAGATAGATTTCCTAAGTCTGCATACTAAAAAAAAATCTTGAACAAATCTTGGTGGCTGCTCCATGTAGATCTCCTCCTCAAGATCTCCATGAAGAAAGGCACTCTTCACATCCATTTGATGCACATCCCAACCATGTGCTATGGCAATAGCCAAGGTGAGTCAGATAGAAGTCATCTTTGCAATGGGTGCAAAGGTCTCTGAGTAGTCAATGTCTGCCACCTGTGAGAAACCTTTGGCGACCAATCACGCCTTATACTTATCGACTGACCCATCTGCTACAAACTTGGTCCGATATATCCACCTACATCGAACCATCTTTCTTCCCTTAGGAAGTGAAGTCAAATCCCAAGTGTGATTTTTGATTAAGGAAGAATATTCTTCCTCCATAGCACTATCCCACTCAGGTACCCCTGATGCCTCTCGAAAAGTCTATGGATCTGAAACTGAAGCAAAAAAAGCATGTGGATCTCTCTAAAAATCCCTCCTAGAATGTCTATCATCTGTGGGGTCTCCTGCCCATGTGCCAACACTCTTAAGTGTCTGTCTGGCCCAAAGTGACCCAGAAGTGGGCGAGTCAGGTGCTAACTCCTCATCCTCTGACTGACTAGAGGTGGATGATACTGCATCACTATCCTCACTTTCTGAACTTGAAGAAGAAGAAGATGACTCTAGCTCAAGAACCTGTTGTGGCTGATCTGAATCTAACGAGGAATCATCATGAAGAAATAGATCCGATGAGGGAGAAGTGTCAAGTGTTGAGTCTCTAGGACTCTCCTGAAAATGGACACTTCTCTCGATGAACAACTCATGTGTGACTGGATTTAGAAGGTGATATCCCATAATACCATCCGAATATCCTATAAAGATGCAAGGCTTGGACTGACATTTCATAGCTTTTTGTTTCTTCTTCAGAATGTGGACCATGGTTGGGGATCTAAAAAATCTAAGGTGCTCAACATCAGGTTTCCTTTTATGCCAAGCTTTAAAGGGTGTTATGCCTTTCAAAGCTTTGTGAGGAACCTTGTTCTGAATGTAGCAAGCACAATTTATGGCTTCAGCCCAGTACTGTGGTGTTAGGGATTTAGAGTGAATCATACAGCTACCCATCTCTTTCAAGAACCTATTCTTGCATTCTACAACCCCATTCTGTGAAGGACTGTAAGTGACTATGCGCTGTAAATCAATCCCCTCTGTGGTGCAAACCTGCTCAAATCTAATGCTGACATACTCCCCTCCATTATTAGTTCAAAGAACCTTGATGGATTTCTCACTTTGTTTCTCAACAAGAGCCTTGAAGTCTAGAAAATTTTCAAACACTTCAGACTTTTGTTTAAGAAAATATATCCAAGTGTACCTAGAGAAATCATCAATGAAAGTGAGGATGTACTTGGCCCTTGTGAAGGATGGTTTGGGAAAGGGTCCTGATACATCACTATGGACTAACTCCAAAGGTTGTGAAGCCCTCCAAGCTTTGACTTTGTCAAATTTTGCTTTGGGATGCTTCCCAAGGGAGCACCCCTCGCAAAGTCCTTTTGAGAATTGGACACGAGGCAAGCCAATCACCATTTCATTTTCACAAAGTTGCTCAAGATAGCGGTAGTTAAGGTGGCCAAACCACTCATGCCACAATTTACTAACTCCATCTGAATGAGTCAGCAATGCTGTAGGAGAAGAATCTGATGCAAAATGTGAAAAGGTGTATAACCTAGCTTGGTGATCTACCCTTCCCACTGCCACTGTAGTATCACTATGCAACTCCCTGATAGATATTGAATCTGGGGAAAACTCAACTCTCATGCCCCGACCAATGTGAGTGATTTGGTACACTGATAGGAGATTGGTTGAAAGAGAAGGAACACTTAGAACATTGTTGAATGTTCTTCCTTCCATTTCAACTGACCCTCTCCCTGCAACAGAAACTGATGTGTCATCACCCAAACTAATTAAAGTCATGCTACAAGGCTCTAAAGATAAAAACTCAACTAGTGAAGAGCCCATGTGGTGAGAAGCACCCGAGTCGATGACCCATGAAGATGTGGAAGCTGTTGTAGCTACAAGGGCCTTGCCCTTTTCTTTCTCCTTACCCTTGCCTTTTGCCTTAGTAGAATCTTGGGTAGATGAATTTTGCTTGATGGACTCAGGAACACCTATGTTGTTCTTCTCTAGAAGATGAGTTAGGTGATCTATTTGTTTTTTCATGCACTTGTTTTCATAATGCCCTATCTTTTTACAATAGGCACACTTAACCTTCTCCTTCTTAGGTTTAGCATTGGAAAAGGAAGACTCAGTGTTGTTTTTGGCAGGATTAGTATTTTCTTTCTTCTTCTCCTGGTTCTTGTTCTTTTTCTTCTTCTCCTTTGTTGAAGTCTTATCCTTACCATTTCTAGCTATCAAGGCTTGGGGTTGAGTAGACTTCATTGTGCCCATCTGAATTAGCTTATCTTTCTCCCTAGTCAAGTCGGCAATGAATGAATCCAAAGAAGGCATTTTCCATGCAGTGCCAAGGGCACTTTTAGTGGCATGGAAAGTGGAGACAAAGACGGAATAACTTGGACCTAACTTTGTGAGAATAGAAAGAATGAGTTGATCATCTTTCTTCTCTATCTCGCATTCTTTCAATTGTAATCTAAGGGCCTTAAACTTAGTGAAGAAGTCCTGTAGGGTGTCAAAGTTGCTAGGACTTAGACTTATGAGTTTGTTTTCGAGCTCATGACCTCTCATCTCATCAAGCTTCCTAAACAAATTTTCTAAGGTGTCCCATATGTCATTAGGAGTTTGGAAGGATTCTAAGTGGAAGAGTAGTTCTGGAGACATAGACAAGCTCAGTAACCCAAAGGCTTCATCACTACAGTTGTACCACTTAACCTTTTCAGCATCTGTGTTAGGTTCTACTTCTGTACCCATTGTGATCCTATACAGCCCTTTGCTTCTAAGAATGATTGACATTTTAACTTTTCATTCATGATAGTTGAAGGGTGTTAGGGGTTTGAGTTGAAAAGAATCCATTTTTAGCTGAAATTAGGTGAAGTTGTGTTGATTGCAAGTTGTGAATGTATGCAGAAAGGAGAATGAAAGTGAAGTTTGCAAGTTGTGAAAAAGCAATCACACCCCTCCAAAATATTGAGCCCCCCCCCAAATATGCAAGTGCACACTCAAAAGACATCGAACTTAGCTGAAAATGTGTCTTAGAGCAATCAGTGCAAGACAAAAGCAAATAGGACGTCAGACTCAGCTGAAAATGCGTCCTGGGAGACCCAAATTTTTGGCACTTTATAAACTAGTGCATTTTTTAAAAATAACAAATCTACACTATGGAGAATTGAATTACAAGCACTTCTGCAAAGAACGGCACCCAAAACTGAGCTATCGTTTGCAAGATTTTAAAGTTACAATTTTCCCGTAAACTAGTGTTCTTACAAAAAAAAGCACTAAAACATTAAAAAAATGCCTGTTGTGGGGAGAGAAAGTGGCCTTCCAACCATTCATTAGATTCAGCATAGAATGAAAAATCCAAATGAGATTTGTGTGAGGGGGAATTGGCCTCCTACCAACCCGGGCCTCACCCTTCGTCTTCGTAGGTCGAAGATACAAGTGGAAATTAAACCTCTAAAAATTACCAAACTATCTAAAAAATTTATTATTCAGTCAAATTGACTGATTTTTGTTTTATCAAGCTAATTTTTCACTAAAAAATTAAAGTAATGATAGTTTGGATAGAATGACAAGTGACCTAGGGTGCCACATGGGACGCCAAGTAGGAAGGGACGTCCAAAAACAACAGTCAAAATTTATCTTGTACAAAAGACAAAAAAAGACCTGCTGGAAGGTGTCGTACGGCCTGTCTGAGGGCAGAACTGAAGCGCCTTGCTGGAGACTGAGGCTTGGCTAAAAATTTCAAAAAAAAAGGGCACAGAAGCTGATTTCTAAACAGCATACAACATCAAATGGCATCCAAAAAAAAGTGTAGTTCTGAAATTATATACATTTTTTGCAAAAAAACAAAAAATACAGACCTGGGCGCTGTACAAATGACTGCTGAAACTGACTGCAACTTGCTAGAACTTGCTGGAAAGGAGGTTGGCGCAGAAGTGAAGCCGGAAGCTAGGTGCTTTGTTGGAAGAAAGGATGCGCCACTTTTAATCAGAAAGTCAAGAAAAGTGTGTAGAATGCAGAAGGTAGGCACTTTTGTTGGTGCTGACTGCTGTTGACTCTGAAGTTCCTTAGAGCCACATAACAATGGTGCCCAAGAACAGCTGAACCACCCCCTGAAGTGAAGACAACCAATACACCCAAAGGCCAAAAATGATACCAGTAATGATATTGACAAATTTTATTTTATTTTAGACTAATTCTAGAAAATAAAAACAAAGAGAACTCCACTCCTCTTGATTCCAAAATAAGCTACAAGCATAATCATACACAAGATTACCGGGAAAGCTCTGATACCATATCAGAGTTGTTGCCAGAATCCGGATAACGCAAGTGAAATGAAGACGTGATCACACAAGATGAACAAGTGCACACCACAAAGATGCTAAAGCAATTTGACAATAACAAGAAGATAAATTGCACAAGACAAAATGGAGAAACCAAATCTAAATTAGCATAGAATGGCCAAAATGAGGACTACAAATAGGAGAGTACGAAAGTAACTCCTCCATAAAAGGTGGACAAGGCACCCCAAGAATAGAATGTAACTCCTCCATGAAAGGTGGTGACAAGGTGCTAAGAATAGAGAAGTAACTCCCATCAAGGGAGTTACTTATGACATTCTTATGACACCTATGACACATCTATGACACACACCTCCACATAAGCTAGCCTATCCCAAAAATGTAGGAAAAGTCCATGTATGCACAAGAAATAAAATTTCCCTAATTAATAAATAGGGAAAAATAAAAACCTACTCTAATAGGTATTTTTTTAGTAAGACACTAGAAGATTAATACAAGTTCTATTTTATCTCATTGTGTTTTATCTTATGAATGTCTTCCAATTTCTTATGGAAAAATGAATGATATTAATGTTATAAGATCAAATATATGTATTTATACAATATATTTAATAGTTATAATGGGATACAAGTTATTCAAATTAGTTTTTTTACTCTTTTTCCTTTTATTTAAATCATTATGAGCTTGTGAGTGATTAGCAATAGTATTTTTGTGTTCATTGGTATAAATAGTTATTGTAATATAGCACATATTATTTTCCATATAATCACTTCCCTATGTGGTTGAAGTCTTAGCTCATATTAAACTCAACATATAGTGGTAAAACTATAGTTGGGCACATGTTTGGGTCTTTAGTATTGATATTTCCCTGCTTGCCTAGAAATCTCTCTTCCCTACCTTACCCTTCCTTCCCCTTTTATTTTTTATTTATATTTATATCTAAAAACCCCATTTTATTTATAAAAGATGAAATAAGCTATTTAATTTTTGGACTAATTTAATTTTATCAAGTGGTAAAATAGTTTCATTCTTGTGAAAACAAGGATTGAGCCGTTGGTGGTAGCAGTGCATCTCTTGGAGATTTATTTCAAAAAGACTATATAATGGAGCCCAAAACCTATAAATTGTGCCTAAGATTATCCAATAAATAATAATAAAATGAGAGGATAGAATCCCCTTGAGTTTCCTCCAATATCACTTTGTGCACCTAATTTCATAGGTGCATTCGAAGTCTTAATTGGAAGGTTAACAGGTACACAAACCAAGATGTCATTTATTGAAATCATTAAGAGAATGCCATAGGTTGATTATACCCTAAATTAAATGAAACTTTTAAAACCATGAATTGATAATTATAAATTCAAAAAAACCCATTAGATATGGATAAATTTTATAAGTTGAGTGCTAAATAAACCTCACCTGCACTACTCAAAATATTGTCATAACCCCTTTTAAGAACCTCATAAAGGGTTTTTATGCCAAGGTGGAATCTCAAAATAGGTTTATATGTAAATTTGAACCTTGAAATAGATTTTTATGTAAATTTGAAACCATATTTTTATGAAAATTTAAGCTTTTAATCAACCACTATATATGGATTTTAGATCTAAATCACTTACATAGTACCATCATTACCTATCATATAAATAGAGAAGTGTTCACCATAAACAATATTAGTAACTAAAATATAATCCATTTGCACCTCAAATAGATATAAAAAGGCAAAAATATATCTATTAATCTACTCAATCTAATAAATCTACTCAATCTGACCCATATAATGTCTCATAATGTCATATAATCTATCAATTGCTCCTCACAATCTTATAGAATTCCCCACATATGCTTCGTATATGCCTTAGTTGACTTGATTTAATCCATCTCAATCATATAATCTAAGCTAAAATATAAAATATTTTTATATCATGGCATGAATATCTAAGAAAAACTCACTATATATCCCCCTTTCCAGGTGAGGGGTGAAGCATGTAAATCACTCATCTCAAAAGAACTAGTTATTCATATCTTGTATTATATACAAAAAATTAATGTAAAGTATGTATCTATACATGATAATACATGTCATCATTGAAATAATTTATCATTCAAGTATGTATGAAACATGTAATACAAGGAAATTGGCATCCAAATATCACGTCAAGAAAAGATAGCATTTAGGATTGTAGTAATAAGTAATGTAATAAGTACATGATATAAATCATGGAATCACATAAAATATAAGCACACTAAATATAAATCATAATTCCAAGATTAAAAATGGTCATATATATCTACTCAAACACATACATAAACAACATCATGATCATGAAGCACACAAGCATTCGTGACATGACTCAACGATGACTTGACTCTGACCCAACACTTATAACATGGCCATGACTTGGACTAGAGGATCATTGACACAACTATGCATGACACTAAAAAACACAATCAATGAACTCATAAAACATGCAATGTATCACAAAATCAATGATCACATGATGTAATAGTCAAAAATATCAAACATGAATAGAACAAGTAATGTTAGTCTACATAATTAATTAATGTTATCATCTAGTACAATAAATCACAATATCAATGGGTAATGCTAGCCTAAAAGGTATTAATAAGAGAAATACATGTATTATCTAGGACATGCTTATACTTGGAGTGGATCAATATAAGGTAATATTTTAAATTTTCAAATTGATAATCATAATAATATCAATCACACAACATTAATAATTAAGAACATAAGATATACATGGAAACCCTTTCAAGAGAAAACCATGGATAAAATGACTATTTGGATTACTATCCAAATACATCCACAAATAAAATTCTTCTTAAAAAATTTCTAGGCACAAACTACTATAGGAACCAATCCCCATCATTAAACAATTTGTATGCACCAACCCACTAGAGACACCAATCTCAATTACTAAACAATTTTTAAGCACCAACCTACTAGAGACACCAATCCCCACTACTAAGCACTAGATTAGCAAGAAACATAAATCTCTTTTTTCTAATGCACTAACCTATATCGAAAAAATCTTCCACCTTACTATTTTTACTTTATCAATGAATGATGGTAAATTCAATTTCTTCTTCTCCACAAAAATATGGTTATGTTTGAATGATAGAAAGAATTAATTCCATATCTTTCTCAACCTTCTATCTAACTTATATATCCTTCAAAGGATTTTCACAAAGGTTGTATCCCATCCAAGAGGCACCTTTTCACCAAAATATGTGTCCATTGACATTTATGTTGACATTTCCATTGACAATTTTGTTGACATTTTCATTGACAATTCCATTGATATTTATGTTGACATTTCCATTGACATCAATTACAATTCCTTTGACATTTCCATTACTAATTCCATTGACATCAATTATAATTCATTTAACATCAATGAAAATATTCCAACAATCCCCCCCTTTGTCATTGATGGAAAATTTGTAGAGAAACTCCCCCTTGCTGTAGTTCTCCTCCTTTGCTCCCCTTTTCATTAAATCTCCCCCTTTGACATCAATGGTGTTGATGTATACATATGTCAAGGATATAATGTGAAAAATAAAATAATATTTCTCAGTTTATTATGTAGGTCTTAGAAGACCTTAGGGCTTAATTCATTTTTGTTGGAATGATTATATGACTACCACCTTTAGTCTGCAAGCAAACCTTGCTATAGGGACATTAGTAGCTTTGTAGTGACAACCTATCTAAAATTTCTTCTTATTATTGTGGTGAAAATTGCTTTATATTTTTCCAATTATTTTCTCAATCTTAAACAAATAGGTGAATATTTATAATGAACAGTATTCTAAGGTGATTCATGTTAAAAAAATCAAAAGGGAAAGAAGGTTTGAGTAGAAAGGAAGAGTTGCCTTGCAATAACAAAGATCAATATATTTCCTTAAGTTCTTTATGATAAAATTGTAGATAAAACTAACATTCTTGATATTCTAGTGCTCTAATCAAAATATAATAAATTTAATGGTGATTTTATGGTAAATAAAATGCACATATCTAGGAAGTAAGCTTTAAAATTGACTATCCACAATAAATTGCCTTAAGCACATTTGTTTACAGAATAGAAAGGAAATGGAGCATACATAGATAAATTTTATTAGAATAAAAGAAACCATAAACTAACAAGATGTATTGGAAACACTACTATCATATTTAACTATTAGATAAATGAAATCATCTATCATTTACAAAGCTTGAGAAACAAGAAAATATTAAAGCAATGAAATAGTGAATGAATTGCTAGAGTTCCTCTTTCTATTTGCATTAATTCACAACTTTCTATTCTAAAGTAAAAATGAATAGGACAACCCCTATATATAGGCCTATTTTATTCCTAAGATAGTTACATTGGTTACAAAAAAACTGAATACATGACATTTGTCAATGGAAAATAGTTCCTCATGTTATAAAAAACTAAATAATATTCCCTATTCAAAGAGGGTATCTTTTATAATATATTGATCAAAAATAGAAAATGAAATGCATCGAGAGAAAACCTAAAAATGGATATATTTATCTTAAGGTACTGGGATGGGATATTTTTGATGTCAATGATGATGAAGTTTCCCATGTAGACAAAGAAAAATAAATTTTAAGAGGGGTTGAAGAGGAATAAGCTCTTGTAGTGACCATTTGTGGCTTGCTTCTTACCTATTTTTCAACTTATATCTATCTTTTCCATGCCTTAGAGTATTTATTGTAATCACTATCAATCAATTTCAAATATATAATGGGTTTATTTATTAATTTTATGGTGGGACCTAACATTGCAACATTCTTGTTCAAGAGAGGTCTTATAGCCTCATTGATTCCCACTGCCCTTTTTACTCTCCGATTGGCCAATGCTACCAAATCCACCATCTCTTGCCCAAAGGTCACTCCTCTATCTATAGCCTATTTTATAAAATTGAAAATGAAATTTTGGATCTAGGATTTAAAATTATCCTTGCTGATGATGGTTTTATATCTATTAGTAAGGTGTGTGATTTCAACTTCTTTGAGAAAAGTTATAACTATATGACCTAGTTGGGTGAGAGACTAGGCCAAGGATCTCATATCATCAATCAATTGGTTCAAGGATTTACTCCTTATAATAATATAGGATTGATAAATGCTCAAATCCTCTAAGGTTTTAGGTTTATGTCTTCAAATTTATTCATCTTAATCAACTTTACCAAGTGTATTACCTTGTTATCATAAATCTCATATTCACCCTCTACCTTAAGAATTATGTTCTAGATTTCATCTCTTTTTACTTTGTATTGAGCCAAAGTATTCAAAGTATCAAACATGACCTTAATTTCCCATTTGACCTTGGTGATAGTCTCCTCTATAAATATGGCTTTGTGTTGTTCTTCTAGTTCAGTTGTTCTTTGTTTCATTCATTTCACTAATTATGTGGATACATCACCATAGGCCTTTAAAGCTGAGAGGGGGTCATCTTCATATTATTGTTGATGGAAAAGATTATCTCTTTTATTATTGATTAATGCAAAGAGGTTTTCTTATGAATCATATACAATTGTCTGATCTAGATGAGTTGCATTCCTTTTGGTTAGCTTCTTCATTGCCCCATATTTCTTATCAAATTCCCATGAGACCTATAAGGGGTATACTATAACCAAATCCTACCTCTATAATGTGGCTAAATTAATTTCTTTGATCCAAGATTTATCTGAAGTGTTATCTTGAGGTTAGGTGGATGGTGGTAATTAATGAGCTAGTGTCAATCCCTAAAATACAAATGTTTGAGAAGGAACTGTGGAGGTGACCAAGACAAAATCAGAACTAGGGGATGAGGTGGGAAGTGTCATTTCTAAGGATTATAAATAACTAGTGCTAGTTAGAGCACTTTCCAAGAACAAAATAACCTAAGGTATGAATATAATAAGCCTCCCCTTTGGCAAAAGAGGGCCAGGCTTAGGCATGGGCCTGGGTAGAATTAGTGGTAGATTAGCCATCATAGAGACCTTCAAAGTGTTTGACACCACAAAAGGATTGATGAGAAAAAGGGTAGTCATGGGCATAATCATAGGTATAATGAGGGGCTTGTAGGGCATTAAGTTCATTTTACTCGATGTTGGGGGATCCCAGAATATACCCCAAGGATGGATACTTAGAAACATAGGAGGTAAATAAACACATTCTTAACTTGTCATTCTTGGTTCCTTTTTGATAGGAAGTAGGGGAGGTAATTTTGGGGAGAAATATATTGGTGTTGTATTAGGTGGTGTTAATACTTCCACTAATGATGAATAAGGTAGCCTCAAAGGTTATATAGGTATTGAGATAACATTATGGACTTGGGATGGGGTAATGGATGTGGATTCCAAAATGGAGGCCTACTTAGTATGTGTTCTAGGCTCATCTTCTCTTCCCCAAAGTGGGAGATAATAGCTGAGGGTAAATTGGTATTTTTTCTTTAGTATCATCACCCTATCTTATGGATGTGGATGCTCTTGCTTGAACACTTTCAAGTTTGAAAACTTCATAAAAACTAGAATCATTTAATCTACCTTTAACAAGTGGGATAGTAGTATCTTTTAGTCTTTGATTTACTTCTTGATCATTCATGACATTGATGTAGAACCTATCTTCATCTTCAGGGTCATATAGTAAGTGATGCTCAAGGCTAACCTATACTTGATGAAATGTTTGAAAGTTACATGCTCTAAGTCCCATTGTCTATTTCCATATCTTTCCAAGTCAAAAATGGGACTTTGTTTAGTATTAGAAATGATAGAGTTCTAGTTTTCAATCTAAAATTTGCCAATGTTAGATTTTTGAGGATGAACCAATCCTCTCCTTTTATTTTTGCATAATTTGTCCACCCCCATGAGTAATTAAAAAGTAATTTCTTGCTTAGTTAGCTTGTCTAGCACTATAATGGGCAATTTATGGGGGGGTTGTCTTGATTCCAACTATCCTCACTACCATGCAATTTAGGTAATACTAGTAGGATCCAAAGGTACTTAGGGTTGATCAAATTTCCTCTAAAAATCTTAGCATGGGCCTTTCATGGATTTCCTTATACACTATAAGGTATAAATGTTAATTTTTAGCCCTCACCTCTTTCTTGTACTTGTACACATTAATCTTAGAGAAGGTATGAGGCATAGTCCATTTTAGCTTAGGATCTAAATTGGTGAACTAAGGAAATTTTTGGGTGGTGTAAATGGCATCCACCAAGTAAGACATCATGTAAAAATGATGCCCTTAACTGGACATAACCCTTCTGATGTTTGTTGTTAGGTTAAAATATATAATTTTTCCCAAAGGGGGAATCTTGTCATCATCTATTATCATAGATAGAAGTGAAATCCATTTCTCATCCAAATGACCTATGTCTTCGGTGCCATGCAACCAATTCATCATGGCCATTCCCATTCATACTCTTTTTCTAAATTGGGTGATCGGTATTTGGTTGATTTTTGTTTTGCATACAAACTTTCCTTTGTTCTCAGCCCAATCTCTCAAAACTTCCATGATATCATGTGTTTGGAGCCATCGAGTAATAATTTATTGATTGTATATAATCTCTAGCTTGGGAAATCATAGTAAGCCTAAAAGGCTAGCCTGAATATGAAAGCAATGCCTTGATCCAAATTCAAAGATTTAATTATATTGTTAATGCACCTAGACTGAAAAAACATGTGGTAGACTAAGTCTACATAGGGGAGTACCTCTACGTTAGATTCTACCTTGTACAAACCTATAGATTTGAGTGCTATAATATCTAACCTATCCTCTGCATCATTAGAGCCTTGTTCATCATCATTGTCTTAGTCCATAGTATTTTATATGTGGTAGAATAATTCATTATAATATTTATCTTTGGTATTCAATGCAATAGAATTAAAATTGATATCCCAAAAGATGATGTTTGTCCCATAAGAATAGAGAAATGGAGCTTGTTCTTACTTGTTAACTCTAGATGTTTCAACTTCAACCGTGGTTTCAAATTCTATGATTGATGATTTCATAGATTATTTTAATGGTGAATGAATGCATAGAAGTCCTTAGAATTTTTTCAGAATGCTTCAAAACTCGTAGCAGATAATAACTAAAATTGAACCAATTTATTTGAGATGGTATGCTTTAAACTTCAAATTTAGAATCAAACTAAGCAACATGAGTTATAAATGGCAAGTGATTTAACTTGATTTGATTTAAAGCCTGGTTGGCTCTTTAGTTTTAATCTAATAGATTCAAAATTTGTTTTGAGAAATCATCCAATCATTGATTTTATTTTGTCCACATGTCCTATTATCATAGGCTTGACCTTTTCAATGATGTGACTTGGTTTTATATCTACAAAAGTAAACCCCATCAACATTTAATTTTCACCTACAACTATTATTTTATGAATAGTTTTATGCCACCTAGGTATTGCCTTTTGACACATACCCAACACTTGGCTCTTTTTCAAGCATTTTAGCCTTTTGTTTTGAATATTGAACCATCTAGGTGGATTATGTGACACTCTACCAAGTGTCATATTTTGATTGGATCACTATTCTCTAATTATTATGTGGCTTAACCCCTTTTATCCTTTGGTTGATGTGTCTTTGGAACCTCTACTAGTTTTCTAAGTAGAAAGTTCTCATTGGCTTGCATTCTCACATGACTTTGTTAAATGAAAATTTTAATGGACCAAATATCTGTGACACTTTTCCAAGTGTTTCATTTTGATTTGATCATGAAGTCATTGGGTTTCATGGCTTATTTTGATAGTACTATTGCCATGAGATAGGATTACATGTGTCTTTATCCCATTACTCCCAAATATCAAGTGACTTCCATATCACACTTAGTTATCCAAGATTAGGCAACTAACTACCATGTGTCATTTTGTAGTGTAATTGTAGTGTTGTGAAATCGAAGCCTTATACCTTAACTATGGGGGGTATGACCGAGTGCCAAGTGGCATGATGTAATAAGATCACATTATCACAAGAATTTTAGATAATAACCAAAGCATTGGAATGCCATGATTAGGTGCCATGTGGCATGTTATGATTGATTCATTGGGTTGTAAACCTCATAAATTTAAAATTAGAATGTTGTGAGTGAGTGACAAGTGGTAGACTCCCGTTGGGTTGCAAGGTCATGAAACTTGTAATTTCTTCATGATTTTAGAATACCACAACTAAATGAAAGGTGGAAAACTCTCATTGGATTTATAGGTCACAAAATTTATAACTTCAAAGGCTAAAATATGCATAACAAAGTCTAGAACTTCATGTGGTTGAGTGGCCAATGTAAGCAACACTGCCATGTGTCAATTGAGGCTGAGTTGGCATCAGGATCCTATAAAATGAAAATGTGCTAAAGTTAGGAAAAAATAAAAGGGACAAGTCTAAAGTTGTAGAATTTTATTATGAAATACAACTTGGACCTTTGTCTAAAACTCAAAATTAAAGTATGCCATAGTCTCAAATACACATTTTGACATAGTTAAAGTTAGACCATGATTTAAAAACCTTAATTAAGTAACCTTAATCAATTTTTAGGGATCATACTTTGGATATTTGACCATAACCCCCTCATAAGATCACTTTCAAACAAATGAGATCATTAGAAATATTAATTGACTATTTATCAATGAAATGTTTTAAAAGTACCTAGTTAACATTTTCCATGAACTAACATGACTCTTAAATATTTCAAGTCATATAAAAGGGGGTTTTAGTCATATGATACCAATGGTAAGGTATTTTTTTATGGTGAATGATCCAAATTTTTCATGGGGTCCCCATTTAAGGAAAATGGGGCATGTTGATCTCAACAAATGGCAACCTCTATGGGAAACACATCAATATGTTAGAATTCAGATATCCTAGTTTAGAATGTAATCCTTAAGTAGTCACTTTTTGGTGGATGTAAAAAATATTATAATTGATTCTAAAAAACTAACAACTTTAAACTTGATGTATTAAATACTAAAAATCTAAAAACCATTCATACTATGTGTGTGCTTTGAATTGCTTAACCAATATGCCTTTGGGTTTCAAAATAAGTGGCTTCAAGTTTTATGGTCCTAAACATGGGTTATAAACAAGAAATCTTAGGTATATATATAATTACACCAATATTTTAAGGGGATGGATTAGGAATTACTCTAATACCATTCAAGAATTCATAGCCCTCACACAGATACCTTTGGCTCCAATCTAGGCATTGCTCCACTACCAGTCAGGCATCCATAGCCCTGGTGGAGGTTACCCAAATCACATCCAAAGGAATGCAACTTATAGGGTCAATTTTGTTTCAACTTGATACACATATTTTTATTTTTTTAAACACTTAGAGGTTAGGAACTAGTTCATTGGCTAGATTTTAAGGAATTTGAGAACTTTTAGCTCAAAAACCATTCACTTTCGATTAATGAGTTCTACCCAAAAAATCTTATGATATGGGATTAAGTTAAAGTATATATGGACCTTAATAATTTCAAGACCTTATTTCAACTAAATTTATGCTATTTAGATCTAGATTAGAATCATAATAAAGTACATACTCTATGAAATGGTAAATTTAAAATTAGATTCTTCCAATTTTCCCAAATCAATACATCGTGTGGTCTCTCAATTTGGACAACCAGATATTGGAATGTACATGGGTTTTAACACTTCAAAACTTAGGTTTCATAACTTTAGGTAGATGCAAGAGAAACTTAGGATTTTACCCAGAGGGCTTATTGCTAAACTATAGCACACCACATAGTGACTAATCTAAGGAAAGAAAATTAGATGTTGAGCATTGTTCCTATTGTTGAGATTTGGAATTGATGTTGTCATTAATTTCAAAGTTTTTTTACAAGGTTGATATCATTATTATTATCATTGATTGTCTTTGTTACTCTAGAAGTGCTCTTGTGAAGATTGATGTCAAAGGTGCTTATGAAGGTTGATGTCATGTGACTATCATTGTTGTTTTCATTAATGTCTCAATGAGGCTTTAGTGAGTGTTATGTTGTAATAATAAAAAGTGTTGAAGGTCATTTGGTATGGTCATGAGGTTATAGGTCTTCATGAGGACATTGAAGAGTGTAGCTATGAGAGAATATTTATTAGTGTTTTAGTGATTTTGAGTGTAAGATATGATTGGTATATGTTATTATGTCTGCATGAGTGATCTAAAGGTCATCATGGAAGGTCCTTATCAAATTTGTCAAGTGCTTGAGCCTATTAGTGTCTTGAGAAGGTATGTGCATAGGATATATGATCTTGTGCATGAAGAGGCATGGTTTCATGGTGAGATGGATGTTCTTAGGCTTGTATAAGATTGATATCAAGTGTCTTTAAGGACAAGGTATCTTATGAAGCTTAGTTATGGCATGAAAAGACCTTTTGTGAAGGAATAATCTTGGTTGAATTATGAGATAAGGTTGTAGAAGGATGTTTGACATTGTTTGAGCATATGAGATGTGTGAGAATGTGAGTGAAGTATTGAGATCTTGAAAAGAGATTTGAAGGTTATTTCAAGGCCTAATGAGGTGTGAATACTTAGGTGTATAAATCAATGTGGTGAGAGCATGGCCTAATGATGCATGAGGTTCAATTTTTATTATACCTAACATTCCCCTTTTTTCTTGAAAAAGAAATGGGGACCCACTTTTATCAAGATTTATCGTTGTTTGTTGAGCCTTTATACTACATGTTTATACAAATTCTCAATGGATTTATCTTTAATATTTACACTTAGAAGAATCAAGTTTGGTATTATATATTTTATGGACTAACCTTATTAATGCCTTTTTAGGAGATTTTAAAACTATACAAGTTTTCCAAGACTTAGTTTTATTTAGAGGAATTATATTCAAGATTTGGTTTTTGGAATTTTTGCTTAGGCCCTCTTCTAAGAAGTTTTGGCCTTCAAAAATTTTATTTGGGACTTATTCATTAGTATTTTTTGTCTGATAGATTTTAGTCTTCAGACTTTTTTTTTTAACTTTTTATTCAAAACTTTTGTCCAATAGATTTGGTCATCAGTTTTTTTATATTGGACAAATTATCAGAAACAATAATCATCAAAGATTTTGCTCCTTAAGCTTTTTTGTATTGGGTATTTTGTTCAAACATTTTGTCTAATGGATTTTAGTCTTCGGGTTTTTTATTTGAAATATTTGTTCATAGTTTTCATAGGCTCGATCGTAACATAAAACCTGAATCTCAATTCTTGACTACTAAAAAACCCACTATACTTATCTAATAAATCAAAATACTTCCATATACTCACCAATGCTACCCATCAACTAAACTACATGAGATTTGAACTATGAAAAAAAATGAAACATGTGAATGTTGGGAATTTATAACACATGAATTGGAATTGAATGCTAAATTTATATACACTATGTAAAACCATTGAGGTATATATTTCTCTCATATGAATTCAAATTTGACTATTATCCTGTGCACAAAAAATCCCTTACTACATGTGATATTATTTCAAGTAAATAAATGAGTAGTGGAAAGGATATTTTTTCATAGAGAGCATAAACAACTATAAACACTGTATGTAATTACAATGGCATATTCATCCAAGGCATTCAAAGGAGCACTTCTACCATCTTTATTTTCTATCAAGGATTCAATATAATTCATGGATATAGTTTATGATTACACCTTTTGTGATAATAGGTATGGAAATTATTTTAAATTATGGGATATTGTTAATTTTATTGATGTATTTTCACTAGACGTAAATCTATCTCCTATAGAATTCTATTTCATTAAAAACTTGCTCTCACTCAAGAAATAAACATTGCATTCAACTATGGCCAAGCCCAAGGTGATGCCCTGCATCAACCTTTTATGAGACTTATTATTCATGAGAAAGGCTATGTAGGAATATTTTCTACACTATATGGACAACCAGACAATGGTGGCATGCATCTTCAGAGCTGACTTTTAGCATATTTATCATTACCAGTTCTAGATGCATATTTTGACAAGCTTAGGCTAGTTTTATGGAACTAGGAGAATTCAATGGATAAGGTTTTGTGTTCATGTCAAATTAAAGGCCCTGATATCCCTTACCAATATGTCCATTATGACTATGAATTTTTATTTATGAATGCATAGAATGATGGCTATGTTTTAGAAAGGGCAATAGTTACCAACTTAAAGGAGGACCATATAAGTGTGATTCAATAGGAACCATCAATCACAATGAAGGAATTTAATAGTATATTACCACTCTTTATAGGATGGACATCCTCAAATTTTTGTAATAGTCAGCCTCTAAAGTAGACTAAAGAATAAGGATAGCCTTCACAAGAACTTCCTTTCAAGTTGAGAGCTATCAAAAAGGAACCAAGGGTGAGTGAGCTTGATCCTAGGGGAGCTCCAAGAGATCCCATTAATATAGAGTCCTTTGATGATGATTAAAAAAGATAAGAACACCCAACTATAAGTATAATACAAACACCTATAGTTACCCCCCAAGTATAAGAATCTACATCATTATGGGTAGCCACATAGGAAGTTGTTACCTCAGTTCAACAAGGTTCCTCCTTGCAACCTATGACCACTATTTTATATAAAAGTAAGCCTAGGACTCCCCTCATAGGTATTCCAATAATTTATCAATCATAGAGCCTACCTATAATACCTCAAAAAATATGAGAGGAGGAAGTAAAAGAACTTGATGAAGAAGCAAAATTTGAAAGAACCAAGGCACTAAGCCTCATGATCGACAAAGGGAAAACATCAACTATGGAGGGTATGATAGGTCAAAAGTCTCAGCCTTTAGAAACCACTTTCCTACTCTATTTTTATATTCTTATTTTTTATTATGTACTAATTTCATCTATGTTGAAGACTCCAAAGGTTGAATTTATCACTTCTACCCCTGATGATCCATTGACCTCCTCATCTCTCCTACATATCCCTCTAATCAATCCAAAAGTAGAGAAGGAATCTTCCACCACCTTTGTTCCATCTTCCACCATTATTATATCCACTTACATCATGATAATTCTAATATCCCCTCTGGGACTACCATAATCATATCTTTGAAAAGGAAAAGGGCATCCAAGAAGATAGAAACAACCATGGATACTCCCTAACTCCATGTCTCATCCACCCAAATCACTTTACCCATGTCATCCACCAATTCATCCAAATAAACCATTATCACAATATCAATCAAGGGGAAGAAGGTAAATCAAGTTATCATGGTCCATCTACTCCCCCAATATAGAGGCTTGGATTGGTCCAAGATCATTTGGCCTTCCCTACCTGACACAATCTTCAAGGTAGAAAAGAAGCAAAAACCAACAAAGGATTTTTAATAAGAGGTGGTTAAAATCACAAAATATGTAAACCCTAACTAGCTAATAATTCTTCCATAGGCCATTGATCTAAAAGCTAAGAATACTCAAATGCTTAGCTTCAAGATAACAAATCTTCCATCCATCACAACCTTGTTTGACATGTCATTTAGGAATATTTAGAGGGTAAGAAAGAGGAAGTTGGAGGATGAATCTAGTAGGTAAATTATTCTCAAAGAGAGGCAAGAAGTCTTTTCCTTATATAAAAGGAAAAATATATAATTGGGCCAATCCCCCTATAATGAATATTTCAAGTCTCTGGCCAAAGCACATAAAGATGCCATGGTGGCAATTTATGGAGGCACAAAGCTAGTAAGACAAGAACTAGAGTCAAAATTGGATAAAATAAAAGAAAAATAAAATATAGTGCATAGCCTAATAAGTATTTAAGCTAAGGTGTAAGAAAAAGCATCAAAATGTTATAATTATTTAGAAGCATTAGATTTTATACGAACTAAATTATCACCCCATATTCCTAGTACTCACCAATTATTTAATTCTTTAAAGTCAGATGAGAATAAATCAAAGTTGTTAATTATTTACACAACTAATAAGGCATATATCCACCTAAACCTAATGGAACCATTAGAGGAATATAATTCCCCTAATATGATGGTCAATAGGATAAAAGAGGCCAAGTAATGGGGAACAGTTGCTGGGGCTTTGGTCCCCAAATACCAAGAGCATGAGGCCCTCATCTTGTAAATTTTGAATGACTTGAAATTATCAAAAGTAAAGGATGTTACATGAAATTTGATCAATAATAGGAACTTTAATCATATTATTCAAGAGGATTTAGATAATTTCAATTAAATTTTACAAAGACTGCCATTGGAAGACATTGAAGCTGAGTTGAGATTTACAAAAAAAAAGGTGACTAAAGTTGAGATCTTTAAAATCAACTTATATATGATAAAAATAGAGCATTCAAAGCTATTAGAATAGGTCAGTAGGGTGCATAGACTCTATATTTTGAAATTGGATATAATTAGACAACATCATGACATATCACATAAATGTTGGCTTGAGATAGAAGTAAATAAGAAGCATACTAAAGTTGCCACATCCAATTCTACATCAACGGTTACAGTTATAACTCCAACTAAAGTCAATATATCCATGAAAACATCAACACAGCCATAAAGGGCCAAGTTTTTTGTATGTACATTATATAGTGTTGTATATTCTATATTTATAGTTTTCTTATGATTCAAATATATTATAAAAGTTTCTTATTCATTTTGTAAACATGCACACATTACATGATTTTGTAAAGGCTAACTTGAACTATTGAAAAGTGTAAGATAAATTTAAACAGTGTTTTGAGACCAAAGTTAGAACTAAATATCTAACTATGCCATGTAATGTATTTTTCATGTACTTGGAGGATGAGGGGACCCCTTCCCTAAGTCTATTTAAACACATGTAGCCCATAGTTTTAAAGGGTCATAATATTTTTAATATATAAGAGAAGAATACATTTTGATTGTCACCTCATGTGTTTGTGTATTTTATTTCCAATCTTTATGGAATTAGGCTTATTTATTTTGGTTGTATGATTTAATAACTCTTAGTGTGCCAAATTTGTGAAGGATTTTTTTATTTTTATAAGTGATAGGCTAGTCTTATATGTGCAACATCTATTGAAGGATTAGTAACATACATTGATTATTGACAATTAAGTTGAATGATTCATATTCTTAAGTGTGTAGAGGTGTTTTCATTCAATATAGTTTTTTGTGTATGTGCAATAGTTGTCTCAGATACCTCACTAAGCCTAAGTCATAATATCCTAATTAAGAGTGTGAAACAACTACTCTAAAAGGAGAAACCTTTGACTGAGTCTTGTGAGTTTCTTATATCAAGATTATCCTAGACTATTTGACCATGTCTAAATGTGTGTGATCAATAGCTTCTATCAATATACATAGGTTTTGAAATCACTTTTCCACTTAAAAACTATCTAGAGAGGTGATTATTGAAGTCATAGAACCTTTATTTTCTATTTTACCCTTCCCTCTTTTTTGAGTTTATTTTGAGACCTACCCACTCTATATTAGTAACCATCTAACCACCAAATCATATAATACTACTTCATTTTTTGAAATCATCCCTCCATCCATAATCTTTGTTAACAATTTTCACACCTTGCCTGTTATTCCATCACCTGGTTGTTAAGACCACATACTGACAACTCATGCCCTAAAGTGGAGTTCACCTCCATTGAGATCCTAAAATGTCAGAGTATAACTAGTTATGATACTCTTAAGTATGAAACCCACATCAACATTCTCTTTTGAGTGTTAGAAGGAGGTCATAGCACCTATGATAAAATATGTTAGATTCTATATAGAGTTAAACTAGATTCACCAAGGAAAGCGACCAGATATATTTCTCAGGATGGTCTTCTAGTCTCACCCTTGTTAGATCATTGGAGACCTAGATTTTTACCAAATACCCAAATCCATAATAGACCTAGGAAACCTTCCCTAATAATGATAACTTCCCATGTTAATTATCCCATGGATCAAACATATATGTTGGTTAGATATGCTATTGACATCCCAAGGGATGTGCTTGACCTACCTAGGAATCCTAAAAAGTATTTGTCATATTTCTCTCTTTTAAGAGAAAGAATAAAAAATAAGCATATCAAATATTTTAAATATTATTTAATATTAATGAATGTTATCAATGAGTATGTTACATACAAGTTGTTTCCTTTTACAAAAAATTCCATCACTTTTTGTAATGCATGTCAAGTATATTTTATTGCATAATTTGGATAGGTAACCATCCCTAATTTGATATATCATCACTTTACCAGCATGAAGAGGGAGCCTAATGAGCATATCCATGCTTTCAATGCAAGGTTTCAAAATATGTATAAATGGTTAAGCCCAAGGTATAAACTAGAAGAAGTATTAACATTGGAGATGTACAAGAATGCTCTAGATCTAATTATTACAATGTTATTGAGAAGAGAAGATACTACCACCAATTTGGTGTTGGAATATGAAGAGGCCATTATCATTGATAATTAGCTCAATCCCAGGTGTCTAGCATACCTAACATCAACAATGGCTTCCTAGCATTAAATCTAGTACCACATGTAAAGTAGAACATTCATATGTTCAATCAAAACTAATTATATATATTATCTCCTCTAACATAGATAATGTAACCAAATTATATTTTCTTAAACAACCATACACAAAGCAATGGTTACTATTTGAATCAATAATTGGCTACATCTTATACTATTTTACTTTAGGTCACTAACTCCACAAAGGTGAATCTAGATACTATTCAAAATATGGTTCAAAAGCTAAGTAATGACTTCCTTGGCATGCAAAGAAAGATGGGAAATGATAATATCACAAGTAGTAACCAAAATTATGGATTCCAAAGGGAAATATACCATTAAATAGGCCTATAAATAACATAGAGCAACCTAAAAAGCTTCCATAGATCAACATACCAGAGATAACTCTACCTAATCAGTGTAGAATCCATAATACTTATCAGCATAGTGAACTTGATTTTATTGAATTTTTGGTAGAATTTGAAATATTTCAAAGAAAAGTAGTAAGGTAGGACTAGATGCATAATCCACCATAATGACACCAAGATCTTGGTCCTTAATATACTATTATGTTCTTTGAGACTCATGAGTTTCCTTTCCAAGTGAAGATGATAATGTCCTAGAGGATAACACTAATGAGATCCATGCTTTCCATAAATTCTAGAAAGGTGGTCAAAATATAAAGAATAGGAATCCCTTCATAACTTCTATTCCTCCAAATAGCATAGCCATTATACCCAATCCTAAAGCTAACAACAATACACCTCCCCCAAAATGGAATGATCAGCCTCAGAATAAGGAAGAACAGAGCAAGGGAGGATACAATGTCATTAAAAACATGAATAAAATCAAATCAAATATCACTCTTCATGAATTAGCTCAGATCACTAAATAGAAGGAGCTATTATTAAAGTCTATCACAAGGAAGACTCTTATGGAAAGGAAAAAAGCATATACATATAAAATAAAGGTTGTTGACACTAATGTCATCTATAAAGTAAGCTAGAAGTTCACCCTTCTTACTGACTATCAAGGCATTTGGTAAGAATATTCATAATTTTTTAGTTAATTATGGAACCTTAACAACTATTATGCCTACTTATAAATGTTAAAATCTTGGTCTAACTCCAAACCCTTCAAAAATAATAGTTTCACAATTGGATAAAATGGTGGCACTAGTGTTGGAGTATTGACTAATGTATGTATTCAAGTAGTATCTGAACCATGAGTCCAAATGATTATTGACATCCATGAATTAGACATACCTAAAGGATATGGACTATTTCTAAGTATGGATTGGTCTAAAATGTTGAATGGATATCTCTCTATAGACTTCTCTCACATTTGGATACCGTGGACAGGCACTGTAAATCAAATCTGGATCCATAGGAAACCAAGGATTAAATATCCTATCACAGAATATAATGTGAAGAATGAAGAGGTAAAGTATGAATCTCCTAGCCTTGGTATTTATAACTTTACTATGCAAAATCAAATACAAACGCTATAATAAAAAATCTCCAATCATTTATGGACTCTACACTTTGATGGTGCCAAATCCAAATAAGGATTAGGTGTAGGAATTGAACTGATTGATCCATAGGGGAAGAAGTTCTTGAAAGAATATAGGTTACACTTCCCTTGCACTAACAGTAGGGTTGAATATGAATATTTAATTCTAGTATTTCAATTTATACTCAAGAAGAATGTAAAATAGTTTTTAGTGTTTGGATATTCAAAGTTGGTAGTCAATCAGGTCAAAAACAAATACCAATGCAAGTTATATTATTTGAAAAGATACAAACATAAAGCATGGGGCCTGATTGAGATATTTGAAGATTTCAACATAGTAGCATTTCCTAGAGACAAAAATCAATCTGTAAACTCACTAATTATTGTTTCTGATAATTTGGATCCTCTCTAACAATCCAAGGTAAAGATATTTTATATTGAGCTAGTACCTTATCCTTTTGTTGTTGACAATGTAGAAAATTTCCAAGTCTTTGATGATGATCAAAAAATCATTCAAGTTCTAAATAATTTAGGGTAATTTGAGTTCCAAATAATCTATGATAAGGAAATCAACCATCTCTACCAAGAAGATTCAGATAAGGAAGGTATCCTCCAGCTCAAAGAGAATCATCTCCCAACTAGGTTGGTCTCCTTAGAAAGACCATTTGATATAGATCCTCAAGCTTAGTAGCTAAGGAAACCCAAAGTCAACAAGTTTGAATTAAAAAGGGAGAATTTAGGTGATGAACATATCCCACATTATGTTAACATTTTCCTCAACTACACCCCATAATAAATACAATGGGTGAAGGAATTGATTACTATAAACAGAGATGTGATTACTTGGACATATAAACACTTGAAATTTTATGACCCTAAGGTAATCACTCTTTAATTCCTATAAAACCATACTAAAAGTTAGTTAGATAGAGATAAAAAATAGTGAATCCTATCCTAGATCCTCTCATTCAAAGAGAAGTGGAAAAGTTACTAAGTGCAAGAATAGTCTTCTCAATCAAACATTATACCTAGGTGGCTAATTTGGTCCTAGTCAGAAAGAAGAAAAGAGAGATTAGGTTGTGTTGATTTTAAAAAATTGAAATTTTTTTTGATAAAGATAACTATCCCCTACCTTATTTGGATGAGGTGATACAGATCGTAAGTGGCTTTGAAATGATGTCCTTTTTGGATGGATTTTCAAGCTATAATCAAGTACTAGTACAATCAAAGGATAGAATGAAGACTGCATTTACTACAAAGTGGGGTACTTATGTGTATAAAAGGATTCCTTTTGGACTAATAAATGTAGGATCCACCTTTTAGCAAGCCATGATTCATGCATTTAAAGGGTTAATGGGTAAGTGCATAATCATCTATATGGATTATCTTATAGTGTTATCTAAGGATATGAATGACCACATAGGCCATCTATAGTAAATATTTGAGAGATGTAAAAGGTTTGACATATCATTAAACCCAAATAAGAGTATATTTGGATTAACTCAAGGTAAGCTCTTAGGACACATTATTACCAAAGAAGGAATCATCATTGATCTAAATAGAATTTAGGGAATTTTAAAGATTGCACCACCAGATAGAAAGAAAGAGCTCAAGTCATTATTTAAGAAGATTAATTTATTAATAAATTTTATCTCAAGATTTTCAAATATTTTTAGACTCTTGAATGCAATGCTCAAGTAGGATGATAAAATAGAACGGACAGTTGAGACCTGAAAGTCTTTTCAAGACATTAAAGATGTTATGTCTCAAGCCCTAGTACTGATTAGTCCAGATTTTATGAAGCATTTATATTTGTATTCATTTGCTTTAGAACATATAATTAATGTTTTCATAACATAGAAGGTGGGACTAAGCATCCAGTTGCATTTATGAGCACAAATCTGAAAGATGCAGAACTTAGGTACTCCATGATTTCTAAATATATTTTTTCTCTTGTCAAGGTAATGAAGAAATTTTGACACTACATCTTGAGGAACAAGACTATTACCATCATGCCTAATCCTTATATCAATATCACCTTATCATAAAATGAATTAGGAGAGTGTAGAAGAAATTGGATGGAAAAACTATAGGAATTTGACTTAGAAATAAAGTCTATTAAGATCATTTAGAGTCAAGGAATTGTTCAACCTATAATTGAACTTGACCCATGTATTATTGTTGAAGAGGTATGTGAAGAACAAGTATTTAGAGTAGAATGGTATAATGACATAATATAATATCTACTTACAATTACTTGTTCCCTATAACTCAACAAAGAAAGAAGGAATGAAGGAGAGCTTTGAGGCTCAAATTTGTTCATTACATGATCAATAAAGGAGTTCTCTATAGAATAAACTATGAAGGCATCTATCTTAGGTGTGTATCTATAGAATAAGCTAAAGAGATTCTAGAAAACTTGCATCAGAAGATAGGTAGTGGTCATCCATCTGGGAATACCATATCCCACAAGATCTTAAGAATGGGCTACTACTGGCCAATAATTTTCAAGGATACTCATGCTCATGTAATAAAATTCCATGAATGCCAAGCTTTAGCTAAGAGAGAAGTACATGCACCAATGCCCTTGAAACCTATTATTAAATGAAGGCCATTTTCCTAATGGGGTTTAGACTTCATTGATGTCATTAACCCAAACTCATTAGTAGGCCATAAGTTTTTACTCATTGCCATAGACTATTATACCAGATGGATGGAGGTAGTGGCCACAACTAATTCTAGATCACAAGATGTCATTTGCTTCTTAGAGTAATACATCACAAATGGATTTGGCACTCCTATTTCTCTAATTTATGGTAATGGGATAGCATTCATATCAACTAAATTCATTGAATGGACTCATGACAACCATATCACTATCAAGTCATCTTATAACCATTACCCTCAGGGAAATGGATTAGCTAAATCAATAAATATGAACTTGATAGATGTAATTAATAAATTTGTTGGGGATAAACTTAGGGATTGGCATAATATATTAAAGTATGTTCTTTGGGTAGACTGAATAAGATACAACTAGGCCTTAAAATCTTTACCTTATCTATTGGTGTATGGACACAGGCCAGTATTCCTAATCATGTTGAAATTACCAACTTATCAATTTATGTAGGAATATATGAAACCAAACGATAAAGTAGAATATTATTTATTGGACATAATATAAATGGAATATTTTATGATTGAGTCCCTATAAACCTTTATCAAACAATAAGACATAGTCAAGAGGTGGTTTGACAAAAGAGTAAAAATCAAAGCATTTAAAATCTTAGATCTGGTGTTACTTTTGGATAAGGCCCATGAAAAGAAAGGACAACATGACAAATTTTCCCTACTATGGATTGGACCATATCAGATTTTGGAGATCCTAGGAACTAATATATTTCATCTAAATGACCTATAGGGAAATGAACTCATATATCCAGTTAATAGATAGTTTTTGAAGCATTACTTCATGGTTTTACCATCTGAAGGTACCCTCAACTGATGAAGGAACATAGTAGAAGCAGGATTAGGTTATTTTATTATTTTCTTAGTATTATATTTCCTAATTTGTATATTATATTATTGATTTTCTAGTATAGTTTCTTGTTTTTGATATTAGTTTATTGCTTTCTTAGTATAGTTTTTTTTTCTAGGTTTAGTTTTATTACTTTCTAGATTTATTGTTTTGTTGTTTCCTATGACAAAATGAATTGTTTCATTCTAACATCACCATAATGAGCCCCTTATTTCATGCTTAAATATACTTATAATAGGGAAGGGAAAATTATAAATATAATCACAACTTGGGACCTATTCACAAATTGGGTATATTTTTATGTTTAGAGTCTTCAAGATGTAGGTATGTAATCACAAATCATTTTGGATTGTGTCACAATTTAATATTTCTACTAGGTATGTGAAAGTTAATCTCCAGTACTTCATATGAATTTAGAAATTTTTCTTATTACATTGGATCAAGCATAGTTATTATGTTAATACTTTTTGGAGATGATATATTAGTGGTGCAGGTGTAGCTAGCAGGGACGTTCTGGTAAATCATTTGTTTTTTTACCCATATCAACTCACATGGATTTTAAATCTCCTCTTTCCATTCAAATAAAAAAAAGTAAGAACTAATGAGTTCAAAAGAGAAATAAATACAATAATATCTAAATAAAATTAAAAGGCTCACATGATGAAATAAGGTCAATTTACCATTCATCATGATTAAGAAAATAAAGGAAAAGGGAAAAAGGAACCCAAGATATCTCTGTCAGGGATATGGATACCTGGCTGGTAGTAGAACAATTCCTAAGCTTCCCTTGATTTTATGACCTTAAAATAAACCAAAAAAAAACCTATAGTTTCATAGGCCTTTGAAAATATCATTACAATAAGGGTTAAATAAACTTCACTTTTAAGCACACACAAATCCATGGATGAGAAGGAAAGTATGTTGTGTGATTGTATTTAGGAGTCTTTCATATTTTTTATTATAATATTTTTCTATGGCACAGTTTATGTTGATTTTAAATTACTAGCCAAATTTTTTGGTTCTTGAATACTTATAAGTATTCCCCCTATAAGTCACCATTTTTTGTACCCAACATGCCCATTTTTTCTTGAAGATAAAATGAGGAGCCACTTTTTTTAGGCCTTATTTGTTGAGCCTTTCTTCTACATGTTTCTAAAAATTCTAAACAAATTGATCTTTAATATTTACACTTAGAAGAATCAAGTATGGTATTATAAATTTTTTGGATTGACCTTATTAATGACTTTTTAAGAGATTTTTGAACTATGAAAGTTTTTCAAGAATTAGTTTATTCAGATGAATTTTATTCGAGATTTGGTTTTTAGACTTTTTTCTCAAGCCTTCTTCTCAGAAGTTTTGGTCTTCAAAACTTTTGTTTGGGACTTATTCATCAAGATTTTTGTATCGATAAATTTATTTGGATATTTTGTTTGATTGATTTTGGTCTTCAAACTTTTTGTTCAAAAATTTTATTTAAAAAATTTGGTCTTTGAGTTTTTTGTATTAGACAAACTATCTGAAATAATTATCATTAGAGATTTTGCTCTTCAGGTTTTTTTATATAAAACATTTTGTCTAATGGATTTTGGTCTTTGGGTTTTTTTGTTTAGGATTTATGTTTGGAATATTTATTCAAAGTTTTTGTAGGATCGATCCCAACACAAAACTTGAATCTTGATTCTTGAATACCAAAAAACCCACTATACTTAGCCAATAAAGTAAAATACTTCCCAATACTCACCAATGTTACCCATAAAATAAACTAAATGAGATTTGAACTATGCAAAAAATACAAAACATGTGAACATTGGGAATTCATAATTCATGAACTAGAATTGAATGTTAAATCTATATACATGACATGCAGCAAGTAAAGTATACATTTCTCTCATATGAATTCAAATTTGATTGCTATCTTGCACATGAAAAATCCTAGCTACTTATGAGATTATTTCAAGTAAACAAACAACTAGTAGAAAGGAGATTTTTTCATAGAGCATATAAACAAACTAAAAAAACTGCACTTAATTACAATGGCATCTTCATCCAAGGCATTCAAGGGATCATTTATGCCATCACCATTTTCTATCAAGGATTCAATAGAATTCATGAATATAGTTTATGATGCCATTATATTCAGTGATAGGTATAGAAATTATTTTAAATTATGGGATATTTTTTATTTTATCGATGTATTTTCACTAAGTAGAAATCTATATCCTACAAAATGCTAATTCATTAGAGACTTGCTCTCAATCAAGACACAAACACTACATTTGGTTATAGCCAAACCTGAGGTGATGCCCTACATCAACCTTTTACAAGACCTATTATTCATTAGGAAGGTTACATAGGATTATTTTTTTCACCATATCGACAACTAGATAGTGGTGGCATACATCTTCGAAGCTGACTTTTAGAGGTATTTATCATTACCAGTTCTGGATGTGTATTTTGACAAACATAATCTAGTTGCATAAAACCAAAAGAATTCAATGGATAAGCTATTTTGTTCATGGATTCTCCTTGGAGAAACCATGATGTATAAAGGTAATAATCCCACCCCTATCAAAAAATTTAAGATGGGAGTGGGGATTGGGATGACACTACTTAACAGGCTCTATAGAATTCCTAGTATCCAGTTCTTCAATTTGGATTGGGTACCATTGTTACATATGATGATGACCAATGACATAATGTTTGTTTTGGGTGAAATTATAAGCTTCCATTTGAGAGAATAAGTTTTTAAAAATAACAAGTGGCCCACTCTAGTGGGACAATTCTATATGATGTCTTATATTTTGAATGTTGTAATGGGTATAGTGTATAAAGTCTTTGGTGAACTATGGAGCCTGGCCACCGATTATGTCAAGAATTTATTTTTTTATTATTTATAATTTTTACACATTTATGCATTTATCAAAAACATGGTTAGGATTGTTGAGGATGTTTATCCTCAAGTATGTTAAGAAATACATGGGTCTATAATGCCTAGAGTTGGAGAAAGCATAATGAAAACACTATTTTGAATGGGTGACTTTTTTTGTATCTTGATTACATAATAATCATGATTACCAAATGTAAGGTCCATCCCATAAGTTTCCCAAAATATGTACTTAATAAATTGGTAGAGAAAGAAATTGCTTACTAGCTCTAGTGGAGCATTGAGGAGGACTTGACTAAAAATAAGAAAATTACATTCTATGGGTACCATATGGTCATTGGTTGGATGTGCTACACATAGAGAAAGCACTTTGGAGACATGAGCAATAAAACAAGGAGTTATCACTTGCCTATATTGGGATCCTCATGGATACATACAAAGGCACATTTAGGGCCTTAGTATCCCTTACCAACATGTCCATTATGACTATGACTTTTTATTTATGAATACAAAGAATGATGACTATATTTTGGAAAGGGAAAAAGTTTCCCATTTGAAGGAGGATCATTTAAGGGTGATTCAATAGAAACCTTTAATCATAGTAAAATAACTGCATAGTAGATTACCACTTTTTTTAGGATGGACATCCTTAAATTTTTAGAATAGCTAGCCTCCAAATTAAACTAAGGAACAAGTAGAGCCTTCACAAGAACTTCCTTTCAAGTTGAGAACTATCAAGAAGGAACTAGGGGTGAGTGATCCTGATTCAATGGGAACTCTAGGAGATCCTATTAATCTAGAGTCCTTTGATAAGGAAGAACAAGGATAAGAGCACCCAACTATAAGTGCAATAAAAACATCTAAAGTTATCCCTCAAGTACAAGAATCTACATCATTATGGGTAGCCATATAGGAAGCTATTGCCTCTACTCAACATGGTTCATCCTTACATCCTAAGACCACTATTTGCTACAAGAGGAAGCCTAAGACTCCCTTCATAGGTAGTGCAATAATTGAGAAATCATAGAGCCTACCTACAATACCTCAATAAGTAGAAGAGGAGGAAGGATAATAACTTGATGAAGAAGTAGAAATAAAGATATCTAAGGTACTGAGTCTCATGATTGACAAAGGGAAAGCATCAACTATGGAGGGCACACTAGGTAAAAAGGCTCAACCTTTAGAGACCACTTCCCTACTCTCTTCTTCTATTTCTATTTTTAGTTATATACCAATTTCATCTATGTTGAAGACTCCCAGGGTGGAAGTTATCAATTCCACCCCTGATGATCCATTAACCTCCTCCTCTTTCCTATATATCCCTCTACTCACTCCAAAAATAGAGAAGGACTCTTCCACCAGCTTTGCTCCATCTTCCACCACTATGTCATCCACATCCATCATGGCCACTTCTAGTATCCCCTCTAGGACTATCATAGTCAGATCCTTGAAAATTAAAAGGGAAACCAAGAAGATATAAATAACCATGGCCACTCCTTAACTCCATGTCTCATCCACCCATATCACTTTACCCATGCCATCCACCACTTCATCTTAGGAAACCATTGTCACAAGCTCAAGCATGGGGAAGAAGGTAAATCAATTTATCATGGTCCATCCACTCCCCCAATATGGAGGTTTGGATTGGTCCAAGATCATTTGGCCTTCCCTACTTAACACAATCCTTAAGGCAATAAAGAAACAACCAATAGAGGATTTTGAAGAAGAGGTTGTGGTTAAAACCACATAAGAGATAGACCCTAACCAGCTGATAATTACTCCATGGTCAATTGATCTAAAATTTAAGACTACTCAAATGCCCAAATTTAAGATTATAGAGCTCCCATCCATCACAACCTTGTTTGACAAGTCATCTAGAAGCATTTAGATGGTAAGAAAGAGGAAGTTAGATGATGAATATGGTATGTAAATTATTATCAAAGAGATGCAAGAAGTCTTTTCCTTGTCCAAAAGGCAAAATAGGCAATTGGGCCAATCCCCTTATAATGAATATTTTAGGTTTTTGGTCAAAGCACATAAAGATGCCATGGTGGCAATTCATGAAGGTAGAGATTTAGAAAGATAAGAACTATAGGCAAAATTAGAGAAAATAAAAAAAATAAAAGATAGTCCATATCCCATCAAGTATTAAATTTGAGGTGAAAGAGGTAGCATTAAAATGCTCTAATTCTTAAAAATCATTAGAGTTTATGTGGGATGAATTATCCCCCCATATTTCCATCACTCACCAATTATTTAATTTTTTGAAGTCAAATGAGAATAAATTGAAGTTGTTAATTATTTACACAACTACTAAGGCCTATAACCACCTAGACCTAATGTCACCATTAGAGGCATCTAATGCCCTCAATATGGTGTTTATCAAGATAGAAGAGGCCAAGGAGTGGGTAGCAACCATTAGGGCTTTAGTCCCCAAATACTAGGATCATGAAGCCCTCATCCTACAAATTTTGAATGACTTGAAATTGTCAAAAGTAAAGGATGTTATAGGAAAGTTGATCAATAAGATGAAATTTAATCAGCTTATCTAAGAGGCTTCAGACAATTTCAAGCAAATTTTACAAGGACTATCATTGGAAGACATTGAAGCCAAGTTGAACTTTACAAGAAAAAAAGTGACTAAATTTGAGATCTTCAAAATCAAATTCTAGATGATAAAAGTAGAGCATGCAAATCTACTAAGACAGATCAGTAGAGTGAATAGAACCTCTCTTTTGAACTTTGATATAATTATATAGTAGTATGACATATCACATAAGTTTTGGCTCAAGGTGGAATAAAATAAGTAGATTGAATCTACCACATTCAGTTCTACATCAATGATTACAGTTATAACTCCAACTAAAGTCAATACATCCTTGCAAATGTTGACACAACCGTAAAGGGCCAAGTTATTTGCATGTATATTCTATAAAAGTTTATATTCTATATTTATATTTTTCTTATGATTTAAACATATTTTAAAAGTTATATATTCATTTTATAAACATGCACATGTTGCATAATTTTTTAAAGGCTGACTTGAATAATTGACAAGTATAAAATAACTTTATACAGTTTTTTGAGACCACAGTTAGAACTAAAGTTATAACTACACCATGTAATGTATTTTGAATGTACTTGGAGGATGAGGTGACCCCTTCCCAAAGTCTATTTAAACACATGTAGCCCATAATTTTAAAGGGTCAAAATATTTTAAATATACATGAGCAGAAGCAACTTTGATTGTCAACTCAAGTGTTTATGTATTTTCTTTCTAATCTTTGTGTAATTAGGATTATTTATTTTGGTTGTATGATTCAATAACTCTTAGTGTGAAAAATATATGGAGTTATTTAATGTTATAATTGATAGGCTATTCTTATATGTGCAACAACTATTGAAGAATTAGTAGCATATATTGATTATTGGCAATTAAGGTTATTGATTCATATTCTTAAGTGTGTAAATGTGTTTTCATTTGATATAGTTTTTTATGTATGTGAGATAGCTATCTCAGATACTTCACCAAACCTGAGCCATAATCTCATGATTAATATTGTGCAATATCTAATCCAAAAGGAGAAACCTTTGATTGAGTCTTGTGAGTTTCCTATATCAATATTATCCTAGATTGCTTGACCATGTCTGACTATGTTTGTGCAATAGCTGCTAGAAATAGACATAGGTTTTGAAATAAATTCTCCACATAGAAACCATCTACAGAGGTAATTTATAAAGTCACATAACCTTTCTTTTTTTCTCTACCCTTCCCTCTTTTTTGAGTTTATTTTGAGACCTACCCACTTTAGATTAGTAACCATCTAGCCACCAACTCATCTACATTTTAATTATTTTTTAGACACCACCCCTCCATCCATAATATTATTAAAAAATTGAACACCTACTTTATATTCCATCACCTATTTGTTAAGACCACATACCTAAAACTCATGCCCTAGAATGGAGTTCACCTCCATTAAGATCCTAAAATGTTAGAGGCTACCTCATTATGAAACTAGTGTGCATGAAACCCACATCAATAGTTTTTAAAGCAATTATGCACAAGGGATATTTTTCATATGTGTGATAGGTTGTCCCAAATATATTCATGAAGTTTTAGGTCAAATTTTGAATGTTAAGGCAAGAAAAAGTGCTTTGAGGTCTATTGAGTGCATAAAATGAAAGGTTATAAACCTAAAAAAGATTTCATTATGTTTTATATCCCATCAAACCGCTACATGGGAACCTAAACTATTCATGGTATATGGGAAAGGGTCCTAGTTCAAAATTTTAGGCATTAGTTTTTGGATTTAGGGGCTATGATTTATGAATGATCGTTATGAGTGGAAATAAGTTTAAACCCTCTTATAACCCTAATAAGGACCCATTGTTGAAGATATTGATAAAAAGTGCCTATAATAGATTGGTATGCTCAGGTAAGCTATTGGATATTATATTGTACTCTCCTAGATACCTCTAGGTGGCATTGGTTAGAGAGATAAAAGAGAAAATGTAAAGATACAAACTTATTTCTGAAGAAGTTGTTGTAGTTATTAAAAATTGTATTGGACTAAGTTTACAAACGATAGGATGGAGAATTTATATAATTTTATTTGATGTAAATGAAAATTTTTGTATATTTTATAGTATTTAAGAGTAAAAATTTGGTGATCCAAATGGGCTAGTCACTAATAAGCCTAATAGAGTAAAATGTGCAAAACCTAAACAGTGATGAGAAGATGATTCTTGATGTGCTTTCATGAAAGAGTGTTGGATTAAAGTGCATGAAAATGGTTTTTTTTTAATTTTATTTCTTAATAATTCTTGGTATATGGTTTTTAATTCAAGTATATAGGTTGAAAATTTGAAGCCAAAATAACTTATTTAGTTCTAGTATGATTGTGAGGAGAGAGGTCAAAAGATTAGTCTGCAAGACTAATATTTGACATTAGACCATATTTATTTTGTATTTTAAGATGTTTTTTAAATTTTATATAATAATTTTCATGCATTTAAATTATTTTAAATTACATATGCAGGTTTTATAATGTCAATATTTAATGATTGTGTTTTTGACAATTTTGACAATTTTGAGTTACAGTGATGAAAAGTGGGATTTGAGTGTAATTTAATGAAAGAGTGATGAAATATAGTGCATGGAGAAATTATTAATTAATTTTAATTAATTATCATGATTTTTATAATATTTTTATGTTATTTTAAGTGAATAAAATGTGTTCACAAAATGGCTTGTCTATTTAGGATTGGACTATGAGATTATAAATCAAGGAATTGGCCTATAAGACCAATATTTTCCATTATACCTTGTTATTTTTTAAGTTTAAGATGATTTTAATATGTGATAGGATAATTTTAATACATCAAGAGTCAATAAAAGTGTCTACGTAGGTTTTTTCAGTATAATTCCTTATGACTATGTTTTTTAGTATTCTGGCAGTTTTGAGTGAGCAAGTTGCAGAGTTATTCTTAAGCCATTATTTTTTGAGTGAATTTGTTCCAAGTAGTTTTGGATGTTCATGATATAATTTATTATTTTTATATTTGTTTCATTTTTCATGTAATATATGTTAAAGGAGTGATTGAACTTCATTCTTTCAAGACAATTTCTGAGGTGTACAAGCCTAATAGGGCAATCTATCATTAAAGGATTCAGGGTATGAAAATAAGACACAAGTTTAACCAATCATGGAAGAGGTAATAATTATTCATTGTAAAAAAAATTATTTATTTTTTATTTTTGGATAATTCTATCTAGATCCAAGAAGATCAAGTCTCAGTGTCAAATGAGTAAACCTAATGAAGTAGGTCTCCATGAGAACTAAAGGGTGAGTAAGACCAATGTTGGTCATTGAGTCAGAGTGTACCAAGTGAATTAAGATGAAATTAAGGTCATATATCTTCTATAAACATGTTTTTTATGTTTTTTATTATATTGTATGTAGGTGATCAAGCATGAGAGAGATCAAATAGTGTTTGAGTACACACATGCCTAATATGAATAGTGCTAATGGAGTGGTGGTTGAACATAAAAGGTGTAATGGACATAAGATGAGATTATTATGGGTATATTTGAGTGTTATATGAATTTTTCATTCCATGTGTGGTGTTTTAAAGTGTTCCAAGGAAGGCAAAGTGTAATGTGTGACTAAGAAAGCCTAATAGGTCTCCATGAGACCTAAAGAAGGAATGTAGCCTATTAAGTTGTGACCAACTTAATATTGTGATTTATTATTGTTGTAACATTTCATAAGGAATATTATGTGGATAATATAAGTTTTTAATTGTGTCTATTTGACCAATATGGATATAATGAAGAGGCTTGTAAAAATATAACACATATTTAGGCCTATTTATGTATGCTTAGAGGAAGTGAATGAGAAATAAGATTGAGGAGTAGAACAAGGTCATGTAGACCATAAAATGGGTGTATATGATCTATGATGAAATTTTTATAAAGTTTTTTTATATGAAAATCAATTTAATATGACCTAATCAAGTCAAGAAGAGGGCTAGTTGAGCAGAGAAGCCTAGAAGATAGTTGGAGAGGGGTAGAAGAGAAAAAAGAGGTAAAGAAGGTGATCATCATCTATTGTATGATAAATAAGGTGTTCTAAAGGTTATCAAATTTTTTAGGTAATTTATTTGGCACTGATTCATCTAAGGTTTTGATGCCTCCTTTCAAGTTGGTGCTTGTTAAATCTTAGTTGGGTTGGTGCTTAGCTAGTTGGGGTTGATGCTCCATGTGGAGTTGGTGCTTCACTAAATTATGATCTTCTAACTTATAGGACTATATTCCATTTAAAGGTATCAATAGTTTTTATTCCCCTTAAGATTTTTCCACATATATGATGTGTTATCTTGTTTCATACTCTTATATAGTTACTTATGCTTGTTAGATCTATGTACTTATATGAATGGCTCTTGAATGTTAAGTTGAATTGGATGAATGTTTTGAAGACTGATTCACCCCCCTCTCAGTCATTGTGCTTTAAACATTTGATATTATATCATGGTCTTTTGAAGTAGGACTAACAACTTCAAGGTGATCCTAAGAAGCAAAAACATGGATTGTGATGATGACAGTGTTTATCATGATAGTAATGAAAATATTTTTATTTAACAAGTTAAGTATATAAGAGAGAGGTTGAAAAATTCATCTGAGGTAAGTTATAATAGTGTTCCTAATGATGATAATGACTATGTTGATCAAGTTTGTAATAGGCTAAAGAATAAATATGATCCAAGGAAGAAGACAACATGTATGATGAAGAAGTCTACTATGATAGTGAAGAAGGAGAAGTTGAAGTAGATCTTGAAGCTGATCTCATAAGTGCCCTAGATAATTTGAAACACCAAAATAAGAGGAAACATGGTTTGAGATCTATGTTCAAAGATCTTAAGGAACATATATGTACCTTGAAGAGTAGATTGGAAATCTAGGAATCTCCTAAGTTCATGGTGTTTTAGTTCTCTATGAAAAGGGGTGGCTCCATTAGGCTTCATGGAGATACTCTTTAGTTATCAAAAACATGGTGTATGATTGGTTTGAGGGGGATCTACTCAGATTGTTCATAAGCTCCAAGTGTAGTTTTTAACAAACATATAAGAGGTAAGAAAATTTATTCTATGTTTCTAGTAGCGAGTAGTTGAGCTTGATCTATGTTAAGAAGGGATAATGGAGTAAAGATGCTCAAAGGAATATTATGATGGTTTAAGAGTCCTATTGACTCATGTGTTGAGCTATGAATATAAAGGGGGGTCCCAATTTCTATAGTTGGTGTCAAGAGTGTGGTATCCTAGTGTGTGATCAAGAGTTTGATCTTCTTAAGTCATGTCAAAGAAAGTAAGTAGTCTATAATTCCTAGTTCATTTAAAGGAGATATGCTTGGTGTAAGAGGGAGCTTTGTAGCTCTAATTTCTTTATCAAGAAAGTGGTTGCTTTTGATATCATAATAGAGGTATGTATTGAGTTAAGTGGAGCATGTGTTTGAGATTCTTCATAGATTTTATTTTTTGAGTTTATGATGGATTATCTGTGAGAATTATTTGAAAAGGGAAGATAGTTTAGAGTTAGGGTGAAGTGACTTGATGAAGAGAAGTTTCTAAGAGTGGTTTCCATTGGTGGTTGCTATAATTTATGAAGATTATGTTCCATCTAGACTGTTTGAGAGGAAGTATCATCTCAAAGGGAGAAAATGTGAATCTGTTACTTATAGATGACCCTTTTTCATTAATGTCAAAGGGGGAAAAAGATCATAAAGGATAATGAAAGGCAAGAACTAGATCTGGGAGATGGTTTCCATCAAGAGTGGTTGCCATAGTTTTCTTAGTGTGTTTGCCATCAATGACAAAGGGGGAGATTTTTGAGCATTATTCCTATTGTTGAGGTTTTACATTGATGGTTTCATTGATTTCAAAGTTTTTTGATAAGTTTGATATCATTATTATTGTTATTGATTGTCTTTGTTGTTTTAGAGGTGCTCTTGTGAAGATTGATGTCAAAGGTGCTTATGAAGGTTGATGTCATGTGACTATCATTGTTATTATCATTAATGTCTCAATGATGCTCTAATGAGTATTATGTTGTAACAATCTAAAGTTTTGAATGTCTTTTGGCATGCTCATGAGGTCATAGGTATTCATGAGGACATTGAAGAGTGTAGCTATGAGAGAGAATATTGATTAGTGTTCCAATGATTTTGGGAGTGCAAGATATGATTGGTATTTTTTATTAAGTGCTTGACCCTACTAGAGTCTTGAGAAGGTGTGTGTATAGGGTGTCTAATCTTGTGCATGAAGAGGTATGGTGGCATGGTGAGATGGATGGTCTTAGGATTGTAAAGGTTATATAAGATTGATATCAAGTGTATTTGAGTACAAGGTATATTATGAAGCTTAGTTATGGTATGAAGAGACCTTTTATGAAGGAATAAGCTTGATTGCATTATGAGATAAGGCTGTAGAAGGATGTTTGACATTGTTTGAGCATGTGAGAATGTGAGTGAAGTATTGAGAGCTTAAAATGAGATTTTAATGTCATTTCAAGGAATAATGAGGTGTGAATACTCATGTGTAGAAAGAAAGGTGGTGAGAGCATGGCCTAATGAGGCATTAGGTTTAGTTTCTAAGGTAAGTATGCATAGGTGAGATTTTTTAGATGTGTGATAGGTTTTCCTAGATGTATTCATGAATTTTTAAGTCAAATTTGGAAGGTTTAGTTAAGAAAAAGTGCTTTGAGGTCTCTTAAGTGCATAGAATGAAGGGTTATCAACCCAAGAAGGATTTTATTGTGTTTTTTAGCTCATCAAACCTCAAAATGGGAACCTAATATATTCATGGTATATGGGTAAGGGTTCTATCTCAAAATTCTAGGCATTATTTTTTTGATTTAAGGGTTATGCTTTATGAATGATCATTAAGAATGGAAAAATGTTTAAACCCTCTTAGAACCCTAATAAGGACTAGATGTTGAATATGTTGATCAAAATTGCCTAAAATGGATTGGCATGCTCAAGTAAGATATTTGATCTTGTATTGGACTCTCATAGATACCTCTAAGTAGTATTGGTTAGAGAGACAAGAGAAAAAATGTAAATATATAGGCTTATTTATAAAGAAGTTGTTGTAGCTATCAAAAGTTGTATGGGACCAATTTTGAAAATGATTGGGTGGAGAAGGTAAATAATTTTATTTGATGTCCATGAATTTTTATATATAGGTTCTAGTCTTTAAGAGTGAAAATTTGGTGATCCAAGTGGGCTAGTTGCTAACAAGCCTAATAGAGCAAAATGTGCAAAACCTAGGTAGTTATCAGAAGATGATTCTTGATGTGTTTTAATGAAAGAGTGATGGATTGAAGTGCATGAAAAAAAAATTATATACATTTATTTCATATTAATTCTTTGTATATGGTTTTAAATTTAATTATATATATTTAAAATTTAAATCCAAAATGGCTTATCTGGTTCTAGTATGACTCTGAGGACAAAGGTAAAAATATTGGTCTAGAATACCAATTTATGACACTAAAACATATTAATTTTGTATTTTAAGATGTTATGAAAATTTAAAATAATAATTTTCATGAATTATAATTATTTTAAATTCCATATATAGGTGTTATAAGGTCAATGTTTCATGACTATGTTTTTGACAATTTTGACAACTCTGAGTTACAGTGATGAAAAGTTGGATTTGAGTATAATTTCATGAAAGAGTGATGAAATATAGTGCATGGATTTTTTATTAATGAATTTTAATTAATTATCATGATTTTTATAATATTTTTATGTTATTTTAAATGAATAAATTGTGTTCACAAAATGGCTTGTCTGTTCAAGATTGGACTATGAGACTATAAATCAAGGAATTGGTCTATAAGACCAAAAAAATTCCATTATACCTTATGATTTTTTAATTTTAACATAAAAAAAAGATTTAAAATTATAATTTTAATGTATAAATACTCAATAAATTTATCTACATATGTGGTTTAATTTTATTTCCTTATGACTATGTTTTTGAGTATTTTGGCCATTTTAAATGAGCAAGTTACAGAGTTGTTCTTAAGACATTATTGTCTAAGTGAAGTTATTAAAAGTATTTTGGGATGTTCATGAGGTAATTTATTATATTTATATATGTTTCATTTTTCATGGGATATTTTTTAAATGAGTAATTGAACTTCATTCTTGCAAGACAATTTTTGAGGTGTACAAGCCTAATAGGGTAGTCTGTCCTAAAGAGGGCTTTAGGATATGAACACAGGATGCATATTTAACCAAGTATATATATGTCATAACTATTAATTTGAAAAAAAATTGAGTGGTTTTTTATGGTTGGATAAGTCTATATATATCTAATAATATCAAGTCTTAGCATCAAGAGAGCAGACCTAATGAAGTAGGTCTCCATAAGACCTAAAGGGTGAGTAAGACCAATGTCTGCCATTAAGTCAAAATGTAACAAGTTAATTAATATTAAATCAATTTCATATACCTTATTTAAACATGTTTTTTATGTTTTGGTTACATGACATGTAGGTGATCAAGAATGAGAGAGATCAGATAGTGTTTGAGTACACACAGGCCTAATAAGAATCGTGTTAATGGAGTGTTTCAAGTTGTGCTTGGACATAAAAGGTGTCATATACATAATATGAGATTAATAGGGGTATATTTAAGTGTTATATGAAGTTTTAATAATATTTTTTTATTTTTAAAGTGTTCCAATAAAGGCAAAGTGTAACATGTGAATAAGAAGGCCTAATAGGTCTCTATAAGACCTAAAGAAGGAATGTAGCCTATTAAGTTGTGACCAACCTAAGATTGTGATTGATTATTATTTTAATGTATATTAAGGAATATTATTTGGAAAATATAAGTGGTAAAGTGTATGTGGCTGACCAATAGGGATATGAAAAAGAGGATTTTAAATGCATGGCAGTTTTAGGATTATTTATGTATGCTTAGAAGAAGTGAATGAGAAAGAAGATTGAGGAGAAAAATTAGGTCATGTAGACAATTAGAGGTGTGTAGAGGATATATTATTAAAATTTTATAGAGGTTATATGTATGAAAATCAAGGTTATATGACCTAATAAAGTCAAGAAGAGAGCTAGTTGAGCGAAGAAGCCTAGAAGACATTTTGAGAGGGGTAGAAGAGAGAGAAAATTTGAAGGTGATTATCATATGTTTTATGATAAACAAAGTTTTATAAAGGTGATCAAATTTTTCAAGTGGCTGAGTTGGTGTTGATTCATTTATGGGGTTGGTTCCTCCTTTTAAGTTGGTGCTTGTTAAATCCTAGCTAGGTTAGTGCTTCAATAGTTGGGGTTGGTGTTCCATGTGGAGTTGGTGCTTCACTAAGTTGTGATATTTTGACTTATAAAACTATAGTACATTTGAAAGGATTAGTGAATTTTATTCCCTGAAGGGTTTCCCACATATATGATGTGTTATCTTGTTTCATACTCTTGTATGGTTACTTATGCTTGCTAGATCTATGTACTTATATGAATGGCTCATGAATGTTAAGTTAAATTGGATGAATGTTTTGAAGACTAATTCACCCCCTCCCCCCTCTCAGTCATTATGCTTATAACACTAGAATAAAACACATAATTAGAAATTAATTTAGAAAATAATCTAATCTACACCTACCTATTGCTAAATTAAACTAACTCATAGTCCTTTGGTGGGGGTACAAGGGGCAGCCAAGAAGTATTGCTTCAAGTACTATCCATTCACTAGAAAAGCTACACCATATCCTTGTAAGTATTTTAATTGAATGCATTATCACCCAATATATTTTTAATTTGTTATGGATTTATTAAAAGGGGCATGAATTTTTCATTTTGGCCCTTTTTCTTATGAGCTTTATCCCATAGTAAGACCAAGTCTAAAATTTGGAAAGTTTTGATTTTAGCCTTTTTGTCAAACCACATTTTTACTATGTCTTGGTGTTTTATAAAATTATTGAGGGTTTAATATTTGGCATCTTTCATCTTGATGATATTCAATATTCTTGATTTGATTCTTTCATCATCATCATCATCCATATATTCAATAATGAACTCATACGTAGGTAGCTGCAATGTAATGGGAAATATTGGTTACTACCCATACACTAATAAATATGGAGATGAATTTAGATCCTGATTGTATTTTGTTTTATTTACCTAGAGATAATATTTCAATAGCGGCTATCATTCCCTTGGATTTTTATCTATTGATTTCTTTATTGCATTCATCAAGTCCTTATTTGATTCTGTAACACCATTTCCTTGTAGATAATAGTTCAAGGAAATTTTGACAACAATCTTGTTGTTATAGGCCCACTATATGAATTATGTAGATTGGAAATCTATACCATTATCACATACCAGAGATAAGGGGGTCTTAAATCTAGTTGTAATATTTTCCTCTAGGAATTTGATGACATCGATGACCTTGCAGTTCTTAGTGGCAATTACTTCAGTATATTTGGTGTAATAGTTAGTGGCTATTAACATGAATTAATGGCCTATCAAATAGTTAAGATTGATGACTCTAATTAATTCCAATCATAATTGGTAAAATGGCCCTATTTCAATCACTAGTTACAAAGGCATGGCTGCCCTTACTTCTCTATTGTCAAACACTTGACATTAATGACATGCTCAAACATGTGCATGTGCATCCTTAAATATTGTAGTCCAGTAATAGCCTAATTTGAATATTTTATGGTAATTATTTCTACTTTAAGGGTGTCTACTTCCCAATTTCTCATGGAAGTTATTGAGTATGTTGCATCTTCCTTTTTGGAGATGCATCTCAAGTAGATCCCTTCATATTTTTTCTATAGAGAGCACCTCTTTTGATCATGAAGTGTAAAATTTTGAGCCTAAGAACTCTCCTATGTTCTCTTCTTAACTCTAAGGGTCAAATTAAATTCAATAGGTAATATATAATGTCCTTGTACCAATATTCACTTGAGACCTAGTCTACTTCTACCTGCAAAACATTAATTCAAGGATCCATCTTAGTAATTAACTAGATTAAACCTAGGCTATGTACCATTTTGGTAGACTTAATTTGTATGTTGTATTATTGGATCTTGTTCATCCACTTCTTTCACCATTCCCCTAACTCATTATATCTAAGAATAAGCTTATTGGCTTGGTTAGGTATAATGGAATGAGCCTTGTTTTTTAGGATGTAATGTCTAAAATTTTTATGGATTCACCAAGGCATACACCTATTTTTCCAAAAATGGATACCTCAATTCAGTATCCTTAATTTTTTTACTCATAAAGACAATTGGGTGTTTTTTGATGTCTACTTTCTGCATTAAAACAACAATAATCATGTGATAAGAATAAAAATAATAAAGGCAAAAATATTTACCAAAATCTGGGATAATTAATATGGGTGCCTATACCATGGCCTCCTTGATGTCTTGGAAATATTTCTTAGCCTTGGTATTCCAATAAATATGTACATCCTTTTTCAATATAGCATTTAGGGTTTTGACAATTTTGGCAAAACCTAAAATGAATTTGAATACAAAGTTAATTTTTGTGAAAAAATGATTTTAACTCTTTTCTACTATTAGGAAAATCAACCTTAAAGATAACATTAATTTTGGTAGGTTCAATATCCATACCATCCTTGGTGATTAAATTTCCCAATATATTAAATTTAATTACACAAAATATACTTTTATTGGGGTTCAAGGAGATACCAAAGTTCTTACATTTATCCAAAACTTGATGAAGGTGCATCATGTGATATTTCTTATTCTTAGAGAAAATGGTTAAGTCATCCATGTAAATAATAATGAACATACCAATTATTCCTTATAATTTTTTATTCATGGCATGTTTAAAGGTATCCCAAATATTTATGATTCTAAAATGCATCTTTATGTACATGAACATTCTCAACTTAGTTATGAAGGCAGTCTTCATCCTGTCTTCTTTGTTGACTAGCACTTGGTTGTATCTAGAGAAGCCTTCTAAGAAAGACATAATTGGAGAGATGATAACCATTTTAATTACCTCATAAAAATATATCAATGGTAATTTATCCTTTTCTAAATATCTATTGAGGTTTTGGAAGTCCACATAAAGTCTAATTTCATCATTTTTTTCCTAACTGGGACTAGGTTGGCCACCCATGTGGAGTGTCTGATTGGAAAGACAATTCTTGCATCCAGTAACTTCTTAACTTCCTTATAAATGAGAGACTCCAAATGGTTTTTATGGATCTCTACCTTTTCCTAAAAGGTTTTCATGCTTCCATCAAAGGGACTGTGTGAGTGATGACCCAAATGTTAAAGACTCTGAGATCTCATAAGACCATGCAACAATGTCCTTAAATCTAGACAATATTTTAGTAGCTTTAGTTAAATATTCCTTTGTATAGATAAACCCAATTTTGATATTTTTTGGATTACTCAATGAACCCAAATTAATTTACTTTTAATCTTTGCCACTTATTTTGGGTACCTTGTTATCACTTATTGACTTATCTTGATTGAATACCCTTTCCATATAGACCATACCCTTATGAATCATATTCTTCTTAAGTTATATTATGCCATATTCTCCAATTTTTACCTCCTTTATGGACTCTTATTCGTATTCATCAATAATGTGTGACTCAAAGACTTTAGAACTAGTCATGAAATCAATGATTTGTTTATCATCGTTAAACACCTAGAAGTGATTAGCATTGTCTGGCATGGAAGGACATGATATCATTTCAACTATAAACTTATATAATTAGAGAGAATTTTTTAGGATTATATTTGTTTTTGTATAAGAATAAAACACATCCACAACCAATTTTTATCCATGGGTATAGAGGTGATGTTAAATTCTTCAAAACTCTCAATCAAATCCCAGGTTATAAACTTATATTTCTTCAAATAATAAAGCTTGCATTAATACTAAATATGTACCTATTTAATGACTAATTATGAATCACCATGGAATAACAACTTCCTTACCTTATGTTTGATGGTAAATTGAATTCTTAGCATCAAGTCTTTGTACTCTACAAGATTATTAAAGCATGAAAATTAAAGTCTATAAGACACCAAATATTATTTGCCAACCAGATTCATTAATATGATACCTACCCTTGTGCCTTATTTAGATATCATACCATCAAAGTACATCATCCATAATCCTTAATCCTTGGGCATTGGGTTGCTTTCATTCAAATCAATAGTATCAAGAGCATACATGCCTAAGTTTGTGGACTAGAAATTTACCTTTTCATTCTTGGAATTATACTCTGTTATCATGAACTTCATTCTAGGATCTTAATTGATTAAAATTTTATTGGGCACACCCATCTAAGGTATCCACATGTGCTAGCAATCTATTGACATGTATCCATTCAAGGATTTTGTCTAGTCTTTACTCAACAACATCCCATATGCTTATGGTATTTTTATGACTTGGATGTTAATGAATTGTTGAATCTAGGATTCATGAGCTAGATGCATATGAATGTTTAACAGTTATTCTACTAACTTAACCTTTTACTTATCCAATTGGACAATAAATTTATAAAACTTGATTGGACTTAGTCCCATATTTTCACAAATAATTGCAGGCATTATGTTAGCAGATGATCTAGAATTAAGTAAATAATTATGCTTCCAAAAAATTCTAACAATCAACAAAAATAGAGGGACCTCAGCCTTATTTTTATACATTACCATGTTTGCATTCATAGATTTGGCTTTAACTTTATCTAATTTATCAATTAATGATTTCATTATTAAATCATACTACTTGGTGATTTGAGCAAGATCATGTAAGGTAATATTGGCTTTAATATTCTTCATGTCTTATACTATATTATATCCACCTTTGGATCCAGTTGTAGATGACTCTAAAGTTGGTTGAGTATCATTTCCCTTAGGGAGAGGAGGATTTTTATTGGTCCTATGATTTGGGGTAGTGTCAACTTTGTTAAAAGGTTTAAAAGTTGTCATAGGTTCCTTTTGAGTTTTATTTCTCAAGGCATAATTATTATTTTGGTACTATTGGAAATAATGGATCTCATTCATGCTATTTTTAGGTTCATTCTCTTTTTGGTCTAGAAACACATAAGCTTCAACCATAAGGGCCATTTTAGTAGCTTTGGAACCATTTTCTGGTGTTTTTGTATTTGTGAAATTTCTAGTATTGCTTTGATTGTTCAAGACAACATCATAACTTTCTAGCTCACCTCAGAACATTTTAAAATAATTACAAAATTTTATGTAGTCTAAATCTCCATGTTAGTTCATGTTATAGACCCTACACCAATTAGGCAAGGCCAATTCATAGATATTTATTTCATGCATCTTATTGGCTGAGGGATCATTATATTTTTTATTATTGTTAGACCAGTTGAAAGGTCTATTGTACTTTTAAAATGTGTAATTTATATTAGAACCTTCCCTTTTGTTTCCCATCTACCTTTGCAAATTTAGAAAGTCACTACTTAGTTTCTGAAATATTCTCTAAATTTGTTATAGGTCTCCCTTTAATGAGTTAGGCTTAGCATTTTGGACTAGGTTTTGGATAATGTTTTGGGTATTAGATTTGTTAATTGGGACCAAAGCCAAACTATTTTTTTGGGGATGAGCCCCAACATTAGACTGATTGAAGAATCCAAATTATTGACCAGGAGTTGCATTTCTTAATGGAAGTTGATTGAGGCTAGGTATTTGATTTAATATAGGTACATTTTGATTTGCATTTGGAACTAGGTTTAGACTAGAAAAATCTAGGTTGATGTTTGGGATAGTAAAGGTAGGGAGACCTTGTATGTGCATTTAATCATAAATATGTATTGCCTCTACATATGTGAGTGCAAGGTTATTCATGTTCATGGCCCTATATAAAAATACAATAGTCATTGGATCAAGGGTGTTCTTATAAATTTTGAGTGATAGATCATTTATAGGCTGATATGAAGCCGTGGTAAGGATATACATCTTCTAAAACTTAGCATTAAAGGTTATTATGGGTTTACTCATATCTCACTTTAGGATAGTGAATTGTTGGTAAATAATCCCAAGCTAATGACCCTTCTAAATTATGTAATGAAGGTATCCTTAAACCAATTCCACCCTGTGATGGAATCCTCTGGTAAATTGAGGAACCATTCATAGGTTACTTCCCTAAAGGTAAATGGGAAGAGTCTATAGGCTACATCTTTGTGTATTATGTTAAAAATTCTAAGATTTATCTTACATGACTTAATATGTTCTTCAGTAGCTATGCCCCTAGATGTATTTAAAAGGGGGAGGTACTTTTTAGGGTTCTTAGGCAAATTTTACATAGGTTCAGGCATATTCATGGAGGATCCTCCTAACCATGCCATGACTGGTCAAATGTAAAATATAGGATGTGGATGTTGGTTCACTAGAGAGGTAGGGTGGGATTTGGACTTCCTACGTCTCCTTCTATCGGCTCTAGCTTTGTGATGGGTTTATAAATACCCAAGGGGAACTCTAGTTTCAGAGTGGGATCTATTCTAGATCTTAGGTAAATCTAGGATGATATGTAAATGATCTATGCTATAAATACAAAATACCACAAATGATCATCAAATATCACTAAAAAAGTAAAGATTGTCCAAATTAACCTAAAATAACCCCACATAAGGGTCTGTAATCAATAAGAATGTTGTTATTTTACCTTCATTGATCTGGATCCTTCAAAGCTTCAAAGCCTATAAAAAATTATGTAATAAATTTGGTCTAGCCTGTAAAGATCAACATTAGACAAGATATTTCAATCAACTCTCTATGTATTATTCTTATCAGAACATCTCAGAGCAAAATCTTGAAAAGAATATCTTAATGCTACATAAACGTACTCAAATTAGATTTATAAATCCTTGGCTTAGTAATATTTCACAAATAACCAACTAAACATTGATCTTTACACTTATTTGCCACAAAAATAAAATTCTTAGTTTAAATTATGCTAATTTTTGCAAATATAGATGACATAGATCTTGATCTATTCAAATAATTTAATGACATGCCTATCCTTAATGCCTTTATATGAAATTTAAATAGATCATAGGGTTATTTCTAGAATATCTTTAGATTTGAGCCAATCTTTCAAATATCTTTTAGAATAAACACATTTTCACAAAGATCCTTCAAAGGTTGAAAATACCTTATAGAAGATGAAATGAAACTACAATTTTTACACCAATATTTGAGTATTTAAATAAATTACTCTATATTTTAACTAAAATACATTATAATTTTACTTAAAATAAATAAATAAGGTCCCTCCTTCTAGTGATATCTTTTCTCCTTTTGATGTATATATATGCTAAGGATATAATGCAAACAACAAAATATTATTTCTCAATTTATTGTGTAGGTCCTAGAAGATCTTAGGGATTAATTTAGTTTTGATGGAATGATTATATGACTACCACCTTTAGTCTACAATCAGACCTTACTATAGGGATAATAGTAGCTTTGTAGTGACACAACCTATCTAAAATTTCTTCTTATTGTTATGGTGAAAACTACTTTATATTTTTCCAATTCTTTAACCAAAATTATTAAAATAGGTGAATATTTATAACAAAAAATATTCTAAGGTGATTCATGTTTAAAAAAATCAAAATGGAGAGAAGGGTTGATTAGAAAGGAAGATTTCCTTGTAATAAAAAATACCAAAAGATTTCCTTAAGTTCTTTCTGATAATAGTATAGATAAAACTAACATTCATGAGATTATAGTGCTAGACTCAATATATCATAAATGCAGTAGTGATTCTAGGGTAAATAAAATGCACATATTTAAGAAGTGTGCTTTAAAATTGAATATCCATAATAATTTGCCTTAAGCACATTTGTTTGCAGAATAGAATGGAAATAAAGCATACATAGAAATTTTTTGTTAGAATAGTAGAAAGAGAAAACTAACAAGATGCATTAGAAACACTACTTTCAAATTTAACCATTATAAAAATGAAATCATATATCATTTATAAATCTTGAGAAACAAGAAAATATGAAACAAATGAAATAGTGAATGAATTACTAGATTTCCTCTTTCTATTTTCATTAATTCACAAAGTTCTATTTTGAGGTACAAATGAAGGGGACAACCCATATATATAGGCATATTTTATGCCTAACATGGTTACATTGGTTACAAAATAATTGAATACATGACATATTCTAGTGGATATAAGTCCATGTTCTAAAAACCTAAAGAATGTTCCCTATGCAAAGAGTGAATCTTTTACAATATATTGATCAGAAATAGAACATGAAGTGCATCGAGAAAAATCCTAAAAAATGGATATCTTGCTCCTGAGGTGCCAGGATGGGATCCTTCTAATGTCGTTGATGATGAAGCTCCCAATGTATCTGAAGAAGAATAAATTCTAAGAGGGGCCAAAGAGGAAGAAGCTCCTACAGTGACCATTTATGGCTATCTAATTTCCTACTTCTTAGCTTCTATCTATCCTTTCGATGCCTTAAATCATTTATTTTGATCATTTTCAATAAATTTCAAATCTATAATGGGTTCTTTTAGCAATTTTATGGTGAGACCTGATATTGCATCATGCTTGTTCAAGAGAGGTCCTATAACCTCATTAACTACCACTACATTTTCTATTATATGATTGGTTGATGCTACAAAATCCACCATCTCCTGCCCAAAGGTCACTCCTCTAGTTATAGCCTATATTCTAAAATTGACAATGAAATTTTGTATCTAAGCTCTAAATCATCCTTGCTAATGATGGTTCCATATTTTTTAGCAAGGTGTGTGATTTCAACATCTTTAAGTAGAGTTATAAATTTGTCACCTAGCTAGGTAAGAGATTGTCCCAAAGATGTCATGTCATCAATCCATTAGTTTAATTATTTCCTCAAAATAATATAATATTGAGCAATGCTCAAATCTTCCAAGGGTATCAGGTTTAGGTCTTCATACTTCTTCATCCTAATTAACTTTACCAAGTGGATTACCTTATCATAAATCCCATATGTACCCTTTGCCTTAATAATTATGTTTTAGATTTAATATCCTTTTAATTTATACTAAGAAAAAGTATTCAAAGTATCAAACATGACCTCAAATTCCCATTCCACCTTGCTGATAGTCTCCTCTGGCAATGTGACTTTGTGTTATTGTTCTAGTTTAGTTGTTTTCTATTACATTCCTTTCCTCAATTTTGTGGCTACATCAACATAGGCCTTTAAATCTGAGAGGGGATCCTATTCATATTTTTTTTCTATCCAATCTTAGATATTTTATTTTTGGTTAATGCAAACAAGGTTTATTGAGACTCATATATAATTATTTTATTTGGATGAGTTACCTTCCTTTTGGTTATCCTCTTCATTGCCCCATATTTCTTGTCAAATTCCAATGAGACCTTCAAGGGTCTAATATAAATAAATACTACCTCTCTAATGTGGCCAACTACATTCATTTAGTCCAAGATTTATCTAAAGTTCCATCTTGAGGCTGGGAGGATGGTGGTAATTGATGAGCTAGTGTCATTCCCTAAAATGCAAATTTTTGAGAAGCAACTATGGATGTGACCAAGATAAAATCAAAAGTAGGGGATGAGGTGACAAGTGTCATTTTTGAGGATGACAAAGAACTAGTGCTAATTGGATCACTTGTCAAAAAAAAGGTACCTTATGTATGAAGATAGTAGGCCTTCCCATTGGCAATTGAGGATCGGGCCTAGGCATGGGCCTGGGTAGAATTGGGGGTAGATTGGACATCATAAAGACCTTCAAATTAGATGACACCATAAAAATATTGATAGTGGGCAAAGGGACAATCATGGGCCCAATCAAAGGTTTAGTGAGGGGCTTATAGGGCATTAGGTTCATGTTACCTAGTGTTGGGGTCTCATAGAATATACCCTAAGGCTAGATACTTAGAAACATGGGAGGTAAATAAACACATCCTTGACTTATCATACTTGGTTCCTTTTTGATAGGAAACAAGGGAGGTAATTCTAAGGGGAAGATTTTGGTGTTGTAGTAGGTGGTGTTATAGCCTTCATTGATGATGAAGGAGGTAGCCTTGAAGGTTCTATAGGTATTGAGATAAAATTATGGACCTAGGATGGGGTGATGGATATGGCTTCCAAAATGGAGGCTTATTCAATATGTATTTTAAGCTCATCTCTTCTCTTCCCCAAAGTGAGAGATAATACTTGAAAAATCCTCTAGCTAAGATGAGGTTTGGTTTGTATTTCTTATTCAATATCATCACCCTATCTTAAATGTGTGGATGTTCTTTCCTGATCACTTTTAGATTTTAAAACTTCATAAAAACTAGCATCCTTTAATTTGCCTTTAACAAGTGTGATATTATCATCTTACAATATTTGCTTTACCTCTTGATCATTGACATCATTGATGTAGAACCTGTCTTCATCTTCAGGCTCATGGTGGTAAGTGATGTTTAAGGCTAACATATGATTGATGCAATGTTTGAAAGTTACATGATTCGGGTCCCGTTTCCTATCATCATCTCTTTCCAAGTCAAAAGTGGGACTTTGGTTGGAAACAATAATGATAGAGTTCCAGTTTTCAATCCAAAAATGGCCAATTATAGATAGTTGAGGATGAACTAATCCTCTCTTTTTATTTTTTCACTATCTATCCACCCCTATGAGTAACTAAAAATTAATTTATTGCTCAACTATCTTGTCTAGCACTATAATGTGTAATTTAATGGGGGTTATCTTGATTCCAACTATCCTCACTACCATACAATCTAGGTAATACCATCAAGATCCAAGGGTACTAAGGGTTACTTGAATTTATTATGATAGTTTGGGCATGGGCCTTTCATGGATTTCCCTATACACTATAGGGTAGACATGTTTAGCTATGGCCCTCATCTCTTACTTGTACTTATACACTCTAAATTTTGATAAGGTATGAGGCATAATCTATTTCAACTTGGGATCCCAATTAGTGAACTAAGGGAATTTTTGGGTGGCACAGATGGCATTCACTAGGTAGGACATCATGTAAAAATGATCCCCTTGGTTGGCCATAACCTTTTTGATCTATGTTGCCAGGTTACAGGATATAATTTCTCCCAAAGGGGGAGTCTTTGCATCATCTATTATCATAGACAAAAGTGGAATCCAGTTCTCATCCACATGACCTATATCTTCATCCCCATGTAATTAATTCATCATGTCCATTCCCATTATTACTCATTGTCTAAATTAGGTGATGGGGATTTGGTTGATTTTGGTTTTGCATAAAAACTTTCCTTTTTTCTCAGCCCAATCTCTCAAAAATTCCCTGATATCATGTGTTTGGATCCATCAAGTGATAGTTTCCTAACTGTATATAATCTTTGGCTTAGGTAAATCATAGTAATATTGAAAGGCTAGATCAACTATGAAATCAATATCTTTACCCAAATTCAAATATTTAATCATATTTGTAATGCACCTAGATTGAAGAAACATGTGGTAGACTAAGTCTACGTAGGGGAGTACCTCTGCGTTAGATGTTGCCTTGTGCAAGCCTATAGATTTGAGTGCCAAAATATCCAACCTATACTCTACATCATTGGATAATTTTTCATCATCATTGTCTTGGTCCAAAATATTTTTTATGTGGAAGAATAAATCATTATAATGTTTATCTTTGGTATCCAATACAACAACATTTAAATTGGTATCCTGAAAGATGATGCTTATCCCATAAGAATAGAGGAAAGGAAATTTTTCCTACTCGTTGAGTTTGGATATTTCAGCTTTGTCCATGGTTTGAAATTCTATGATTAATAAGATTGTGGATTGTTTTAATGGTGAATAAATGCATAGAATTCCTTAGAAAACTTACATAATGCTTTGAAACTCTTAAGAGAGCAATTGAAGGTGAACTAATTACTTTGAGATGGTAAGCTTTAAACTTAAAATTTTAAATAAAACTGAGTATCATAAGTCATAAATGGTAAGTGCTTCAATTTGATTTGATTTAAATCCTGAGTGGCTCTATAGTTTTATTCTAATGGATTCAAAATTCTATTTTGAGAAATCAACCAATCACTACTTTTGCCTTGTCCATGTTTCCTATATCACAAGCTTGCCTTTTTAAGTGAAGTGATTTGGCTTTATTTCCATCAAAACAAGCCCCATCAACATTTAATTTTAACCTATAATTAGTGCTTTGTGAATAGTTATATGCCACCTAGGTAATACCTTTTGACATGTACCCAACACTTGGTACCTTTTTAGACATTTTAGCTTTCTATTTTAAATATTTAACCATCTAGGTGGATTGCATGACCCTCTACCAAGTGTCATCTTTTGATTAGATCACTCTTCTCTAATTGTTGCATGGTTCAACCCATTTCATCCTTTGGATAATGTGGCCTTAGAACCTCTACTGGTTTACTAAGTGGAAAGCTCCCATTGGCTCACACTATCATGTGGATTTGTTATATCAAATTTTTAATGGACCCAATATGTGCAACACTTTTCCAAGTGTCATATTTAAATTTGATTATACAGCTATTAGGTTTCATGGCTTCTTTTGATAGAACTATCACCATGAGATAGGGTTCCATGTGTCCTCAACTTATTTCTCCCAAATTTTATGTGAATTATATGTCACACTTAGTTATCCAATGTTAGGAATCTAACTACCATATGTCATCTTGTAGTGAAATTGTAGTGTTATGAAATTGAAGCCTTGCACCTTAACTATGGGGGGTAGCATGATCGAGTGCCAAGTGAAATGATGAAATAGGATTGCATTATCTCAAGACTTTTAGATAATAACCAAATCCTTGGAAGGCCATGACTAGGTGCTACATGGCATGTTATGATTGATTCATGGGGTCACAAACTTTATAACTTTGAACTTGGAATGCCATGAGTGAGTGATAAGTCGTAAACTCCCATTGAGTTTTAGGGTCACAAACCTTGTAATTTCCTTGTGATCTTGGAATATGATGATTGAATGACAAGTGGAAGATTCCCATTGGGTCACTAGGTCACTAGATTTGTAACTTCAAAGGATAAAAGATGCATGATAAAGTCTATAACTTAATGTGGCTGAGTATGTTAGAGTATCTTTTACTTATTCTTGTGAGGTTTATCTTATGTGGACTTTAGTCCCATATTTTTTAGTTTAGATTTCATTCTATTTTTCCTTGCCTATATAATCAAGTTATCTCATTTTAATATTTATACTTTTATATTCATATCATTTGAGTATAACAATTATTTTGTTAATTGGTTTTCTCTTATTTATGCTGAAGCATCAATTGCTATGGTAATGAGCCATTAGAGAGATCTTGGATAAAGAGTTTTGATAACTCTTTCATGGTAATCAGAGCCATATTCAATAGCCATTACTTAGCCTACTTCATTGCATTTATTTATCCTCATAATGTGATCTATATCTAAGTTGGTTAGAATCTATTGTTGTGCTTTTATTTGGTATTTGGTTGCATATCTAAAGTTTTGGTTCATTTAGAAGGAGAATGAACATTTTTATAGATCTAGTTTAATGTTATACCATTAAATCAAAGGGGAAATTTTTCTTGTTTCTTAGCCTTAAAAGCAAGGTCATTGGAAAAAATAAAAGACAAGGAGGCAATTATTTTTTTAGATTTGAGCAAAAAAAAAGAGGCGTCATTATTCTTATTATTTCTACATTGAAATATTGGTAAAAGCATATTTCCTTTTCTTTGGATCTACCATTTTTTTTGTAATGTTAAATTATATCCATTGGCATTGTCAATTCTACAAAATCATTTCAGATCTAATGCAATGGAATTTGATTTCTGTTGAAATTATTTCAGCAGAGATCAAAGATCTCATTTTGGTGTTATCTTTTTAACCTTAGCATTTCTCTTTTAAGATCTATTTATGGTGTCAAGTTGTTTCATTTCTATATCTATAGATTTTATCATGGAGACCTTGGTATTTTAGATTTGATACTAAGAGACTTTCGTTCTAGTAAAACAAAAGTGGCATTACAATGGAAATAAGGTCAATGGTCCATTCTTTTCTAATCTATTTTATATTTCATTTGGACTGTGTAGTGGTTGGAAGACTCCTGACATGGCATTAGAACTTGCATAAGCATCTAAGGTAGAGAAAGGATATCTAACATTGAAATCTACCTAAAAAAAATGATCTATTGGTTGTTTAATGTTGCCAACCACCTACTTCTCACTTGGATATCCATGCTCACCATTCTAAATCTTTTACTTGCAATCTCCTACTAAATAGTTAGTTTACATCCTAGCCTTGATGATTATATTTCCACATGGTGTATTTATTGGTCTGGTGTGCCTTTAAACTCATCGTACAATTTTTTTTCTCCCTCACCATCCTCCATGAGATCAATGTTATAATTTCTCTAATCTATTAGCATTGGAATTTTTTGTAGATACCTACATTTTTAATTGGAATTCAAACACCTGCATTTTTACCTAGTTTTTGGCATCATTTCCATTATCTGTATGGAGATCTAGGAAGCTTGAGTGGAGTGTTGTAGCTATGATTTTTTCTTAGCTTGGTGTCTTTTATCTCAAGTCTATGTTGAGGAGCATTGAAAGTTGGGCATTAGAGCATTGGAGGAGAGGAGTGCATTTTGGTAAGTGGTGTTGGTAATTTGGATCTGCATCCTCCATCACCATTGAAGAATAAATTTTGGCATTAAATATTTTTTTATTAACATTTTAAAAAGTCCTCAAAAAGATAGGTTTGAAATCTTAAAAAAAAAACATTACTTTATGATCTTTACCATCAACTATTAGTTGATTTAGGAAATTAAATTATAAAGTTTTGTTAAAAGGCTTTTAAGTGGGGGCATGATTTTAGACACTTTATTATTTACACACCTACCAATCACAAGACACTTGAAATCCACTCAATCATCCTCTTTACATAGCTAGAAATTCATTTATTTACATTTCAAGATATATTTTTTTCTTAAAGAGGAAGTCAAATTTGCTTGTATGCATACTGAGGTAACTAGGAAGATTTTTTTCCACTTACTTTGACCTTTTTAAGTCCATAGAAAAATTGTAATTCCAATAAGTAGTTTTACACCCATGTCTGTCTCTAATTTAATCTTAGAAACTAGTTTGTGTTGTTTTTTAATTGTTTTGACCCTTTTTTATCGGAAATCAAAATGCTTATAACTTTTGAACCATAACTCATATTTGAGTTCTATTTTTTTCAAGAGTGTATTTTTTTTATTCTCTATTCATTGGTGTCATCAAATTGTAAAAATTCACTATTTTATAAATTTTTACATTCTAGGGGGTCTCTTCACATTGGTTTTGCTACCATATGCTTACATTTTATGGTGACATTTTAGGGGTGATGCATTTTTCTATGTTTTGAGCATTTGTTGAGGGATTATTCATTATTTTTCATGTACCTTATCTCTTTCATTTGTTAGATATTAGAGGGTGAGGTTTGATCTGGCAGGAGGTCAGACCCCTTTACAGGCAACACAAACTTCCTTCTTACTTCTCAATTACATTGTCATCATTTATTGTACTCATGGATGCACTTTTGACTAAGTTTAACATCATATTCTTGAGTGTACATTTTCACTACTATAGGGTTTCATATGCTATGGGCCCTACTATTTTACTTCATGCATACACTATCTCAAATGTATTTTTGGTTGAGCCCAACATCCTTTTTACATGTGCTTTACACATTATTTTTTAGCTACTAATTCTTTTCTAATGTGTTTTCATATATTATGGCTCTTTCTACCATTTTTTGCACTATTCCATCAGCCTAAAACATGCATTATTACTTTGACACATTGGTATTTATGTCATGTATCTTCAAGGACCCTTTCTTAGTGCCTCACCTTCTTCTATAGAGACACATTTATGCTCCCTTATTTTTGCAACACCTCTCTTGATGATTTATTGTGATAGGTCAAAAGTCTCCTTATTTAGAGATATTCTAGTAAAATCTCAGTGTCTTCCTTCTCTCCATATATTATTTTTATGTATGGGTTATATTGTATTCACACTTATCTATAAAATGCCATGGGGGGTTTGTTGATTTAGCCTTATCTACCTTCATGCATTTGTATGCTCTATTTTGGGCACCTTTTCACTTTGTTAGTTGATTTATTTTTCCATCACCACCATGGGCCATCATTTTTGAGAGACTTATCTATATTTTCAACACCTTTTCTTGATAGTTGATAGTCTCTTATTTTGGATCTATTCTGTTCTATACAGTGTCGGCTTGTTTAATGTTAAAATAGTGGATTTAGACCACTCATGTAGACCTTTATTTCTACACTCCATCCATTCAATAGTATGGGGGCATGTGTGTATTCTACTTCTTGGTGTTGAGCATTTTTTACACATGTACTTTTTTGTACTTTCATCACCACTGATAGTCTTCTTAATTGAAGCTAGTCTGGTGAAGCCCGGTGTTAGTTGTTTTTATGATCAAATAGTAGATTCAGACCACTCATGCAGATTGAGTTTATTCATGACTTGCGAGTACTTGGAGTGTAGACTTATTCAACATCATTTTTGAGAGGATTTTTATCTCTCTCTTCTTTTATCTCTTTTGGAGGAGTTTTTCCTACAATTTTTCTCTCTTTTTATCCACTTTATGAGAGTTATTTGTAATGTACACTTTTTAATGTTTTCTAGATTACTCCTTTGTACATGGGTATCCTATTCAGGCAATTTGTTTATCAGAACCCATATGAGGATTTGTTATTTGACTCCATGGTCTTATTGGTAATTTTCATAGTGACACCAGTGTAGTATCCCCACCAATGACACTAGTGTGGTAGCCCTACCATCTTTTTTATCACTTCTCACTATCGTGTTAGAGAGTGTTCAAGCTATGCTTCCTCAAGTTCATCATTCTACCTATTACTTTGGAGAGAAGTGTTTGTATTTAATGATCATCTTATTTACCACCATTCCTACTTTAGCTTGGTGATTACAATGACTTGACATCTATTTACTTCGACATGATGGATTAGCATCCATAAGGACACATGGCTTCACATTGCATCCTCTATTTTTAACCCCTAGCTTCACTTAAATGGGGGTGTTAGAATATATTTTAATCATGCTTTCTAGGTTTGTCTTTTGTGGAATTTAGTCCCATATTGGCTACTTTAGCTTGCATTCTATTTTGCCTTGCCTATATAAACAAGTTCTCTCATTATAATATTTATACTTTTATATTCATATCATTTGAGTATAATAATTATTTTTTCAATTGGTTTCCTCTTTTTTATGTTGAAACATCAATGGTTATGGTAATGAGCCATTGGATATATCTTGGTTGAAGAGTTTTGATGAGTGATCAATGTACACAAAAAAGTCTAGAACTAAATGTCATTGAGTGATCGATGTATGTGACACCATCATGTGTCAATTGAGGCTAAGTTGGCATTAGACTCTTACCAAATGAAAAGGTGATAAATTTATCAAAAAAAATAAAATGGAAAAGTTTAAATTTAAAATTTGAGTATGAAATTTAACTTGGACTTTTGTCTAAAACTCAAAATTAAGGTATGTCATAGTCTCGAATACAAATTTTGGCATAGTTAAAATTATACCATGATTTGAAAACCTTAATTAAGTAACCTTTATTGAGTTATATGGATCATACCTTGGATATTTGAATTTAACCCCCTCGTAAGAGTGTGTTTAAATAAATCAGATCATTATAAATCTTAATGGATTATTCATCAATGAAATATTTGAAAAGTACCTAGTTAACATTTGCCATGATCTAACATGACTCTTAAATATTTCAAGTCATACAAAGGGTGGGTTTAGTCATGTGATACCAATGGTAAGTTATTTCTTAGGGTTAATGATCCAAATTTTTCATGGGGTCCCCATTTTTGGAAAATGGGGTGTGTTGATCTCAACAAATGGGAAAGGGATGTTCATTATACTTCCATCCAAAAATAAATCATGGGAAACATCAATGTCATCTTGTTCAACATCACCACAAATAAATGATTATATTTATTCTCTTCCCTATCCTTTTTCATAAGGAATTATTCTTTTCTCATTTTATCTCCTTGAATTTGATCAAATAAGGTCTTTTTAACATCATCTATATCCATTTAGATTATCTCTAGTTTCTCAAGTGGTAAATCCTCTTTTCCACTTCCCTCAAGTCTTAAGGAAAATTGATTATATTTATGTTTAAGTATTATTAATTAAATATTTTGATTTAAATAATCTTCAAAAACCTCCTAAAGAGTGATTATGAAAGCTTTTGGTGAGCCAAACACAAATGCACCAAATGGCTTGATAATATGTTATCATCCAATATTACAAGTAATGAATATCCAACTCCTTCAATAAAATTCTTGCCAACTTCAAATACATGAGTAAAGGCATGCAACCCCTCATTATCTAATATTTTAGAATTTCAAAATATTGCACAAGATTAGTAGATCAAAAAATCAATCATGCATTATAACCACATCCTATAAAAGTGATTCTTTAATAGACATCCAAGTCTCTTCAAGTTTTTCATGTTCTTGTCTTAGAATAACTTTGTCTTAATCATATTTATCATTATTCTCTCCATCCATATCTTCTCTCACTAATATTTTGTGGGACTTAATCCTTTAAGTTGTCTTTTCACTAGAGATAAAATATAATGTAATGATTAACTCCCCCTGTATTTGTACTTATTATGAGCTTAGTGATACGTTTTATGCATGAAATACAATTTGCACAAGCATAGGTCTCTCCTTTTTTTATCATACTTATTTTTCCATAATTTTTAAGTTTCTTATTTTTGTTTACTCATGTCTTCCACTTTTTTATTCTACTTAGGAAGTTTCATAAAACCACTTATACATAAGCATGTTGTATGTCCATAGTTGTTGCACTTATAGCATATGACATTGTAATCTACTAAAAGATAAAATGAATTATAATTCATGTTTACAAACCCATAAGGACTTATATTCTTGTTCCAATAAAAATATCATACATGCATCCTATAGTTTATTGATTTATGACTAGTTGATTACATGAAAATCAATAACCAAAGAAAGAAGGTTAGAACCTAGTCATGTGTGCCTACCTTGGAAGAAAGGTTTTTTTAATTTGTCCTTGTTATCTTTTGGATGAGTGATTGTTTTTTGTGGAACTTAATTTTCTTTCTTCTTGCTAATAGGACTTTTGAGAACATCTATATATATTTTTTTCATTTCTTCATTTTCTTTCTTTGGTGGCTCTTTATGATCTTCTTTGTTGACCATCTGATTTTATTTATATCCAAGACCAATCTTTATAAATGGTGACCTCTACCCATTTATTATATCATCTAATATTTTAGTAATATTCTCAAATTTGAGGCTTCTATTTAGCTTAGTGGTTGTTTTATCTAGTTCCTTCCTCAATAAAATAATTTTGGACTCTAGATTCTCATAATTTTATTCCTTTTTGTTTAATTGGATTCTCACCTCCTCTTCAATCATTTTTGCTTATTAAAGTTGAATATTTAGGTTGATGATCATATTTTTTTATTCCTCAAGACTTTGTGACATTTTTGACTTAGATTAATAGTCCTCTTAAATCTATAATTTTTGTTTCAATTTATTCTTAAGTTTATTGATTTCACTTAGGGAATAAATGATTTCTTCTTCTAAATCTACTTCTCCATATATTTAATCATTATCTTCCCCTTTTGACTCCTTTTCTTATTTTTATTTGTCTTCACTTTCTAAGATATCATATTTTATTTATATTTCCATGAATAAGATCTCTTCTCTATTGATAGTGGAAAAACTTTCTTCGAATGAACTACTTTCCTCTTTAGAATAGAGGATTTTATTATGCTTGTGAAAGCTCTTCTTTTTCTCAGGTTTACCTTGTTTATGGCCTTTATTTATATTATTCTCTTCTTCCTCATCACTATTTTCATTTTTTCATATGGGAATTTGGCCACAAAATGTCCTACCTTTCTACAATTAAAGCATTTAAAAGGTAACTTACCTTTGTACTTATCGGATCCTTTATTTAGCTTCCTCAAAAAATGAGCTTCTTATTCATCTAATTCATTATTAAAACTATTGCTTGGATTAGGATCTTTATTAGTCACTTTCTTTGAGTCTTTGAAGGTTTCCTCTCATTTATATGATTTCTCCTTTTCATCCTCATTTCATATGTTGTGAGGATCCCATGCAATTCATCCATAGTTAGTTTATCCAAGTATTTCATTTCCTCAAAGGATAAAACTTTTACATCAAATCTTAATGGAAGTGACCTTGGTACCTTTTTCATGATCATTGTCTCTTCAATTTTTTCACCAAATATTTTGATGGTATTTACAATTTCATCCACATGAATCAAATAAGTTGTAATGTTTTCTTCATCCTTCATTTTCAAACTTTTGAATTGCCTTTTATGTGTTTGAAGCTTAGTTTTATTTACCTTGTCATATCCTTCATATATTTTCTTTAGTTTATCCCAAATATATTTTACTAATTCATAGTGCATTACTTTGACAAACTTTTATTCTGATAAACCACACAAAACTGCATTCATGGCTTTTGCATTATTTTCACTCACCTTCTTTCCTATCAGATCTATTAGAGGAGATGATGAAGCTACATATTTGCTCACAAATGACTGCCAAATATCAAATCCAAGATCTATTAGGTAAGTGCACATCTTTATGCTCCATAAGGTATAGTTCATTCCATTAAAAAATGGATCCATGTTTAAGGAAAATCCTTCTTGACCATCCATGTGTGCTCTTGAGATATACCTTCTAATGGTTAGACTATTTATGAAGGAACCCACTCTGATACCAATTTTTGAACACACACTTATATTGAGGGGGGTGAATAAATATAAGGTAATATTTTAATTTTTCAAATTGATAATCACAATAATATCAATCAGACAAAATCAACAATTAAGAACACAAGATTTATGTGGAAACCCTTTCAAGAAAAACCACATAGAATAGGACTACTTGGATCTACTTTCCAATTCCATCCACAAATAAAATTCTTATTACAAAATTTTTAAGCACTAACCTACTAGAAACACCAATCCCCATCACTAAAAACTTTGTAGGCACCAACCCACTAGAGACACCAATCCTCACTACTAAATAATTTGTAGGAACTAACCTACTAGAGACACCAATCCCCACTGCTAAGCACCAACTTAGCAAGAGACACCAATCTCTTCTTTTTGAGGCACCAACCTCTACTAAAATAATCTTCCACTTACTATTATTACTTCATCGATGTTATATCTTGATTTCCTTGCTAAGCAAATTAAATTGATTATCCATGGATTTTATATAGTTGGTAATTTGATGTGATTATTATTTGATTAAGCTATGAGTTATATGTTGTTATGGGATAGTTGAATATTGCTTTCATTACATGATTGCATATTTTTAAGTTATCTTTAGTGTATATTCCTTACATTTTAATCATATTTATTTGTTATTTTAGTAGTATTTTATGATATACATATCATGATGTATGGACTAACTATCTTCTTGTCATTATTTGGATGCAAGAGAGATTCATCCCTCAGTGCATAATGGAGGGAGATCATCATCAGAGAGGGTGACATAGATGGAGATGTTGGGGGATGATAGAGGAATGGATAGAACCCATGCACAAACCACATTAAATAATACTCATAATATGCATAATTTTAATGGTTAGCATTAATACATTTTTATGTTGTATTTAGATAATTCTTTATGCATGATTAGTTGTGTGTGCTAGCTTATATTTATGCTTAGATGAATTAATCTTGTGTGATTGTGTTTATGTCATACTAATGTGTTCATGACTATTAATGTTTTAGAAAATATAAATTTGTGTGACTAGTGTTTGGTACTAGTGTATTTACACTAACCAACATATCTTAGTAATGTTGAGAACATAATATAGTTCTCTTTATGATATTTAGAAATATCATTATAGGTCTTAACACCTTAATATAGATAAATTAATGTTATCAATAAATAACAACTTAATATAAATAGTTGTCATTATCAAAATGGTGTTACAATAATTATTTTTTTATAATTATAAAATAAAAATGAATAAAATAATAATTAATAAAATTATATATTTAGGAAAATATATAATTAGAAAAAAAAGAAAGAAAAATATTAAATACAAAAAAAAGACAAGTTTTAAAGGCAAAGGATATTCATAAGAAAGGAAAAAAGAAAATAAAGCATGAAAAAAAACATAAGTTTTAGGAAAAATAAAGGAAAGTAGAAAAGAAAAGATAAAAATGGGGGTGCAATAGGAGAGTGGGAAGTAGGGAAAAAGGAAGAGGAAGGAAGAGGGGAAGAAAGAAGCAAGAGGGGGAAAGGAGGAACTTTGTCTAGATCAAGCCTTTCTGATGCCTTGGATAGGTAGGTGGTGTTATTTAAATTATGTGTTCTTTAAATTTAAGTTATAACATTTAAAAATTAATATTCTATCCATGAGAATATAAACTTGAGTATGTATAGTAATTATATAATAGGTAGATTATGGATGCTTGTACTATATATATATATATATATATATATATATATATATATATATATATATAGTCCAATCTATACTTAAATAACATTATTGATCACATATTAGAATAATCATGGTATTTAATAGAAAGATATGTGAATTATCTTAAAATTAAATATCACTAAATTAAGTAATTTATATAAAAATAGTGCAAATTTAGAGAGATACATGAATAATCACAATTATAGAAAGTTCACAACTATAAATACTCATATATTCTTTACAACAACCAATAGAATTAAGTAGTTATTTCAATTTAAACTTTAAGAAAAGGAGATAAAATGATTAAAAACTAAATCATAGATTAAACTTATTTGGAGTTAGCATGAACTTACATCGTTGAGATAGTGTGAACTTTAGTCATTGAACTTTAGCTGGATTACAAATAATCATGGATTGTGTACAACTATAAAATGCAATATCTCTAAATTAAGTAATGTATTTTATCTCTATTATAATCTATTGGCTAATAAATGAATTATTATATTATGTTATATTATCAAAAATCTCATTATATGTTAATATAAACATACATATTAATGAAAAACTCATGGTACTAATCGGGATGTGAGTTGTCTAATGAGAATTGATTGATTATTAATGAGGTGCTTAGTTATATATACACAGTCCAATATTATTTCATAGATATGGCATCTACATTATATATGAGGTTAAACTTTATCTCTATTGACATATAACATAAATGAGGATGAGGATATATCATCCTATTTTTAGTGAACTATATATTATATATAGTGAATATATATACAACCTTCAATGTACAATGAGTAAAATATGCATAGTAATGTGTAATTAATATAGATAAAAATATGGATATAATGTAATCCATTAAATTTAATTCATATAATATAATCTGTTATGGACACAGATAATAGATAATGGATAATTTATTGATAATTGATAATTTGTTAATGGATTCAATATTGTGTTATTTATCAATTATTTATATTGATAATTAATAATTCTAATGGATAAATATAGCATTTAATATATCATATAATAATTGATAATTGATACGATTACATGTGGATAGAACTGAGGGATATAGAAAGCACTTACATATTTATTTATCACTTATAGATATTGCATTAAATACCCACATAAGTTTTAATACATATGAATCAGATAATCGGATAACTATAAGTAACATGATTAACATCCTAATTCTCATATTATTACATCTGAGTATTGGTACAAAAAGTTATTTTAATATGATAATCAAAGAGGTGAATGTGGGAATTATAAATGAGATACAAATTATCGGTTACTAGTGGATGAGGGTTTCACCCCCATAAAGTATTCTAATTCATTTAATAAGGGTTTCAAGAAATGTAGAAAACTATATATATATATATATATATATATATATATATATATATATATATATATATATATATATAACTTGATGCCTTTTTCATGAAAGGTTAAGTAGTTTTTATAAGTACATAAGTTTTATTTTAGAAAAATGAAGAATATTGTTAATATGAAAGAACAATAATTATGTATCAAAACATATGTATTATGTAGTATATGTTATGCAAGGTGTGTAAATATATGAAATATATTTATATGAGAACATAAGCACTTTTATAAATAAATATATTATATATAAATTAGGATGCATTCCTATAAGCATAGATTATGACTAGTATATTGTCATGGATTTAGTGATGTGTCTATTTGTATATTTCATGAGATTTTAGTATGTCATATAAGAGGAATTTATATATTTTGAAATATTTATATACAAACCCTAATATGAAATTCTATGTTTTCTTGAGAACTTATGTATGAGGTTATATATGCTTTGATTATATCAAGATGAAAATATATTTAGTTAGGGATAAAAACTATGAAGGAGAATTACATTATTAAATCCCTTATCTTATAAAGATCATCAATATATTTTGTGAACATGAAAGTTATAATGATTGTTGAAATCATATGGAGTTCTTGATTAAAAAATATAAATGACCATTGATAGAGCATTTATATATCATTTTTGTGCTTATATATGGTACATATTATGTTGTATAATTATTCATATATAGGAAACATAATTATACATGGACTTAAATATGTTAAGGTGTGGAGCTAAAAGCTTCACGGATGAGCAAATGCAAAGTTGCAGGATTTACACAGTCGCCGACGTCGGTCAAGGATCGATTGGAGGCTACCAACGTCGGTTATGGATCGGCCGATGTCAGTCATGTGTAGGCAAACAAGGACCGACGTCGGTCACCTATGCATTTCAGAATTCTATTTTCGTGGGACGAACGGATTGTTTGCATGATTAGTTGAATTGTTGGTGTTGAGTCCATGTTTCTATTTTTGGTAGGACTATTTTAAGCCTTAGATTAGGAGGTGTATCTAATGGTTGAGAATGTATAGCTCATGATCCCTAATCTTATATAATAGGGATAGATCTTCATAGCTTGTAATTATGATGTAGAAATCAATTCAAGTAGCTGAATTGTGTTTGTAATTGTGAGAGAGAACTCTTGAGGGAAAGAGATCTGTAAATCTAAGAGGTGTGAGAAGAAAGAGAGATTTCTTCATTGTATTTCCTTCTTAGAAGAGTTTAAAACAAGTTTTCATTGTTTCTTGTATCTCATGTTCTTTGTTGATTTTGATTCTTAGTTACATATTTACTTCTAGTTTAATTCTGTGTTTAGTTGCTTGCACAAAAGTAATCAATTGTTCTTGTTAGATCCTAACAAGTGGTAGATCTGCAGGTTGTTATAAGATCTGGTAGAAGATCCACAAGGATGTTGGTTTGGAGAATCAGAAGGGCTCTTCATGTGTGTATGATCTCGGTTGGCAAGTGTGTAAGGTCAGGTTTGATTTGCAGGTTGTTGCAAGTTCATGGGAGATCTACATGGTACGTAAGATCAGTTGATTTGTAGGTGTGTGTGTGTGTGCAAGATCTAGGTTTGTAGGTTGTTGAAAAACTAGGTTGATCTGCAGGTGGCAGCAGGATCAGGGAGATCAGCAACACAACAAGGAGCAAGATCACAGGGATCTACTTAGAGTATGTGGTGTACTCAAACTTGGAGTACTTCGAGTACTCGGTTGGTGTACTGGCACTATTGTTACTGACTGGTTGGAGGTGAACAACAACTCTGTGTTTGAGTTGTTTGTTGTGACCGTAGTTGAGAGAGTGAGCTCTTGAAGAGATTTATTATTTACGCCCTAGAGGTGTGGGAGCCCTAGAGGAGTGTAGAAGAAGATTGTGGCATCTTCTTTCTTTGTATTTCCTTCTAGAAGAGTATTAATACAATTGAGTATTGTCTCTCATATTTTGTGTTATTTCCAAATTCTAGTTACTTATTACTTCTGGTTAAATTCCATGTTTAGTTGCTTATACATGGTAATCAATGGTGCTTCCTAGATCCTAACAAAATAGTCATATGAAAATATTGTGTGTGTGTGTGTGTGTGTGTGTGTGTGTGTGTGTGTGTGTGTGTTTATTGGGTCATATGCCTATACTTATAGTTAAATGGATGGTTAAAATAAGTCATAAATTTTTTGAGGGACTAGAAACTATAACCATATGAAAATAGTCTCCTTGAAATGGAATGAGTTGTTTAAATAAAATATTATGTTATAACCGGTTTATGAGTTATCTAATTATCTACAAATATTATGACTAACTACTTGAAAGTAAGTAGTGTGAATATAAAAATGGTAGACTATGCTATTATTTCTTATACTATATATTTGAATCTACTTATAGAGATTAGATTATGTACTCTAAACATAGATTATACCCAGTTGGTATAAGTTGTATTTGTTTGATAATTATTTGTGAGAAATGATATTGTGGAGATTCATTCATATATTTGACAAACTAAATGTATGCATTTTGATTATTATTATTTTTAGCATGTTTTATGCTTGATGGTAGGAAATAATCTATATTAATCTTTTTGGTTAAATTTATGTTAATCAAATCTCGCATTCCTGGTACTGAGTAAGTAGTGAGATGGAATTTACTAGCTTTCTAGCATCACCAATTCTAGATGAAGGTAATTTGATCAAGTGGTGTTTATGAAATTAACTAATCCTAGAGATCAATAACTATTAAAAATTTTGGCCAAGGAAATGTTAGTTAGACATTGTCATTTCATGTGTATGATTTATATGTTTGTGTAATATCATGTTAGAATGAATTTATTCATGGCACATTGCATGTTATTAGAACTCATACAACACATGGGTACTAGCTTATTTCTCTAAATTACCAAACCATCACCATCTACTCATCCATGAAGGGAGGAACATTCCCTGATTAGGTATTGTGTAGGGGATCGATGGTCTATAGTTGGTGTGTAAAATATCTTAGATGATGCTCTCCCTCCCTAAATTAATACTCGTTTGGAGACAAAACTTGAGATTGTCATATATACCAGAGTTCAGAGAACTCATGCTCTATGGATACTTGTATCTTGTACATTGTATTATATTTATTATTACTAAGACATTTTCCTTGAGGAGATGTAAATAGTTACTTATTATACATTGATAGTAGTGGATGTATGTTTCTACCAGCCATGGATAGATATCTGTAATTACTTTCTATATCAATCATGATGTGTTTTACATGATGGTAGTGATCAATGATGGATAGATGTCACTTGTTTATTTTAAATTTGGCTTATTTATCATGTTATATTTGGATCACTAATTATATTCTTTTGGTAAAGTATAATAAAAAATCATGTATTTCTAAGTGGTTACTAATGGGTATGTTACATGTGGTATCAAAGTTGTAGCTTGAACTCTAGGACCTAATGAGTCTACTAGTATTTTCATATCCTTCTATTTATTAGAAAGTAGAATGGTGAAAACTAGAGTATCTATAGAGGGTCCTTCAAATTTCAATGAAAATAATTATCTATTTGATCCTAATTGATTTTCCATTAAGTAAGCAATAAATTTGGATCAGATCCTTATAGCCATGAACAAAACTAGGAACCAAATTTTAGCCCTGGAATAGAAATTTCATGGCCATGAAGAGGAAGAACACTAGAATTAACTTGAGGAGAATTTTTATAAGCAATAAAACCCTTAGGTTACGATATCACATTTTTCTATGGAATTGGCTAGAGATATAAAAAAGGTAAATCCACCCAAGTTTAATGGAACTATTTTAGGGAAACCTAGTGACATGTAGTATTTTACTAGTTGAGTGAAGTGTATTTTAGACTAGTAGTGCCTTAGTTAATAATCATGATACACCATGATTGAATTTTTGAGATTTATTAGGTCCTCATGTATGGCTTGATCAATATTATAGGTAATAAACAACCATGATTCTAGAAATGTTATGTAGTACATTGAGTGTGTACCCTTAGGAGCACTCGTACCCTCTTTGAGTTGTTAAAGGGTTGGTTTATCATATATCTCAATGGTGATGGTTTTAAATGATGTTTGGGTAGGTGATTACATATCATAGTTCATGATTTATGCATAAGATAATCTTACAATAATTTTAAACACTTAGATCAAACCCCTCAAGAATGATTACATCCTTACTTGGTAATGAAGTCACTTCTACCACTTGTGTTTTATTGTGAATGTTCAAAAAGCATGGGATGCTTATCACTTAATAATATGTTCATATTAGATAGATTTTTATGTCTTATGTACATTAATCCTTGGGTGGGGAATCCTAAAATACTGCTCATGGATTAGCACCACCTAGTGCAGTGGAAAATTTCCTTGTAGTGGAGTGTAGTTATCTTTGTTGAGGATTCCTAGGTGTTATAGGTTTTCTCATAGATTGGCACCCCATATGTTTATGTGTATTGGTAAGAGGTGTCATCTCACATAAATATTAAATAGGTGATTTGTTACTCTCTCACCCTTAATGACATCATTATAATCCCATTGAGTGGATTCAATTTTCATGATGTTGATTAGGTGCTCCCTTAATCATAAACTTGTTTCTAAAACGTTATTTTCAAAATATTCCCTAGAGTTCATGGGATATTGTTTTCTAATTATTATTTATATATAATTTTTAGGAATGTAATGCACTAATGCATCTATGTGGTTAATATTTTTTCCTCTTGATTTCATAAACAAGTTATGATACTACAAAATAGGTTTAGTAAATGTGTAGTGACTTTGGAAACTTGGGTTGAGGTGTTTTATTCATACCATGTGATGGTCTTTAAGAGTTTTTTTATTTAGATGTTATTTAAATAATTTTCACTTGTGTGTTTTTAGTGTCACACTTTCCAATGCTACTTTATCTAGACTTGTGAACTTGACCATATGGAGTGGTGAACCTTGAATTTATATTGGCTCTAGATTAAGGTTTATAAATTGATTATAATCATTACGTTATGATTCACCCTTGATTATATTGTTATTATTATCATCTTGTTTTAAAAAAAAATTTGATGAGACATGTATGTACCTTCCACCTAAAGCAAGTATGGAATAAGATGTGCAAAACATCTTGTTAGTCTAACGAGTTGAGATAAACTTATAACTTATTATGTAACTAGTTGAACAAGTGGGGAGGCATTGTCTTACTTGTTCCTTTTATAAGTTTGTAATGATAGTGTGATCTTTGGCCTTTGTTTTTTATGTTAATTTTAACATTGTTTTTTTCTAACTATGAATATAACATAGATGGGTTAAGCTGTGAAATTTGATACTAGTTATGATTGACTAATGGAAACTAGATGAATGATTTTATGATTTCTCTTGTGATGTATGTTGATAAATATTTAATTGATTATCATACATCATTGTAATATAGGAACTGTTAGTATGGATTTGTGATTCATTGAACCATGTGCACATTTTAGAGATCATTAGGTTGTGGAGACCTAAGGGACAAGTGGTGAATTAGGAATGTGAGTACTAAATGATGGGATTGGATCCTAGTTATTATCACATTGAATCAATAGTTACTAATTTTATATCCAACAAGGGGAGCTTGTTGAATCTAGGATTTAGCAAGTGAGACTTATCAAATTCAATCATATGGTTATACATACATATATTGAGGAATGTTTATTCCTTAATTTAGTATACATTGGAAATATATTATTTCTAGTTCCTATTCGTTATCATACTTATCAAGAGATATGAAAATTAGTGATGGTATTGACTTATACACATTATTCTTTCTAGGTTCCCTAAACACTTTTTTTAGGAATGAGAAAAACACACTCTAGGTTAGAGAGGTGTGTAGAGGGGCTAGAAGGCTTTGTGGAACTCTCACTAGCCATTTATTTTTGGATTTTGTGATAATTTCAAGTGATTATGGTTGAATATTAAATTCATAAATTTGGGTAAATTATCACTAAGATATGTGGGACCTTTCATGGTGTTAAAAGTGGTTAATCTTTTAGTGTATAGACTTGCATTGCCACTAGCCCTAGTTACATTGCATAATGTCTTCCATATTTATTATCCTAAAAAATGGATAGCTTATCCTTCACATATGTGAGATTAGAATGCTATGTAGGTTTTGGACCTTAGGGTGGTCATAGTAGAACCAATCATAATCATTGACACTTACAAACTTTGTTTTTATAATAGGGAGATATCATAGTATAGGGTCTTGTGGGACCAATACTCTAAGGATATTGTTAATTATGAAGACTATGATGAGTTCTAAAAATAATTTCCACGTATATTTCCTTGATTTGATATTTCATACTATGATATTTTTATATTGAATAATGTTTTTAATTTAGAACTTATGTTTGAATAAGTGTCATCAAGATGATGACCAACTTTAGGGGGAAGGATGTTACATCATGATTTCTTTGTTAAGTAAATTTACTTGATTATCCATGGATTTTATATAGTTGGTAATTTGATTTGATTATTATTTGATTAAACTATCAATTATATGTTATTATCAGAAAGTTGAATATTGATTTGATTACATGATTGCATTATTATAAGTTAGCTATAGTGCATACTCTTTACATTATAATCATGTTGATTTATTCTTTCAACAATAATTTATGATATACATGTCATGATATATGGACTAATTACCTTATTTTCATGAGTTGGACATAGGAGAGATTCATCCCTTAGAGCATGATGGAGGGAGAGCATCACTGGAGAGGATTATGTAGATGGAGATGTTGGGGGATGATAGAGGAATGGATAGAACTCATGCACACACCATGTTAAATATCACTTATTATATACATAATTTGAATGGTTAGTATTAGTGCATTTTGATGATGTTGCATTTATATAATTATTTATGCATGATTAGTTGTGATTGTTAACTTAGATTTATGCTTAGATAAATTAATCTTGTGTGATTGTGATTATGTGATTCTAATTTTTTCATGACTACTAATGTTTTATAAAACACAAATGTGTATGATTAGGGTTTGGTACTACCATATGTAGACTAATCAACATATCTTAGTAATGTTGATAGCATAAGCTAGTTATCTTTATGATATTTGGGAATATCATTATAGGTCTTAACACCTTATTATAGATAGATAAAACTATTAATAAATAACAACTTAATATAAATAGTTATTATTATCAAATGGTGTTATAATTATAAATTATTTTATAATTAGAAAATAAAAATGAATAAAATAATAATTAATAAAAATATATAATTAGAAAAAAATTAAAAAAAAGATTAAACACAAAAAAAAGGGGGGGGGAGCTTTGAAGGAAAAGGATATTCATAAGAAAGGAAAAAATAAAAGAAAGCATGAAAAAAATAGAAGTTTTAGGAAAATAAAAAGAAAACTAGAAAAGAAAATATGAAAGGGGGAAACAATAGGAGAGCAGGTAAAAAGGAAGAAGAAGGAAGTAAGAGGGGAAAAGGAGAAACTTTGTCTAGATCAAGCCTTTCTGATGCCTTGGATAGGTAGGTGGTGTTATTTAAGTTTTATGTGCTTTAAATTTAAGTTAGAATAGATAACAATTAATATTCAATCAATGAGAATATGAAACCTTAATATGTACAGTAATTATATAATAGGTAGATTACAATTTCTTGTACTATGATTATGTGTGTGTATGTATGTATATATGTATATATGTATGTATGTATATGTATATATGTATAATATGTATGTTTGTGTGTGTGTGTAGGTGAAGTTGATTTAATGAAATTAGGGTGTTATATATATTTGAATATGTATAGCAATTTATATCAATTTGATATATATACAGTCTAATATATAATTAAATATACTTTATCGATAACATATTAGAATAATCATGGTATCTAATACAGAGATACATGAAATATCATAAAATGCAACATCTCTAAATTAAGTAATATCTATAAAAATGGTGCAAATTTAGAGATATATGTGACTAATTGCTATTACAAAATTTTCATAGCTATAAATACTCATGGATTGTATATAGTGACCAACGGAATTAAGTAGTTATTTTAGTTTGAACTTTAAGAGAAAGAGATAGTGTGATTACAAACTAAGTTATAAATTGAACTTATTTGGAGTTAGCACAAACTTATATCCCTGAGATAGTGTGAAATTTAGTCACTGAACTTTAGCTAGATTACAAATACTCATGGATTGTATATAGCTATAAAAAGCAATATCTCTAAATTAAGGTATTTTAGCTTTTTTATAATCTTTTGGATAATATGTGAACTATTAAATTATGTTATACTATCAAAAAACTCATGATATGTTAATATAATCGTACATATTAATGAGAAACTCATGGTACTAATTAGGATGTGAGTTATCTAATGAGAATCATTTTTTTATTAATGAGGTGCTTACTTATATATATATATATATATATATATATATATATATATATGCAGTCCGATATTATTTCATAGCTATGACATCTGCATTATAGATGAGGTTAAACTTTATCCTTGTTGACATATAGAATAAATGAGGATGAGGATGAGGATATATTATCCTATTTTTAGTGAACTATATATTATATATATGTACATATATATATAGTCTTTAACATATAATGAAATATGTATAGTGAGTGAAATATGCATAGTAATATGTATAATTAATATAGTTATAAATATGGATAAAAAGATGGATATAATGTATTCCGTTAAATTTAATTGATATAATATAATCCATTATGGACATAGATAATAGATAATGGATAATCTTTTAATAATTGATAATCCATTAATGGATTTAATATTATGTTATTTATCAATTATCTATATTGATAATTGATAATTATAATAGATAAGGATAACATTTAATATATCATATAATAATTAATACAATTGCATGTGGATAGCACTGAGGGATATAGATAGCACTTACAGATTTATTTATCACTTATATATGACACTTATAGATATCGCATTAAATAGCCACACAAGTTTCAATACATATGAATTAGATAATCAAATAACTATAAGTAACATTATTAAGTCCTGATTCTCATATTATTACATCTAAGTATTGGTACATAAATCTATTGTAATATGAGAATCAAAGAGATGAATGTGGGAATTATAACTTGATGTCTTTTTCATGAAATGTTAAATAGTTGTTAGAAGCACATATATTTTCTTTTATAAAAATGAAGAATATTGTTAGTATGACATAACAATAATTGTGTATCAAAACATATGTATTATGTAGTATATGTTATGCAAGGTGCATAAATATAAGAAATATATCTATATGATAACATAGACATTTTTATACATAAATAGCTTATATATATACATTGGGATACATGCATATAAACATAGCTTCTGACTATTATATTATCACGAATTTAGTGATTTATATATTTGTATATTTGATGAAACTTTAATATATCATATAAGAGAAATTTGTATATTGTCGAATACTTATATGTGAACCCTAATATGAAAGACTATATTATTTTGAGAACTTATGTATAGAGTTATATACGCTTTGATTATATCAGGATGAAAAAAAAACTAGTTAGGGATAAAAACTATGGAGGAGAATTACATTGTTGAATCCCTTATCTTATAAAGATTGTCAATATATTTTGTGAATAGGAAAGTTATAATGTTTGTTGAAATCATATGGAGTTCTTAATTAAAAAATATAAATGATTGTTGATATAGTATTTATATATCATTTGTGTGCTTATATATGATACATATTATGTTGTATAATTATTCGTATATAGGAAACATATTTATACATGGACTTAAGTAGCCATATGAAAATATTGTGTGTGTGTGTGTGTGTGTGTGTTGGTTTATATGCCTATAATTATAGCTAAATGGATGGTTAAAATAAGTCATAAGGTTTCTGAGGTACTGAAAACTATAACCATATGAAATAAGTCTCCTATAAATAGAATGAATTATTTAAATGAAAGATTATGTTGTAACTAATTTATGAGTTATTTGATTCTTTGAAAATACTATGACTAACTACTTGAAAGTAAGTAGTGTGTATATAAAAATAGTGAATTATGTTATTACTTATTGTACTATATATTTGAATCTACTTACGGAGATAGGTTATGTAGTCTAAACATAGATTATACTTAGTTTGTATAAAATATATTTATTTGCTTATTATTTATGTGATAAATGATATTTTGGATATTCATTCATAAATTTGATGGATTAAATGTATGTATTTTGATTATTCCTATATTTATCATGTTTTATGCTTTCTAGTAGGAAATAATCTATATGAAATTATTGGTTATATTTATGTTAACCAAATATTGCATTATTAGTACTGAGTAAATAGTGAGACAAACTTCACTAGCTTGCTAACATCACCAATGTTAGATGAAGGAAATATGATCAAGTGGTGTACATGAAATTGACTAATCTTAGAGATCAATAATTATTTAAAACTTTGGCTAAAGTAATGTTAGTTAGACATTGTCATTTCATGTGTATGATTTGCTTGTTTGTGTGATATAATGTTAGAACAAATTTATTTATGGTACACTACATGTTCTTATAAATCATACATCACATGAGTACTAGATTGTCTTTTTGGATTCCCACACCATCACTATGTACTCATCCATGAAGGTAGGGCCATTCCCTGATAGAGGATTGTGTGGGAGATGGATGGTTTGTGATTAGTTTAGAAAAGTGCTCAGATAATGCTCTCCCTACCCATAGTAGTATTTATTTGGAGAAGACACTTGAGATTGCCATAGATATTGGAGTTTGGGGAACTCATGATCCATGGAATCTTTTATCTTATATATTTTAATGTGTTCATTATTATTGAGATGTTATCTTTGGTGAGATGTAAATATTTACTTACTGTACTATTGGTGATTTGGCCTATCAAGGCCAAATGTCAACCCCTATAATTGAAATTTTTTCATAGCAATCATACTGTTCTTAACTTTCAAGTGAAGAGAGGTTTGTCTCAGTGTCATGTCAATGGTGTCAAGTGTCATTCTAAGGTTTTGATAGATAAGTCAAGTGGTATTATGATCTAAAGTGTAATAATAGAGATGTATGAAAGGTGGTAATAGATGAATTATAGATATATTCAATATTTTCAAGCATAATGGTCTATAAGCATTAAATATAGGTGATTAACATACATAAAAGTCTCATTAAAAGCTCAATTGAAGGTGATAAGGTACTTTTCCATGATATTTATTAGCATCTTCTTATGAAAGTATGTGTATGAGGTCAAAAGTGAAGGTTTTGGCTTAAAATTATTAAATTACAACTTAATTGTCCATTAAATAATTCATTATACTTTGAAACACCTTTATATTCATGACTTTACATTAGTCACATGATTTCATACTTTGAAAATATTATTCCATGCAAGTTTAAGGATACAAAAGGCCTCCAAGAGATCCCACGTGCCAAGTTTGGCCCCATAAATATGTAAAAATATTTAATTCTTGTTATAACATGATCTTTGATTTGTACTTTTCATTTTCCTACCCTAAATTAGTGGTTTCAAGCTTCAAGTTTGGATAAAATGCAAAGAAAGGCCATTTTCCATGTGTTTTCATGTAGGAGTATGAACTTGTATGGCCTTTTCCATACAAAAAGGATCATAAGCATGAATATGGAGTTATCACAAGTGTTCCAAAAGAAATTAAAGTGAAAAATACCTCATATAGGATCAAAACTAGTTCCCTCCATCCATCTAGATTTTTTGTACATCAAGAGAGGCCTTTAGGTTTGTAGATGGTATGACCATGAGAGATAAAATCAAGGTTTACAATTTGGGGAAGAGAAAGGGGTCTAAAAGAGATTATAACTATGTAAAGTTGTTCTTAATTTGGTCCCATCTCCTTCATGAACCATATTTAACAAGCTAGGACACTCAATATGCCTTCTTCATCCAAATAGACAATCGATTTTTGAGATTTCTCATCATCTGGGCATCATGATAGAAAAATCAAGTTTATAGATTTTGTCTGGAACATGATATACCTTCACATTAAATAATTTATCTTATTTCCACATGTTTTAAGGTAAATGGATCTTAATAAGACATATAATGTAAATCTACAGTCTGTAAGCATATAAAGTAAGTTTGTATAGTTCATGAGAGAGAAAGAATATCAAGATTTGATGTAAATTTATTTACAGGGGTTTCATTCATGTCATATGTCCTTCATTAAAGTGACACAAATATTTCTCATAGTTTATTTCCCTTAAAACACCATAAATCATACTCAAACCACATCTTAGTCATAGTTTATCATATGTTAAGGTTTTTTAGCATATTTAAGGTTTTGATGAATCCTAGGTTTCCATTTCCAGCAATATATGTTTTTCTAAGACCTCCAAAATGATATATTTAGTTGATTACAATATGCATATGCATCACTCATAGTATTCATGGGATATCTTGATAGTGGGTCATGATATTTTCACCTCCATATTGTTTCATCCTTTTTCATAGTTTGTTCATTTCCATTCATCATTGTTGCAAGGCTCCATTTCCATTTAACATTTTCATCATCCATCACATATCACCCCCTTATATCCACTTTAATATCAAGTATCACTACCAAAAAATATTAAAGGACACTAGGAATCATAATGGTCATTAGGGTATGGTTATTATACCTTACTACACACTACAAAATAGTCAAGAATCTCCACCTACAGTGAATAAAAATCATAGTCAGGAGTTTTCATGGAAATGCAAAGGAAAGAGAGACTAGTGAATATCTCATTGAAGGTCTTGGTTCATTACTCTATCCTAAAGTTACAATGGATAAATTAAAATCTCATTGATATTGTTTTTTGACCTTCTCAATGTCTAATTCAAACACAGTCCATACAAGGGGACCCCATACATTCACATACAACCATGTTAAAGGGGATGAGACAAATGCATTATGAAAGGAATATTGAGACATTAATGGATATATTAAAATGAATAGATCATTAAAAAACTAAATTTTCACTAGGATTCATCCAATATCTTATTAATAAGATCATTGGCTTGATCTAGATTAGGTTTCTAAGAGAAAGAGAGCTCATATAGTCATGTTTCTAAGCATACACACTAACATAATCCAAAAAGTGGGAAAAGTTATGAATGAGTATTTTAGGATAGTTTGAGTTTAAAATGAGGTTATATAAATTCCATAAATCATTTCATGAATGAATTATAAGTTTATAAGTTATATCATATACCCTCTTCTAGCATCCCATCTAACACAGTCCGTAAAAGGACCTGATTTTGATACCTAGTCAAGTTTATGATGAAAGAAAAGCCTATTTCCAAGAAGGTAGGGTATGAGTATGAAGAAGATAGTGTTACAAGGTGATGGATATGATATTTTTATCAAAGGTAGATATAAGTGAGGACAAAACTTATTTTAGGATACATTTCCATGGGAATCTTCACCTATAGTAGGGTCTCTTAAAGTATACAATCTTGAATCACATCAATTATCAAGAAGGTGTTGTTTTGAATTCAAATTCAATAATATTGATGCCTGATTTTTAGAATCACTTAAAATTGTCTGAATATTTATATCAATCTATGAATATAAATTACATAATAACACAACTTCTCTCCCTCATGACATGTTTACCTATAGCTTTCTCAAAAGGACAAACCTATCTCCAAGTTGTAAGAGGATTGAAGAAGCACGATTTATGAGTGTTTGTGAAGTATATAAAGGTTTAATAAGGTAATGAAATGAATAATAATTTTTGAACCATATAGATAATATTCTTACAAGTAGTATAAAGTCAAGGTTAACAATAGAATGACCACCTACAACCATATTAGGTGCTCAATTACATTGACTTATCCATATACATTTAAAAGTAAAATGAAAGATAAATTTAGTCAAGAAGGAAAATTTTGGAGTCAAATATTATTTAAAAATAAAAAATTGATGTCATCATACCTTTATCAAGATCATACAACCTCTATTATCAACTCATGAAAGTACATAGGCATACTATATAGAATCAGGACTATAAGAAACCTAAAAACACTATTTGAGGAGTAATATGCTCAAAAAAGAGACAAGAGGAAGTTTTAAAATAATTTGGGAGGTCATAAAGGTACATAATCATGGTTTAATTGATATCAAACACTTCCAATTCTCATGAAATCACCTACAACAGTTTAGTAAGTCATAATGAGGTTTCTTGAAGAGATATGGTGTGGCATAGGTTGCATAGGACTAAAAAGTCACCAATATAGGATAAATGTGAATAAATAAGGTTATAATATCTTATAAAAATCATATTTATCATCCTAAAACATAAATACAAAGTCAAAGGAGGAAAACTCAATAATAGGCATATTGAAAACATAGACAGGTTAAGCTAGTCTTAAGAAAACTACATCTACAGGCCTCTAAAAGCAAGATATAACTATTAAAATGGGTAGATATGGTGATAATGAATGTTTATAAGTTTAAATAATATTTTTAATTCAAAATAAGAGTGGAATCATCCACTATTTTTTTACATCCACCTACTTGTTTCTTGATAGTCAACATGAAGCTAGGTAGAATTCTTGGAAGGATACAAGTATAATAGATGGTTCAATATAAAGTGGGATTTTTTCAAGAAGGGAAACATGATTTTAAATATTCATACACTTGGTGAGAGCATCACACTCTAATTTTCATACAAATATGCTCTTGAGGGTTAAAACAAGCAGGCAAACTCAAAACCTTTAAGAGACACAACCATCATTTTGAACTCATCTAGGATTTATTTTTGCATGGTGATAATTATAATAAGGTGGAGACTCATTTTAAATCCTTAGGGAGTTATTATATTGAATTAAATGAAACAAACTTGTTTATTTTGACTCTTAAACCTTCTTTCTTGCACACATAGTCCATGACAACCACTCGAGTCACAACTTCACCACATAGACATATTTGCACATATTTTACATGGGGTCTTGAGCTTGTCATGGTTTTTTATGGGGTAAATTTACTCCATATCTATATCAATAGGTTTTCCATCAGGGGTCTATACACTATGAACTATTTCTAAGAATTTATGGACCCCAAAAACCCTTTTAAAACCTTGAAACCTACCTAATAAAATAAAGAGTCCTAAATATTCATTTAAATGAGGTTTTGGAGTCATGAAATTATATGTATAGCCTTATAAACTCTCCTAAGCACCTCCATAGCCTATTGGTTGGCATGTGTAGGATTCCTAATATATGGACTAGGCTAAATAAGGCTAGTTTTAGCTTGAAATCAAGAAAAGGAAGGTTAGTTACACATTAAATGAGATGTAAACGAAAAATTTGGTCTTAATATTCCTAAAAAACATTTATACAATCATCGATAGGGGTCTTTTTAGTCATTTCCATAGGCAAATAGGGGTCTTTTTATTCATGTCTCAAAATCACTATATTTTTAGGTTTTCAAAGTTTCATGAAATTTATTATGGACATCAAGTACAAACATTTAGGATACTATGCCTAATTGGCCTAGTAGACCTACTTGGTCAATAAACTAAAGTGAAATATGGCATAAAAGGATATTGATGAGAGATAATTCAAAGTTGTCATGCCATAAAACTGATCCAATACATGCATAATTTATCTTTGAGTGTCAAATCATGCTTAACTAATCCTTATGATGAGTTAACTGGTTGACAACTACAAATCACATACATAACTCAACTTGAGTATCAATACATGAGTTAACTCACCTCAAGTGGAGTTGTCTAACCAAGTTATGGCATAATATGCTAGAAGAGGAATTTTAAAAATTCATATATTACCCACTTCCTTGTTTTAAATGCCAAAGAGCTCATTCAAGGAGCATACTAGTGATTATATAACTTCTTATTCTCTCCTCTACACCACATTGACTTTTATTCTTCTATTTTACTATATATTTAGGCTTTATGGCTTATTTTTAGGATCCCTTGGGCTAGTATACAAAAATTATGCTGAAATTGTAACTTGCACCTGGAGTTAATAAGAAACATTTGTTGCACACTTAATTCATGGTTGTAGTGTTTTTATTTACTATTGATTTGAAAATAAGTGTGAAATTTATCTCCTTTTACAAGTCCTATCCTTCACCTAATATTGTGTTTTCATCTTCTACAGGTCACGTTAAGTGTTAAAAAATATAAATTGTGTTGAAGAGTGTTAGTATGTAGTATATTTATAGACCTTCATTTCTTTACCTTCAATTTACAATCCTTCTATCAAAACTTCATCTAAAACACTCATGTTTAAGATCATTTTAAGAAATTATTATTGACAAACTATTCTCTTTTTATTCACAAGTGTGCTTAAGAACATTTTTTTATAGAGGATCATTCATCATTTATGTGTATCACCATCAATAGAATAGGTTTTCCCTTTCAATCCTCCTAACTCTTTTCACCCCAAATCAAATAGGTTTTAGAAAAGAATTCAAAATAGATACCTCAAAGGATATATCCTCATAATCTATAAGTTTGGTCTAGTTATAGGTATCCCACAACATTAGACCAATCCAATGTTACTCTAGGTTTGAAGAAGATATGAGTAGTCTACTTTAATAGGATATAACTTTGGTTGCTAATAGTTCTAACACACCCAATAAGACTACTTATTCATAGGATTTGGAGCATACATCTACGTATTTAGGTACATTAATAAGATTCAAAGGTTTCAAAGTCATATTTATAGACATTTCATCATAAGAGTGGTTACAAGATCTTATTTAAAAGGGAAAGAGACTAAATTCATTGAGTTATCTTTTCAATCAACTAGGAAAAAGAAGGCTTCTTAGTCCAATCCAAATCTTACACCTCCTATGTTTCTTATTGTTACCAAAATATCTCCTCTTTTTAAAACAAATATTTTCCAACCAAGCATTATTGAAAATCCCATACCTCAAATATATATTCCAAAAATATGAGATTGTATGCCTTTTAATAGTGGCAGCCCCCTGAACATCAATCAGTTTGATGGCATTCTTGCTTTTGCCTTAAAGAGCCTTCCTTATTTTGCAAGAGAAAATACAATTACCCATATTTATCATATTTTAGATATATCCAATATTTATTTAATGCATAAAATACCTTGGTAAAATGTGTCTATGAAGTTTTTGGTAACTTCTTTCAAAGGTAAGGCACTCTAATGGTATAGAGGTTTGACACCTATATCCATTAACACCTAGGATGAGGTTTAATTACTCTTGTGCAAAAACTTTGAAGACAAGAGTGATAATCTTTATCTTTTGGAGAAACTAACTATAATTAAGAGACTCCCTCATGATTTCATGGTAAATTTCAACTATAGGTTTATGAAAACTTGGATAGGATCCTTGCAGTTATCAAACCCAATCCTAACTATGCATTATTATATTATTTGAAGGATCTCAACTCAGATATGGTGGTTATGATACAATACATGGGATAAAATACTTTTTCAAAGGCTAATGAAGTAGCTATAAGGGCTGAAATTTTCCTAATACAAGTTGGTAAATTATCTCCTAGACCACATATGCCTTTGTTTCCAGATATTCATCCTCATGTGTTTATTGTTGCTCCATTACCAGATTTAGCTAGTCTTCATCAAATAGATAGTAATCAAGTAGATAGATTGGGTAAGATAGAGAGTGTACTCAAGGATTATAATAATAATTTGGTGTCTTTGGAAAGGAAACAAGTTACACATTATAATCTTTCCAAGCTCCTAATAAATCTTATTAGTATAATAGGCCTCCTTATCAGCCCAGTTAGCAAAGTTAAGGGTATAATACATAATCAAGTCCATACAATTATTATAATCCCAATAATTTTAGTATTTTCATATCATTGGTTCTAAATAAAAATAAATATTCTTAATAAGTCCAATGGACTAATCAATAAGATCAATCAAACAACATGGCAATGGCTCCAACTGATGAGGGTACTCAACAATCTTTTATGTAATAGGGTTAAGATCTTCTACCACATGATAATTAGCCACCTTCACAACATAAGAAATATTCTCTACCACATGGAGATATTCAATATTTAACTCAAGCTAAGGTACCAAATGATCAAGGAGTAGGTATTATTAAAACACCTTATGAAACTACTTTTGTTAATTTCTAAAAAGGTGAAAATTCTTTTGATTTCAAATGGTATCAAATCAAGGTTAGAATATGTCTAATGTGGAAAAATCAATTGTAGATTATACAAGGTCCAAGATAAGGGAAAATTTTTATGGTTTGTGTCCTAAAATGGTATCTCCTCATCCTTCTCAACCACCTAAAAATACCATCACTCAAGATACACCTCAAAATCCATCATTAACTCAGCAAATACAATATGGTAAGGGGTAGAATTTAAAAGGTCTTGTCATTCCACAATTCACACAACATTTAGGTATCACTTTTGCTTCTAAATTTCAGCCTATGATAACCACTTATCATCTTAGAATTTTGGATTAGATGAAGAATGCCTCTATTTTTATTTCTATGTGGAACATACTGCTTATTATAGGTCAAAAGGATCTCATGCAAGAAGAGCTCTCAAAGCTTCATGTTTCATATAAACAACCAGAAAGAGTAGGTGTTATACTCACAAATTGTAGTCAACATATTTATCCTCAAGATCTAAAGGTGATTAAGCCAAATCCCTTCTATCTTTTAGTTGTCATAAGAGATTGTCTTGTTCATAATTGCATGATTGACAGTGGGGCTAGTACCTATGTCATGTCTAAATCCATTGATGATAAATTGGGACTTCAGTATGAGCCTCATGATAAAGGAGTTTTGAAATTGGATGGGTCTCCTAATAATATGGTGGGTGTTCTTAGGGATATTAAGGTCATACTTACTTCTTGTCCTAATTTTACTATCTCACAAGATGTGGTTATTATTGATCTTCCCCCTACTTTGTCTTATGCTTGTCTAGAGATTTTACTACTAAAATAGGGGGATATATTTATTTTAATTGGTCTTAAATGGTTTTTAGAACTAGGTATGGGAAAAAATTCACTATAAGGTCTAAACATATATCTAGATTCCATTTATAACTTTACATACCTAACTTGTCAAATGTGAATTGCACTATCTCAGAAGAAGATAAACATTTCAGTGATCAAGAACCTTATAAATCACTTGAAGGTATACCATATCTACTCCTTTATGAGTGGGAAGTTGATAATCATGGATATGATCCTTAAAAAATCATTGAATAATCATGTTTGGGTGTTTACTACATGCATGAAGAAGGTGACATAATTCATACTTTCACTAACATAACGCAGGATCAAGGAGTGTGAAATTTATTCTTTAATGGATCCATATCATAGAATAGGAGTGGGGTAGGTGTTATGATTATATCTCATTTAAATAAAATTTATTATTATTATTATTATTATTATTATTATTATGTAATATTTTTATTTATTTATACCTCTAATACTATAGAATATGAGGCTTTTATTCATGGTCTATAGTGTGCAAGGAAGAGGGTTATTAAGCTTATGCAAGTTAAAGGTCATATTGAATTAGTAGTGTATAAATTAAGAGGTTTGATTGAATATAAGAGTCCACTTATAAAGGCCTAAAAAAACAAGGTTTGGGACATTATATAATACTTATAGGCATTTAACTTTCACTCCATTCCTAGAGCAATTAGCATGAAGATAGGTTAGCTACCATTTGAGCAAAGTATGATATTATTGATGAACTCAAAGACACTAAAGAGTAGTCCCAAATAAAGGTTGTATGCAATCCCTCAGTTCCCAATAATGGGGTAAGTTGGAAATTATTTGATAGTGATAAACAAATTTTCTATTTACTACAACATGAGGTAGAATTATGCCCAAAGAATAATGAAAAGTTACAATGCCAATATGAAGACCAGATTGTCCAATTGACATCAAATAAGATACCTAAGGGTTTGGTAACTTTGGAGAGAAGTTTTAATGAGGATGATCAGCTAATAAAATATAAGGTAAGAATATCTATCATAAAGGAGCATTATGAGCAAATTGTCATAGTTGAAGGTAAGCTACTCAAGTTAGGAAAAGTGAATACTAAGAATGAGAGAGAAGCTTTCATATCATTGTGCAAAAATTTTATGAATTTTTGAATGATAATATCATGATTTTAAGGGGTTTGATCTTAGGTTGGCATAGCATACTATATATATTTAAGAAGATGCCAAACTTGTGAGATATAAATAAAGGCCAATCAACCCCAAGGTTGAGATCCTTATGAGGAAATAACTTACAAAGTGATTGAATCCAACATTTTATTTCCCATCAAACATTATACATGGGTTGAAAATCTTTTACCTATAAGAAAAAATAATGGAAAACCATGGAGAGATAAGGTTATGTGTATATTTCATAGATCTTAATAGTGTGTCATTGAGAGATCACTACCCTCTTCCCTCCATAGATCAAATTTTTCAAAGAGTTTCAAGTTCACAAAATTTTTATTTAATTCATGGATACTCAGGTTATAATCAGATATCGATGAAGGAGAAAGATCAATACAAAATTACCTTCACAACTAGGTGGGGTACCTTTGCATATAATACAATGCCTTTTGGACTCTCCAATGTTGGAGCTACTTTCCAAAGGGCAATGGAGGTGTATTTTCAAGGCCTCATAATTGAAATGGTAATTTTTATCTTGATGATATTACTATATTTTATAAAGATCCTAAATATCATTTGACACTTTGAGATTGATATTTAATAGATGTAAACAATTTTGGGTCTCTTTGAATCCCAAAAAGTATATATTTTCAGTGCATGAGGGAAGGCTTCTTAGACATGTTGTATCCAAGGCTGGAATTTATATTGATCCTAAAAGAATAGAGTAAATCCTTGCTTTATCTTTGCCTAAACACAAGAAGGGATTGCAAAGCTTATTGGTAAAGATCAATTTCATTAGGAGGTTAATACTTGGATTTGTAGAATTGGTAAGGCCACTAACTCATATGCTTAAGAAACATCAAGAGTTCACATGGAACAAAGAAGGTAAGATAAGTTTTGATGCCATTAAATAGGCCATTAGTCAATCTCTTACTTTTCTCAATCTTGATTTTACTAAATATTTCTTCATGTATGCCTTCTCCACATGTAACACAATATCTGCCATTCTCATACAACAAAATAGTGAAGGATTGGAATAGCCTATTTCTTTTTTTAATCAAGCATTATAAGTATATGAGGATAAGTATACATTTTTTTATATCATGTGATTTATATTATAATATGTCTAAAAAAATTTAGACATTTGGTCTCCAACAATAAGATCTTTTTTATGGTAGTACATCCTAGTGTGAAGGATTTTATCTTTAATAGAGACTTAAGTAAAAATAAGGCTAGTTGGGTGACCAAATGTATGGAATATGACATTTAAGTTAAGGTTAAAAATATATTCATAGTTAGGGGAATTTTTTAGAACTTTTCATCAGATGTTAAAGAGGAAAAAGAAATGATTTTGATAGTTTAGGACACTCAACATGCAGTTGTAACTATATATCCTTCCAACTAGATCCAGGACAGAACAAGATTCCTCCAAATAAGATAACATCCTATATTCTTAAATGGTACAAGGATGAGAAATTTTAGGCTTTAATCTATACCTTACATCTTGATTGATGGAGTACTCTTTAAGAAAGACATTGGAGGTATGTTTTTAAGATGTGTTGAAACTAATCAAATAGACAAATTGTTAGAGCAATTTCATGATGGGTCTTCAGGAGGCTAATTTTCAGCCAAGACTATAGCATAAAATATTATAAGATCTAGTGTTTTTTTGCCTAATTTTTTCAAATATTTTCACACATGGGTTAGAATATGTTCCAAATGTAAAATTTTTACCAGCAAACAGAAACTAGCTACCATGCCTTTCAAACCTATTCAAGTTGAACAGCCCTTCATGCAATGGGGTTTAGACTTCATTTGCATGATTCATCCTCCATAAAGTGATATATATAAGTGGGGTTTTATATCCATAGGTTACTTTACTATGTGGGTGGAATTTGTTGCCCTAAAAGAAGTAAATGAGAACTCAATGTTAAAGTTCTATGATAGCCTAGTGACTCATTTTAGAGTCCCTTCAACCATCATATCAGATAATAATTTGGCATTAAGTAGTGAAAAGGTATGATAATGGGCTATTTATCATGGTATTTATCTCAAATATTCATCAAATTACTATCCTTAGGGTAATGGACTAGTAGAGTCCAACAACAAGAATTTGATTAGGATCATCAAGAGAACAATGAAATATAATTAGAGAGGATGGCAACCAAGATGAAGAATTCCTTATGGGTAGATATAATCACTCCAAATAAGGCCATTGGTTACTCTCCTTAACTCTTGATTTATGATACAGAAGTAATGCTTCCCATTTCATTATAACTTCTAGCCTTAGAGCTTGCACATTAGCTGGAGCTTATAGAGAATGATGCAATGAAGGTAAGAATGAATAAATTTAGGGAGTTGGATGAAATAAGATATAATGCTATGCATACCATGTGGTCTTATTTTAGAGAAATTTTGATTATATTCTTAATAATGAAGAGATAAAAAACTTGAGAAGGGTATGGTTAGTAGAACCTGATATGTTATGTGTATGTTGATCCAGATGGTTGTAGATAGTCCTCTTTGGCTTAGGAGGAATGACCTGAAGATAAGAAATTTCTAAATAAATGGTTAATTAGTTAAATAGTAGGGTGGATTTCCTAGAAATCTAGATCCAAGAAGTAGGAGCTTTATTGGAGGTTGTCAATCCATACTTTTATACAATCAAGTTTTGAAAGATAAAGTAATTACATAAATAACATAAAGTACTAAAATCAAATATAAAAAGTGCTTGATAAATGAATAGGTAAATTTGACTTAATTATAGCAATAAAAAAATTGATATTAATGAACAATGAATCAAGTATGGTTTTAAAAATAGTATGGGTATTTGTGATTAGGTAGAAGGGTAGAAAGTTAGATTTTGTTAAGGTCTAGTGGGTGAATATAGCTTGCTAATTTATTTACCACACAATGACCATAAATGATTGGGGTGATTATTGGTATTTAGGGTGACCATAAATAGTTATGGATAGACCATCGATGATCAAGGTGACCATCAGTGGTTGCTTTGGTTTTGGTCTAGTTTAAGAAATTGTCTGACAAGGTTACAAAATAGGATTATGGAAAGTGGGTTTACACTAGGTTGGTTGCAAAAAAGAAACAAAATAACTAATTATTAAAAATAGATACTTAGTTTACTAGTTACTAATATGAATAAGGGTTGAGGTGGGTGATAAATTTATTGGTGGAGCTTGGGGAAATTTTAGTAGAGTAATGATACTTGACTATTGGTCGATGGATGGCAGTGCTTTGGATCTCTATCGCACTTGATGGTTTGCTAGAAGAAGACCTATAAAATGAAGTTTTAATGCAAGAGGATCTACTTCTAGATGTATATAATGATGGATTTATTAATTGATCGATCCCTTTTTACCTCTTCTTCCTCTCTTTTTATAAGAAGGAAGGAGAGGTGAAACAATATTTTAAAAAGAGGTTCAACAAGTAGCTTAAATTTAGCTTTCACATACATTGGCTCACACATGAATTAGACAAGCTAAATATAAAAAATCAATTTGGAGTTCATTAGAGTTGATTGTTCAAGTGATTAGAACTTGGCCATCAGTGATTAGGGTGATCGTCAATAGTCGAGTGGTAAGGTTAAGTTTGGTCAAAAGTTAGCCAGGGTGAGTTAGGTTTGGGGTCAATAGGTTATAGAAGAGTCCCTAGAGGGTCCCAAGGTGGTATAGGGGTTAGTTTGACATCTGAACCATCATGTGTTATTTTCTAGTGTCTAAATTTTGCCCCTTTTTATTATGTAGTTTGTATCAGCAAGCTGTAAAACAAAAATGGATTGTGGGTTGAAGGCTAGGTTTCCTTGAGCATGGGAAGAGGTGTTCCCCCTCAAATAAAGAATCAATGAGGTGAAATATAATTGGGTACAGATTTGATAAGTGGGTAAGTTGGTGATGAGATGGTTGATAGGTTGGGTACTAAAGAAAAAACATGTGCATAAAGTATGACTAAGTGTGATAGTCAAGATCATACAATGACTAGGATACCATGGTTGGTAAAAATAAGGTTGGTACTAGAAGGATAAGTGATAAGTGGACCATGTGACCATATATGATGGTTGCGATACACTTGTAAATGCAAGTCTCCTAGACAAGGTCAGTGTTTTCATGGGTATCAAAGGTAAGAAGTGTTCCCATGAAGACATAAATTAGTTGAGTGTGTGCAAGGTAATGCAAGTTTAAAATATTCAAATTGTTAATTCAGTTGGTGCAGTCAAAATGACCAAAAGTCAATGTCATCACAAAACATGAAATAATCAAGCTAAAATGCCCAGTGGTGAGGTAAGGTGGTTAGTTGGAGAAGGGAATTTCTAGTGTTTGGTAGTAGGTAAAAGTGTGTCTAAAAAATATTTTTGAAAGTTTAGGGGTGGAAGTAAAAACCCTAAGTTTATCGAATGTCGATGGTCTTGGTAGATTCTTAAGGTCAACCATTGACAGTCACCATGACCATCAGTGGTTATATATCAGCCTTAAAAGGGTGTAGAAAAAAGAACTACTAAGAGTTTTATGGCCTCATTTGGAAACCATTGATGATTCCTCTCTGGCATTTTGAGAAAAAGTAGTGATGATGGTTAGTGATTTTATGAGAGGTTGGAGTGAGTGGTTGAGTGGATTGAGAGATTTATTAGAGGTTAGATCAGACTAGGATGAAGTATGGATGAGGGAGGGTACAAGGCTAGGTGAGTGTAGTCCCTAAGGTTCCTCCTCAATGATGGTAGAGAAATAAGGTAGGGATTATTTTGGATTGGTAGAGTAGTTTTAAATTAATAAAATGGATGTTTAATTTGAATTTAGTTGTTGATTATTTAACCTAGGGTTAAGGTTTTGATAATTGTTGTTATTTTTGAAATCAAAATAATTGGTTAGATGAAAATTTTTAGGGGTAGGGTAGGTAAGGGAGTGTATGGGTAGTTGTAAGTAGGTTTTTTTGAGAAGTTGTGAGGTTAGGTAGGTATTTTTTAAGGGTATGGGTTTAGGTCTGATCGTTGACATTTCTATCCATCTCCAGTCACTACTAACCATTAACAATCAATTATCGACCATCAATGGTTGATATACAACCATCCATAGGCCACATTATGGTGACTATCAATGATCAGTCACCTAACCATCATTTTCAACTATATAAATAGTTAACCATCAATAGTCAATAGATGTGCTAAAAAAATTTAAGATTGATTATTGATAGGCAATAGTTTTTATTTAAAATGTAAAAGTGGGTTGTGTATGGAATTTATCTATACAAAATAAAGATAAGTGAGGTTTAAAAACCTAGAAAACATGAATGCCTATATAATAAGGATCATGGAACAAAAAAAGGAGTAAAGAATATCTCATTCATAGCTGAGAAATAATAGTTAAAAAATGACTAAATAAAAGAAAATGAATGATAATTTTTAATGGGTGAGAGTTAATGGGTGAGAGTTGAGATTGAGGGGTTAGGGTGAGGTTAAGGGGTTAGGGTGAAGGTAATGTGTATGGATTAATAAGGTCAAATGATGGGGTAATGGAATAGGTATAGGTCATATTAGGTAAATGTTATGATTTAGATAGATTAGAATAGGGGATAGGAGCAAGAGGTAGAATTTATAGGTAAATTATGTTAGTGAACTAAGTTTGTTGTGATCAAACCTTGAAATCATAGGAGTGGATACAGATGAGGGACAATGTACCCTAGATACTAGATAAGATCTAACATGGGATGACTAATGATGACTGGAAGCATATGGAAGACATGGGCCTCAAAGGTATGAGGTATTATCAGCATGTACCTTGAGATGTAGTGATGTTAGTGACACTCATCGAGAGATGGGACCCTACCACTAATACCTTCTTAATTCTTATAGTATATTTAACTATCTTCCCTAAGGATATCCATATAATAGTGAGGCTACCCATTTGGGGTGAGATAATTTACCACATTGAGAGTGATGAGTGGATTGGATAAATGTAGCTCTTTTACAGAGATGACCTTGATTTTATAAGGTGGAACTCAAGAGGATTTCAATACATGACACTATACCAGAGAGATAGGGATGTGAGGCTTTTCACAATGATGATGATGATAATGATTACATGTTATGCATTACTATATTATAGCAATGTGAGGTTATCATACTTATTGTTGGGGGTGTTCATGGAGATGTGGTTGGGTTGCATAGTGTTTTTGTGGGAACCTATATTTCTTGTTTAGATTTACCAAGAGTTATTAGGATTTTGAGCCTATAGGAGATACGTGATCAGTGTTAGGTTTGTTCTTCATTATTGGACTTATGAGCACATCAGGGTGATGAGACCTATGGGGCTACTATGGGAGGGTTTTGCATAGATGGATTATAGCTTTGGATACATGAGGTGGAGAGGTGACTATTCCCTCTTAGGACCAATAGGAGGATCACACGATATATATTGGTACAGGGGTTGGCTAGATACCTTATTCATGGGAGATGTGATTTAGAGACCATATGTTAGGTTTTTAGGTTGGGCACACTATAGGAGGCATATTCTATATTTATAGAGCTACATATGGATATATGGTAGAAGACTATGAGATAGAGCTCATTCCATTTGATAGGGTATGGAGGCAATTTATCCTTGTGCAAGATATACCCAGGGTATTCCTAAAATATAGGAGGGAGGATGTAGAGTTTTCATTACCCACTCCACATCTAGTGCATGATTTTATTGATCATGAGGATTTTTTTATGAGGATAGATATGGATGATGTAGGTGTGACAGATGGCTATCTTACATGGTACTAATCACACTATGTTATGGCCAATTTGGTGGTGATGATGGTGGTCAGTAGGATATGGATGTTGATGCTAGAGGAAATGATCAGTAGTTTTAGATGTAGGGGTCTACCCTAGATGTACAAGTAGTGACCACAGAGAGGGACTAGCCATGTGCATCTCTAGTTATAGCTCAAGCATATTTGGTAGTAGAACAAGCATATTTAGTAGTAGTGAAAGGTTAGGTGGACACTTTGATAGGGGAGAGAGATCAGGTTAGGTCTTAGCTAGCCTTGGTGATGAAAGAGAGAGATTATCTCTATCAAGTAAAATTTAGAGTACCAATAGCTATAAGACTAGTAGGTACTATCTTGATGTAGAGATATGTAGTGACTATGGAGGATTTTTGGTATTATGAGGCCTTGGTCTTCAAGTTTTTACAAATGAGCCCTAATGGGATGCGTATATGGATATGATTATAGGAGGTGCTAACATGGTGACCCTAGGTCAGTGGGCCACCTCTATAGGTGGATAGGCAAGTACAAGAAGGCAAGATCCAGGAGGTAGTGGTGCCTCAAGATCATAGATTGGTTATGAGACATGATATTTTGTTATATTTTATGATTTTGATACCATCTTATGAGCTGATGTAGTGAGATGTATATTTTTTATACGCTATGATGATTATTTATGAGATATATATGTAATCCTTTATTTATGGTTTGTGGTTCTTGGTTGTGATGTTCATGTTGATCAATGATGATGTCATGTTGATAGGATTATGCTTATGAGATGTTGATGTGGACTCACCTAGCTAGGCATGTGATGATATGTCTCTTTAATTTATGTTCATGATGATGTTTGATATGGATTGATGTTATTAATGTGATGACTATGATGACCCTGATATGATTATCTGATACTAATTTGATTATTAGGATAATGGTTATGATGTTATGATTATCGTATTTTATGGATGTTGTTTTATGGATGTGATCATTTAATTTCATGTTTGAGATGATCACGTTTATGATATTGATATGATTATGGTTATGGCTACTAGTTATGCTTACGTGGATAAGGTTATGATGTGATTAATGTTATTATTATAGATTATGGATCATAGTTATATGGATGTGATAAATGGTATGATGTTGATGTTTATGATTATGGTGTTCATACAAAAATCTAATGAGTGCATGCTTCTTCATTTATATTTAGACATGTGGTGGATAAGGTATATGTGATTATGAGTATGTGATGGTTGATAATTAATTTATTTCTGGAGGTGGTGATTATGATAATGATGTCTATTTTTTGTTTATGATGTGATGATGATATTATGTGATGTGGTTATGATTATGGTCATTTTTTTTATATTAGGGTGAAGCACATAAAGTAAGTTAAATAACAAAACCAGATGTGAGAAGGAGAAGATAATCTAAGTCAATGTATCAACTAGTGTGAGAGGAGGCATGATGATTCTTCTTTGGCTAGGATGAAAAAAATTGAAGTTAGATCGACTTAAATAACATAAGCTCTTTGAATGATTCATATTAGCATTCATTAGTTGGTTAAAAAATGTGTCTTGATCACATAATTTCAAGTAAGCTTAAAATCCCTTGTTTATAGTGTATAAATAGGAAATGGATGAAGGTGGAACCTTCTTATGAGACTAGCTTGCCTCTTCTGGAGGTTACCAAAGAGTATATAAATAAGTCCATGTCATAGAAGGTGTAGATTGATCGATGTGGTAAGTCTAATTATGAGAGCTGATTATGGCCTTCAAAATTAATTTGCTATTTTTGATGTCTGATAATGGGTCTTTTGATATTTTTTATTGCTTGGAAGGGTTGGGGGAAGTTGATCGATGTGGGAAGCTTCCAAAAATAAAATTGCTATGCTATGACAAATTCTTTACTTAGCCATCCTTTAAAGGAGTGGTCTAAGTTTTGTGTGTTTTGTTTAAGGCTTTTGATAGCTATCCTTCAAGGGAGAAGTCTACCTTATATTGAGAAATTTTGATATATTTGTGTAGCTTTCCTTTGAGGGATCAATCTACAAATGCTAAAGAGTTATCCATATGGGTTATTTTGATGTTTTATTTTGATGTCATGGACTTTTTTATATAGGATTAAAGGGTCACCTTTTATGAAGGAAAAACTAAAAGCACAAGAAGTTTGATTATGTTTAAAAGAGTTTTAGGTGACAACGACCATGGGAATCTATCCTATGAAAGGGGTGGAAAGTACCATGAGAATCATGTCATGGCTAGAGCTATGGTACCCATTGTTCAAGATTAGGCTTTGGTTGTGATGGATAATCACATGATTCAGTTGTAAATTAGTTGTTCCTAAAATAAGGAGATGAATGTGGTTTGAAAACAAGGAATGAGCTTAAGTTGAACAAAAAGTGAGTTTGATCCTATTTTTTTCTTAACAAAAGAAAGGATGTAGATGCAAAGCATTGAGGGGTTCAGGTTTTAGGTTCCCTTCAAGAGAGGATAACTAGTAATATCCTAATCCATACTTGTGCATTATGATATAAGGTCCAAGTATATTGAAAGCAAACTTGCCTCACTTATTTTTCTCCATATTGGTGACATGTTGATTTTTTTTTAGGATGAGGTCTTCAATATTGAATTATTTCACTTTAAGGTGTTTATTATAAGCATGTTTGATGCATTCTTGATAGACACAAAGATGAGTGAGTGTTTCTAAATGATGTTCATCAAGTAGATCAAGTTGGACTAAATGTTCTTGATGATAATCGCTCTCAAAGATGAGATCTCATATGAATATGTGAAGAGAGGGAATTTGGACTTTGAGAGGCAAAACAACCTCTACTCTAAAAACTTGAGAGAAAGGGGTAGCACCTGTAGGGGTTTGAATGCTAGTACAATATGCCCATAAGGCTAAGGGGATGTGAAAATTCCAATGCCAATACCAACCAGATGGATTAACCATTTTAGTTAGCATGTTCTTGAGACTTTTGTTAGAGGCTTCTACCTATCCATTATCTTGTGGAAAATAGGGCAATGTAAAACTCAAATTTATACTAAATGCATCATAAAGACCTTGGACTTGTTTGTTTTTGAAATATTTGTCATTGTCGATGATAATTTTATGAGGGGCACTGAAATGAAAGATGATGTGATGGTTGATAAAGTCAATAATATTTTTAGCTTTTGTTGAGATATGGGGAATAGCCTCTACCCATTTGGTAAAATATTTGATCATAGTGATGATATAATGATGTCACTGTGAAGAATGGGGGTTAATTTCTCTAATGAGATCTAGACCCCATTATGAGAAGGGCCAAAAATTTATGGATACATGAAGACTATGGCTAGGTGGGTGATATAAATTGGCATGTTATTGACATTTGACACACTTTTTCACATAATCATAGAAATATTGGTTAAGGTTAGGCCATTAATAACCAAGGTTAATGATGCATTTAGTGATGTCTAGGACACTAAAGTGTCCCCCATATATCCCATCATGCCTTTATTTGATAACATGAGAGGCTTCATTACTATGTAGGAAATGAAAGAGGAGAACATTAAAGATGTCTTTATAAATAATTCCCCATAGTATGGTGTAACATGAGGTACTCTAAATAAATGTTATTTTATCATTCTTATAAATATCGAAAGGAATGATGGCAAGGTTGAGGTAGTCAAAGGTCTGTTGATACCAAAGGTTGGGTTGGGTCTCCTCCATATTGAAGATGGTGGGAGAATCTAATTTGACATAATAGGGATGGGTAAGTTGATGGATATTGATAGATAGCTTCTAATAAAAGGGTGTAGATGGGATTTTAGAAGTGAGAAAAGTCATTATAGCTTAGAATCAAAGGGTGTAGATGAGATTTAAGAAGTGAGGGAAGTCATCATGTTGGAAAACTTGTTCATAGATCATGGAGTGGTTTGGATATGGTAGTGTTCAAATGATGCTAAGATAATATTAGTTAATTATTTGTATTATTTTAAAACATCATTCTTGCATTATTAAGAGGCATTTATTTGATTGACCACAAGTTGGGAGTCACCAAATATGTTTATCATTTTGACTCCCAAAGCTAATGTAGTTTACAGGCCTATCATTAGGGCTTCATACTCAGCCATATTATTGGTATATTCAAAATCTATCTTGAAGGATAAAGAAGAGGTTTATCATGAAGGGGGATAAGGATTATGTTGGCTCCCCCACCACATTGACACTTTGATCCATCGAAGAACATGGTCACTTGATAGGTGAAGTCTACCTGAGAGAGGGTTATAATGGACTCATCTAAAAACTCAAGAGGAAGAGGTTGATTGTCTAATAATGGTGCATCAACCAATTGGTCAACAATGACATACCCTTTAATTAATTTATATTGAAGGAACTCAAGGTTAAGCTTATAAAAAATCATGAGCCACTTGGCCATACATTGGTTTTAGTATGGTTTCTAGTGCATATACTTGAGTGGGTCGATATTGGTTATGACATAGGTCTTATGGTTGAGAAGGTAGTGGTAAAGTTTGATGGCCACGAAGACAAAGGCTATGTAAAGTTTCTTAGTATGGGTGTATTGAGTTTCATACTCTACAATCATGTGGATAATGTATTAAATAGCTTGTTCTTTATGGTGTTCATCCCAATGAGCTATCACTGCCCCCAAGGAGTGGTCAATGGTGGAGATATAAAGGTAAAAATGTTGATCTTCCTTGGGAGGAATGAGGATAGGTGGAGATAAAAGGTAATTTTTAATTAAATCAAAGGCCTTTTGATAGTCATTATTCTACTTAAAAGATGCATCCTTTTTCAAAAGGTGATGGAAGGGTTGGCATCAATCTAACAGTTGAGAGATAAAGTGATGAATGGAATGGAGCTTCTCTTGCAAGATATGGAGTTACTTAAGGTGGGTAGGAGGAGGTGTGTATAGGATTTCTTTGATTTTGGTAGGATCAACTTTGATTCCCCAAAGGGAGATGATAAAGCCAAGGAGCTTCCTTAATAAGACCTTAAAGATACACTTCTCAGGGTTAAGGTAGACATGGTAATGGATGAGTCTCTCAAAGATAATCTTAAGAACAACCAAATGATCTTTACAACATTTGGATTTCCCAATAAGGTCATCAATATATTTTTTGATGATTTTGTGAATAAGGTCATCGAATATGTAGGTCATGACACATTAGTAAGTTGCACCAGTGTTCTTTAGTCCAAAAGGTATGACCCTATAGCAGAAAGTCCCCTATGGGGTGATGAAGGTAGTTTTGTGTTGATCTTCAGGGGCAATTAGGATCTAATTTTAACTCAATAATATATCCATAAGAGATAACATCTCATGGATAAATGTAAGGTAAACTAGTTGGTCAATGCTTGGCAAAGGAAAGTCATCCTTTGAGAAATTAAGGTTAAGGTCATGAAAGTCCATACAAATGCAAAGTATCCATATGGCTTTGGTGAAAGGTAAAATATTTGAGACCCATTAGGGATAATCAATGGGTTGGATGAAATTGATGGATAGGAGACATTGAATCTCTTCTTTGATGAAAAAGGTTATGCGAGGGTGCATTCATTGAATTTTTTTCCAAAATGGTTTGGCATCATCATTGGTGACTATGTTGTGGGTAGTGATGGAGGGGTTGATTCCTATTATATTTATATAAGACCATGAAAATGTTATACTATGGTCTTGCAAGGAGGGGAAGAATTGAAGCTCCTCAAAATTTAGTGATTGGTCAATTTGATAATATACAAGTTATTTAGAGTACCCAAGTTAATATCCATGATGTATTCATTTAACATGGTTGAAGTCTCAAGAGGAATATATTTGTGTATAGAGGAATCATCTATACCAAGATAGGTGAGAATAGAATCATCATCCTGATACCTAATGGTATTAATGGTAGGATAGTCATCTCCTATCATCTCAAGGTGGGTCAAAGGAATAGTTATGGTCACCCCATCCTTTTGATAAGTCAGGAGTCTAAGGTTGATCATGCTGATTAAAAAAAGTTAGGGGGGATGATGTCAAAATCCTTAGTAGTTAATAGTGGAGTGGATGGTGAGGATGGGATGTCTTGATTAGAAATGGTGATGGGAGGTGGATTGGTTTTCTTTTCAGGTGGTGTGAAACTGAGGCCATGATTTTTTGGGGTTTTTGGGTCTTGAATGGAAGTAACTCATACAACCCATGTTTATACCAACCTATACAAAATCCCTTCCAAGCACACCTTTAAAGGTATGTCTGGGCAAATTATAGTTTATCTAGGTAGGAGAAACTAGAGATGAATGGTCAAGGTGAAAAAGAGGTGGCAAAAGTGTCAAGGAGATTATCAAGTCCCCCATAGATGAAATTGGTTTGATAAGTTAAGGGACCAAAAGGAACAATGGTTCTAATATTGGGGTCATAACTAGGTTGTTGGTCAAGGTTCTCATACTCTTGAGGGGTAGGAATGGTGTCTAGTTGTAATAGGAGATATTCCCCCAATGAAATATGTTGGAAGGTTGATTCCAAATGGTCTATTGTGAGGATTTAGGTAGAAGGGATGGATGAACTAGTGTATGGTTAATTGGTGGAAGTAGATGGGGATTCATCTTTGGCTAATGAAGTCTTGTTGGATAGAGGAAGGACAATGTAATTGGGTTGGTACATCATGTTTCATGATGTAAAAGTACTCGAGTTAGCTTGTATGATAACAACTTGGCATTCATGTTCAAATTTGATGCATCAGTGTAGCATGGATGGCACACAACCCATGGAATGGATCCAAGGGAATCTCATCAAAACATTATACTATAACTTTCTTTCTACTACATAGAAGAGCTCAAGAAGCATGTGGGGTCCTACACTAATGTCAAGGATAATAGTTCTTAGAGTTGTGGCCATGGTATCATTGAATGATTGAAGCACCATAGAGGTTTTTGACATAATGTTCTTAGGTAATTTAATTTGGCTATATGTATGGTAGGAGATAATGTTGAAGCTAACTCCCCCATTAATCATAACCCACTTGATACAGGTTTGGTTGATGTATATGATAATGAAGAGGGGAGGATCTAGGTCATCTAGATGGATGGAGGGTATTTTTGAATCCTTGAAGGTTAAAAGGTTGGAAAGTTAGATAGCTCTAAAAAAAGATGCTATAGGTTGTGGGTCTTCTAGTTAGACCTCTATGGATTTTAAAGCCTTTATCATTACTTAGTAGTGATGGGGAAAGGTATTTATTAGTTCATACAAACTCATATTTATTGGTGTTTGGTGCGTCTATTCTATAACTACTCATTGGATTGATATAGAAGGATTGGAGAGAGAGGGTCCTAAGATGAACACTTTGGGTTTGGTTGAAGGTAAAGGTGTTTGGTGTTAGCTATGTGGTTGGGTGGTTGAAGAGGAATATGTCCATGGAATGGACACCTTTACCTTTTCCTTATCCCTTGGGTGGGCTTGTGATCGTGTGACCACATGGATGGTATGGATTGGGGGAGGAGTTAGGCTAGTGGATTGTTTTAGTTCCTCTTCACTCTGAGGTGAGAGTGGAAGAGTAGGTAGATGTTGGTCAATAGATGTTGGTTCTTGTATTGGTATTGAGCTTATAGGAGGCTAATTTGATAATAAGTCATCCTCATGATACAGTTGATGGGCTATCACTTGGAGGGCCTTATAGTTCTTTGTATCATGCCTAGGTGTCTTATGGTATGAACATACTAAGTTTTCATTATACCAAGATGGTTTAGGATTATGTGGGTCAAATGGTCTAATAAGTGAAAAGGTTAAGCAAGATGATTACAATAGCCTATATAGGATGTTTGAGTAAGACTCGGGTAATGGTGGAAAAGGCATGGAGGTCTTAGGTTTAGTAGTTGAGGTAGAAGCCCGTTTAGGATTGGGCTTGGTGGTAGAGGTTTTTGGTAAATCAGAAATCTTAATAGATGGTTTTATTTTTGGTATAGAGGTTAATAGCTTGGGGTTATAATATTTTGAGGTAGACATTTGAGAGCTAATCAGTTTTTTTTTAGACAATTGGGAGATAGGAGGTATGGTTATAGGTTATTTCATGAAAAGATGTGCAAATGAAAGTGGAAGTGATGGTGTAACCAAAATTGTTGGTTGTGTTTTGATTGGGATGGTTGGTTTCATAATTAAGGTAGATGGACGAGGTCCCAAAATAAAGGGTAAAATGGAGAGGGGAGGTAGAGTTTTGGTTTTTGGGCTTCTAGGTTGTTTTACCTTATTTTTTGGCTTAGTGTTGGTTTTGTTAGGTAGGTTTAGTGGGATTAAATCCAACTTTACTAAGGGGTGAGTAATGTTATGAGTAATAAATATACCAAGGTTCCTGGTGGGTCTGGTTAGAATGGTAGAAGGTGATTTGGTGACTTTGGGTGAGTTTGGTTCTGATGGTGTTGTTACAGTTTGATGAGTAGAGGTGTCTGATGGTTGGGTTGTGGTGATAGTGGATTTGATAATGGAAAGGGTAGGTTGTTCTAATAAATAAGGATCTTTCTTAGTTCTATAAGGGATCCCAAGCTATTTCCAAAAGGTGGCCCAATTTAGGTTAGGAATTGATATGAACTCTAAGTTTTTAACCAATCTAAAAAAAGGTTTATAGACAAGTATGAATCCCCCAATATTGATTCAAAGGATAGACTAAGGGGTTGAGGGGGAGGAATGATTACCTCATCCTTTTCTTGATTAAAAAGTTCTAATATCTTAGAAGGTAACTCCTTGGGAGGTGTAGGCAAAGTGGTTTCTTCCTTAGGAGTGCTTTCTAAAAGAAGAGTGGATTATTGTATGATTGAGAAAAAAGGTTGAACAGTAGTGGATGCCTCCTCTAATGTGCATATCAAAGGAGAGCTCAGTGACTCCACTACCTCAATAAGTGGAGTAAAAGAAGAGGTGATTTGATCAATGGTTTCCTCAAGCATGAGTTCACCAAGAACCATATTGATAGTATGGGCCTCATGTGTATGAGAGGATTCTTCTTTATTTTTATTGTTGGTGGAAGAAGCAAGTTGGGAAATGCTTGTCTAAATATGTCAAGTGATTGGTTTGAGGGTACATTGGGGTTATCCAACACAAGTTCCCCCTTGTCAATGAGAGTTTTGATAATGTTATTTAAGGTATTACACCTACTAACATCGTGTCTAATGACTCAGTGGAAGGCACATTTTTTTTTTCCTTGTACCAACCAGGTATAAGATGAGAGGAATAAAATTGATGTAGAGGTTTGATGGGAGGGAGTTGTATGAGATTGGATTTTAACAATTTCTCCAAGACTGAAGCATATTACTCTCCAAGTAGAGTAAATTAGTTTTGGGTGTTTTCCTAGTGTTCTGATTAGAGGAGTTGAAGGAGTTATGTTGGTTAAAAATGGGTGGAAGGGCAGTCTTAAGAATAATCATATTCATAGTTCCTTTGTTTTTGGAGTTAAAGTTGGTTTTAATATGGGGTTTAGAGGAGGAAGACTCATTTGATTTGAAGGTAGAATTCTTGTTTCTCAATTTTATTTTTCTCTCCTTAATGGCTTTATTCTCTAATTTCCATGCTATAGTAAAATCCTCATCAAAGGCCCTGAAGCTTTGAATGCATAAGGTAGAGGATATGTGTTTGGCACAAACTAGAGCAAAGATTTTGATCAGTTTAGGTTGGGGAAAATAGAAAGAGAGTTGATTTATCAAGATTCTCTAATGGTCTATGAAGTTAGCAATGGATTCATCATCAAATTTCTGAATGGAGTAGATATCAGTGATGGAGACTTTCTTAGATATGTTTATGGAAAAGTGATCTAAGAAAATCTGAGCTAGTTAGGCAAAAAAAAGAGGGAGTGTGTTGTAATAGAATTATACCAATCTAGTGTTAGATCTGATAGAGACATGGGGAAGGTATAGAGAAGGAGAGCATCATTATAGGAAATCATATAGCATGATTTCTTAAATGCTCACAAATGTTGTTGAGGCTCATCCTTACTCTGAAACTTTGAAAACTTCAAAAGTTCCCATTGAGGAGGATATGGTCGAATGGGGATAGATGGGTGAATTGGTTCATTAAATTTTTTTTCATAAGATAGGAAGTTATGGGAACCAGAGATAGATGACTCTAAAGTAGTCATTTTGTCCATTAACATTTTGACAAGGTTAGCTTGTGGTTGTGCACCCCTGTGGCTATAGGGTAGATTATGTTGGGTTTGGGTAGGTGTAACATATGGATAGCTAATGAGGGGTTGAGAAGCTACCATATATTGGTATGTGGACATGGGTTATTGGGATGATGCCACATATGAATATGTGGAGATAGGTGGTTGGGTGGAAGGAAGAAGTACATACCTTTGTGAGTTATGGATGTAACCTGAGTTTGGTATAATGGGCACATGTTGAGATACTAATGTAGGTTGGGTAGAAAGTATGGTTGGGTTAGTAGATAGAGGGTAGGTGGTAACTTTGGTACTAATGGGTGGAAGGGTGGAGGGTATGAGAACCACCAAAATATAGAATGCAATGGAGGTAGGTGGGTTGAGAATAAGGGGAATGGTGGTGATACCAGTAGAGGGTAATCCCATGGTAAAGGAAGTGTTAGAGCCCAAAGGTTGGGCTACTTCTATACTAGGAGTGTTGTTAGTTGGGGAATAATGTGTTTGGGTATTTCTTGGTTGAGTTGGTTGGTTTTGGATGGTGGTATCAATAGGGTTATTGGTATAAGATGATGCCTAGGTGATTAAAGGTTGGGTGGAGATGCTGGCTAAAAAAGTGTCACCCATAAGGTGGGATGGCATGCCATAAAGTGGGTCAATATGTGAAACTAAATCAAGGGTACAGTGGGATATGGTGTTAATGTAATGTTAGAGGGCTATGGCGTTATTATCCAAAAATCCAAAGAAATCCACATCACCTTTAAAAACTATTTGAGGGATGGTTGGGATCTAAGAAGGATTAGGAGAACTCTTTGTATTTGAGATGTACTCCATGGATGAGGGACAAGAGGAAGATGGTTGATTAGGAGGTGGGTCTTGATTTGCTTGGTCTCTTAAATATTTCCTAGTTAAAACCATGTAGATAAAGGAAAAAGGAAGATCCAAGAAACCTCACAACTCAAAAAAAGAGAAGATAAGAAAAATTCAAGGAAACAAAACACACACCAAAGTATGTTAAATCCTAGGGTTCTTTTTAGTCTCTCTTGTGGCTTATGCCTTGAGATTTAGTAATTATGTGACTTGACTTGGCTTATAGAGTGAGTACTAGAAAAAAGTTCTATGGTTAGTCTTAGTTTTTATTTAGGATCTCAAAGGGATTTGTATTGGAAATCAACACGTGGCTTGATATTGGGGCCTACCCCCTCACTTCACACATCATAGTGATAAGGGTTTTAGGTTCTTAGCTAAGATATACTGATTTCCAAAGATTATAATCAACCAGAGAACTGATTTGGTTCTCCCCTTAGTAATGAAACCTAAGTAGGTTGGTTGGGAAAGGTGACCTCTAGGTAATGAAATCCCATTCACGCCTTATGTCAATGTTTTTATACTTGATTAAGTGTAAGTGTTTTGGTCTTGTGTGTGTGATAAGAGTGAAGCTATGATTAATTAACTTGATTAATTAAGCTATATGAGCTAAAATAAGCAAGAAAATAATGGATGTAGTCAATTTTAACCCCAAAATGAAATTTTGATTTCATTGTATTAGCATAAAGACAAGAAGAGGAAGCACCTAGATGAAACTATGAACCCAAGAAAAGACTCAAGGGTCCCACCAAGCATGCCAAAATGTTTTATATAAATGTTTATTATATTCTTAAGAAGAAAGAGAGAAGAAACTTGAGAAGGGTATGGTTAGTATAACCTAATATGTTATGTGCACGTTGATCCAGATGGTCATTGATACTCCTCTTTGGCTTGGGATTTATGACCTATAAATAAGAAATCACTAAATAAATGGTTGATTAATTATATAGTATGGTGGATTACCTAGCAATCTAGATTTTAGAAGCATGAGCTTCCTTGGAGGTTATCAATCTATGATTTTAAACAATCAAGTTCTAAAAGATAGAGTACTTGCATAAATAATAGAAGGTACTAAAATCAAATACAAGAAGTGGTTGATAAATGAATAGGTGAATTTGACTTAATTATAGCAATAAATAGATTGATATTAATGTCAAATGAATCAAGTATGGTTTAAAAAATAGGGTGGGGATTTATGATCAGGCAAAAGGATAGAAAGTTGGATTTAGTTAAGGTCTGGTGGGTGAAAATAGCTTGTTGGTTTATTTGCCACATAGTGACCATTAGCAGTTGGGGAGACCATCACTGGTTAGGGTGACCATCGATGCTTGTGAAAGTGTCAGCAGTTATGGATAAACCATCAATGGTCAAGCTAACTGTCAATGGTTATTGTACTCTTAGTATAGTTTAATAAATTGGTCTGATGAGGTTGTAAATGTGATTCTATAAAGTGGTTTTGGACTGGGTTGGTTATGAAACAAAAATAAAGTAACTAATTACTAAAAATATATACTTAGCTTACTAGTTGATGATTTGAAGAAGCGTTGAAGTGGGCAAAAAAATTATTGGATCCTAGGGAAATTTTGGTAGAGTAATGATATTTGGTTGTTAGCTGATAGATGATAGCACCTTGGATCTCTATCACACTTGTTAGTTTGCTAAAATAATACCTATAAAAGTAATTTCTAATGCAAGAGGCTCTACTTCTAGATATAGATGATGATGGATTGATTGATTGATTTATTGATCGATTCCTTTTTACCTCTTCCTCCTCTCTTTTTATAAGAAAGAAGGAGAGGTCAAACAATAGGTTAAAAAGAGGATCAACAAGAAATTTAAATTTAGATTTTGCATGCATTATATCACATGTGAATTAGATAAGCTAAATATAAAAAAGCAAGCTGGAGTTGATTGGAGTTGACTATATAGGTAGTTGGAACTTGATTGTCGATGGTCAAGCCTAACCATTGGTGGTTATGATGATCATTAATAGCTGAGTGGTAAGGTTAAGTTTGGTCAAAAGTTAACTAGGGTGATTTAGGTTTAGGGTTAATAGGTTGTAGAAGAGTCTTTGAGGGTTTTGAGGTGATATAGAGGTTAGTTTTACATCTAGAACCATTATGTGTAGTTTTCTAGTGTCTACAGGTCCAACCATGATCAAGTCAAAAGATATTTTGACAAAATAACTCCATCTAAGACATTTTAGCAAGGTAACATTATGTTTAAGTGGGATGAAGATCATGTTAAACTAGGTAAACATTTCAAATTTGATAGCCTTTAGAGTGGTCCATATGTTGTTACTAGTTGTAAAGAAAGTAATGCTTTTTAATTTTCCAATCTGAGTGGTGAGGAGATCCATATTCCTATCAATGGGATATTCTTCAAGTATTTCTATTAGGAGATTCATCCTTTTCTACATAATTATAGTTTCATTCCTCTAAATGTTTTTTCACATGCTTTGTTCATTTTTTTACTTTAATTTTTAGTTATTATTTCATGTTTGTGTCGTGTTTGTTTGTTTTATGTCAATTATACAAGTTTTGATAGTTTTAAAGTGTATTCCAAAGTCTAATATAACAAAGAGACTCTAAATTTTCTTGACTAGCAAGCTGGTCAACCCCTATGAGTCACCCAAAATCTTGTCAATTTGACCTATCAAGGTAAAATACCAACCCCTACAATTGAAAATTTTTCATGGCCATCATATTTTTCTTAACTGTCAAGTGAAGAGAGGTTTTTCTCAGTGTCATGTCAACGGTATCAAGTGTCATTATAAGGTTTTGATAGAGAATTCAAGAGGCCATGTGATCTAAAGTGAAATAATGGAGATGTATGAAAGGTGGAAACTGATGACTTATAAATATATTCAGTATTTTCAAGCATAATGGTCTGTAAACCTTAAATAGAGGTGATGAAAATATAGAAAATTCTCATGAAGAGCTCAATTGAAGGTGATAAGGTACTTTTCCATGATATTTATTATCATCGTCTTATGAAAGTATGTGCATGAGATCAAAATTAAATGTTTTAGCTTAAAATGATTAAATTACACCTTAATTTTCCATTAAATCATTCATTATACTTTGAATCACCTTCATATTCGTGACTTTACTTTAGTCACATGATGTCATACTTTGAAGATATCAATTCATGCATGTCTAAGCATAGAAAAGGCCTCTAAGAGCTCTCATGTGCCAAATTTGGCCCCTTAAAAATGTTAAAATATTTAATTCTTATTATAAAATACTTTTTGACTCGTAATTTTCCTTTTCCTACCCTAAATTGGTAGTTTTAAGATACAAGTTTGGAGAAAATGCAAAGAAAGGCCATTTTTCATGTATTTTCATGCAAGAGTACAGACTTGTATGACCTTTTCCATAGAAAAATGATTATGAGCATGAATATGGAGTTATCATAGGTTTTCTATAAGAAATTAAAGTGAAAAATAATTCATATAGGCCCAAAACTAGTTCCCTCCATCTATCTAGCTTCTTTGCACATCAATAGAGCCCTTCAGGTTTTTAGATGGTATGCCCATCAGAGAGAAAATCAAGGTCTATAATTTTGGTCAAAAAAAGGGGTCTAAGAGAGATTATAGATATGTTAATTGGTTCTAAATTTGGTCTTCCTTCATAAACCATCCTTAACAAGCTAGGTTACTCATTATGCCTTCTTTATCTAAGTAAGGAATCAATTTTTTGAGATTTCTCCTCATCTAGGCATCATGATATAAAAATAAAGTTTATGGATTTTTTAAGGAACATCAGCCACCTTTCCATGATATCCTTCAGATTTTTTCCACATGTGTGATGGTGCATGGATCTCAAGAATACATATAATTAAAACATGTAATCTTCAAGCATATAAAGGAAGTTTGTACGGCTCATGAGAGAAAGAACATTAAGATTATAAAGTAATTTTATGTTTATGGGTTTCATTTGTGTCATATGTCCTTCATTCAAGTTACAAAAATATTTATCAAGGTATATTCCCCTTTAAACACCATCAATCATCCTCAAACCACCTCTTAGTCATAGTTTAGCATATGTTAAGGTTTTGATGAATCTTAGGTTTAAATTTCTAGCAGTATATGCTTGTCTAAAACCTCCAAAATTATATAGTTGGTTGAGGCATATGCCTATGAATCACTCATATTATTCATGGGATATCTTGATATTGGGTCATGATATTTTCACCTCCATCTTGTTTCATCCTTTTCCATAATTTTTTCACTGCCATTCATCACTGTGGTAAGGCTCCATCTCCATCTCCATTCAATCTTCTCATCATCCATCATGTATCACCCCCTTCCATCCACTTTCATCTAAGGTATTCACTTCTAAATAATATTCAAAGATACAAATAAGCATCATGGTAATTATTTTATGGTTATTATACCTTACTATACACTGTTAAATATTCAATAATCTCCACCTACAGCCAACAAAAAGCATAGTCAAGAGTTTTCATGGAAATGCAAAGGAAAGAGAGACTAATGAATATGTTATTGAAGTTCTCAATTCATTAATATATAATAAATTTTAAATGGATAAATTACAATCTCATTTATACTATTTTGTGACCTTTTCAAGGTCTAATCTAGACACAATCCATACAAAGGGACCCTATAGAGTCACCTACAACCATACTAAAGGGGATGAGCCAAATGTATTATGAAAGGAACATTGAGATATTAATGGATATATTGAAATGAATAGATAATTTAAGACCTAAATTGGACATATAATTCATCCAATATATTCTAAATAATATCATTTTCTTGATTTAGAGTTAGGTTTCTAAGAGAAAGAGAGCTCATATAGTCATGTTTTCAAGCATACACACTAACACAAGCCAAAAAGTGGGCAGAGCTATGAATGAGAATTTTAGGAGAGTTTGAGTTTAAAATGAGGTTATTTAACTTAAATTAATATTTTAATAAATGAATGATAAGTTAATAAGCTATATCCTAGACCCTCTTCTATCATCCCATCTAACACAGTCTGTACAAGGACCTGATTTTGATGCATAGTCATGTTTATGATAGAAGAAAAGCCTATTTTCAAGAAGGTAGGGTAATAAGTATGAATAATATAGTGTTACAAGGTGATTGATATGATATTTTTATAAAATTTATACCATAAGTGAGGACCCAACTCATTTTAAGATACATTTACATGAGAATCTTCACCTATAACTAGGTCTCTTAAAGCATGCAATCTTGAATCACATCCATTGTCAAGGAGATGTTGATTTGACTTCAAATTCAATAATATTGCTTCCTATTTTTTCGAAATCACTTAAATTGGTGTGAATAGTTTTATCAATATATGAATTTCAATTACATAATAACACAATCTCTCTCCCTCATGAAATGTTCACCTACAACCTTCTGAAAAGGATAAACATATCTCCAAGTTACAAGAGAATTGAATCAACATAGTTTATGAGTGTTTGTGATGCTTCTGAAGGTTTAATAAGTTAATTTAATGAATAATAATTATGTAACCATATATATATAATATTATAACAAGTAGTATATAGTCAAGGTCAACCTTGGAATGACCACCTATAGCCATATTAGGTGGTTAATTGCATTGACTTATCAATATACCCTTGAAAAGTGTAATTCAAGATACATTCAGTCAAGAAGGAAAATTTTGGAGTCAAATATGCTTTAAAAATCAAAAATTTATGTCATCATACCTTTATCAATATCATATAACCTCTATTATCAACTCATGAAAGTACACAAGCTTGTTGTATGAAATCAGGACTGTAAAAAGCCTAAGAACACTATTTGAGGAGCAATATGCTCAATAAAGAGATAAGAGGAAGTTTTAAAATAAATTGGGAAGTTTTAAAGGTGAAAAATAATGGTGTAATGGATGTAAAACACTTCCAATTCTCATGAAATCACCTACATTAGTGTTAGTAAGATAGTCACAATGAGGTTTCTTGAAGAGATATAGTGTGGCATAGCTTACATAGGACTGAAAAGTGACCAATGAAGTATAAATGTAATTAAATAAGGTTATAATACCTTATAAAAATCCTATTTATCATCCTAAAACACAAATACAATGTCAAATGAGGAAAACTCAATCATAGGCATATTGAAAACATAGACGCTTAAGCTAGTCTTAATAAAAATGCATTTACAAGCCTCTAGAGACAAGATATAACTATGAAAATTGGTATAGATGGTGATAATGAGTGTTTATAAGTTTAAATAATTTTTTAACTCAAAATAATAGTGGAATCATACACTATTTTGTTACATCCACCTCCTTGTCGATTGGTAGTCAACATGGAGCTAGGCAGACGTCTTGGAGGTCTATAGGTATAACAGATGGTTTAAACATCATGTGGGATTTTATCACATATGGAAACATGATTTTAAATATTAATACACTTTTTTAGAGTGATCACACTCTAATTTTCATACAAATAAGCCCTTGAGGGCTAAAATAGGCAAGTAAGCTCAAAACCTTTGAGAGACATAGCCATCATTTTGAACTCATTTAGGATTTATTTTCACATGGTGATCATTAGAATAAGGTGGAGACTCATTTAAAATACTTATGGGGTTTTTATATTTAAATTAATGAAACAAACTTGTTTTTTTAACTCCTAAACCTTCTTTATAGCACACATAATCCATAACAACCACTCGAGGCACAACTTCACCATGTAGACATATTTGCACATATTTTACATGGGAGACTGAGTTTGTAATTTTTATTTAGGGGCTAAATTTACTCCTTATCTATATCAAGAGGTTTTCCATTAGAGGTCCATACGCTGTGAACTATTGCTAAGAAGTTATGGACCCCTAAAACCCTTGCAAAACCTTGAAACCTACCTAATGGAAGAAAGATGCCTAATTATGTATTAAAATGAGGTGTTTGAGTCATTAAATGATCTTTATATTATTATAAACTCTCCTAAACACCTTTACAACCTGTTGGTTGGCATGTGCAGGACTCTTATTATATAAACTAGGCCAAATAAGGCTAGTTTGAGCCTATAAGTAAGAAAAGGAAGGGTAATTGCACATTTTATGAGTTATGGAAGAAATATTGGGTCTTAATAGTCCTTAAAAAACATGTATACAATCATATAAAGGGGTTGTTTTGGTCATTTCCATAGGCAGATAGGTAACAAGTCAAAATAAGGAGTTTTATGCATGTAGGTTGAAAGTGAATGGCTTGATCAAGCCCATATAATGAATCCAAATGATCATATATAGGTTATTCATGTTTTATATAGTATAAAATATCCTTTAAAATCATCATAAAATCAAAATACTAAAGAACTATGCATACACCTATGCTTGTCTATTGACATCACTAGACAACACCATTAATAAGGGGTAGCAAGAGATAAATTAAGGTCATAATGTCACTCAAAATATTTATGATCATCACCATCAGGTATTAATACATATGTATCCAAAATTTGAGCTGTAGGAGAAGCATTATGATTGATCATTTTGGCCTCAAGATACCAAACATAGCCTAAAAAACTTGTTTATTTCTAGAGAAGTCAATTCACATGCTCATCATGGTATGGATATTTTTCATGGGAAGTTTAGTAGTTTGGGAGAGTTATAGGACCTAATAAACTACTATTTTGTTTCATTTTTTTATAAATTTAAGGTCCAAGATTTATGAATCATCATTAATAACCCTAAACACTCTAAAACCTTTGCAAAACCCTACTATAGACCTGTTTGTGATGAATTGAATAAGAATGCATAAAAACTTATTTAATTCACCTAAATAACACTTGTATCATCAATTAAACTCTAATATATTTGTGTACATGATAATTTATTATATGGATGTTATATGGACATGGTAAAAAATAGGATTTTGACATGAAAAAGTGTATAAGAAGAGGTAAAATGTAATTTAATGAAGTTTCAATCATTGGTGAGTGAATAAATAAGCTTTTTATACCTCCTAAAATCTTAAAATAATCATAACCATGCTTTAAATTGTCCTTAAGAGCTCATTCAAATTAGCTAGTATGTAGAACTAAAGATAGTTTGACCTAGTCAACTAGTTTGACTAATTTGTAGGTGTTACTTACCAAGAAGGACCTATTTCATGATTTTAAGTATTTATTAATGTCTAAAAATAACTATATTTTAAGTTTTTAAAATTTTTATGTAGGTTATTAAGGCCATCAATGACAAACATTTAGGCTACGAGGCCTAATTGGCCTAGTAGACCTACTTGGTCAATCAAGTAAAGTGAAATATGGTGTAGAAAGCCGTTAATGAGAGATAATATAGAGTTATCATGCCATAAAACTAACTAAATTCATTCAAAACTAATCCTTTAGTTTTAAATAATTCTTAATTGATCCTTATGATGAATTAACTGGTCTATAACTACTAATCACATGCATAACTCATCTTGAGTATCAATACATGAGTTAACTCACCTCAATTGGAGTTTTTTAACCAAGTTATGGCATAACATAATATAAGATGAGTTTTAAAAATTTATATATTTCCCACCACCTTATTTTCAAATCCAAATATATCATTCAAGGATCATGCAAGGCACCAAATATGGATATATTCTTAGAGGACTATTTGTAACGAGTCATAACTAAAGTTGTACTTGAGTTAGTGATTGGATAACTTCTTCTTATATAATATACACCACATTGGATTATATTATTCTCATTTTCTATATATTTATGCCTTATGTCTTATTTTTAGTATCCCTTAGGATGGTATACAAGAACTATGTTTAAATTGTCACTTAAACCTGGAGTTAATAAGAAAAGTTTGTTACAAACTTAATTCATGGTTGTAGTGTGTTTATTGATTATTTATTTGTAGATAAGTGTGAAATTTATCTCCTTTTTAATGTCCTATCCTTCACTTAATATTTTTTTTCATCCTCTACAAGTCACCTAAAGTGTTAAATAATATAAATTGAGTTGAAGAGTGTTAGTATGCAGTGCATTTATAGACCTTCATTCCTCTACCTTCAATTTTAAAACCTTTTATCAAACCTTCATATAAAACACTCATGTTAAGGATCATTTTAATAAAGTATTGTTTACAAAATATTCTCTTTTGATTCACAAGTGAGCTCAAGAACAAGTTTTACAGAGGATCATTCATCATTTAGGTGCATTACCATCAATAGCATAGGTTTTACCTTTCAATCCTCTTAACTCTTTTCACCCCAAATCAAATAGGTTTTAGTAAATAATTAAAATAGATACATAGGAACTAGCCTCATAATATAGAGGTTTTTTCTAGTTATAGGTATCCCACAACCTTAGACCAATCTAATGTTAGTCCAAGTTTGAAGCAGATCTAAGCAGTCTACTTTAGTAAGGTGCAACTTGGGTTGCTAACATATACATCGATAGCAATGGATATATGTTTATACCAGTCATGGTTTGATATCTATAATTAATTTATATATTCAATTACAATGTGTTTCACATGCTGGTAGTGATCAACAATGGATATATGTCACTTTTTTATTTTACAATTAGCTTATTTAGCATGTTATATGTGGATCACTAATTAGATTCTCATGGTGAAGTCTAATAAAAGAATACGTTATTTAAATTAATAAAATCATGTATTTATAAGTGGTTCCAAATGGATATTTTACAATCAATGAATTATGGAAAATTCAATTTTCTCTTCTTCTCCACAAAAATTTGCTTATGCTTGAATGATAGAAATAATTAATTCCATTTCTTTCTCAACCTTCTATCTGCCTTATATATCCTTCAAAGGCTCTTCACAAAGGAGACATCCCATCTAAGAGGCACCTCTTCACCAAGATATGTGTTCATTTACATTTTTTTGACTTTTTTTTTTTGAAAATTCTGTTGAAAATTCTATTGACAATTTTGTTAATATTTCCATTGACAATTTTGTTATAAATTCTATTGACATCAAAAACAATTCCTTTGACATTTATGTTGGAAATTATATTGACATAAATTACAATTCCTTTGACATCAATGATAATATTACATGTATAAATAGTATAAGTAACTCAATATGATCAAGGTAATGACATAGAAATATAAAAATTAAAAAGTGTGCCAAGATGTCCCTTATGTAGGCATGTCCCTAATGTAGAAAGGTAGCCCCTAGGTGTAATGAAGGTCACACATCTGTATATCCATGTATCATATGTAATCATTATGTCTTGCATCTCACTCATGTATATTTTTAAAAACATGTGCATATAAAATGGATATGTAATTCACCATGTATATGATAAACAACAATGAATCAATCATGTAAACTATCAAAGTGTGACATGCATCAGTCCTAATTTTTGAATTTTTTATAATTTTTTTGAATTTTTAAATTGTTGAAATGAATTAGGTGAATTTTATAGTTCTAATATCACATCTAAGGGATGCTTAAATTTAGACAAATAATCTAGTGATAGAGTGCTTAACTCTGGATACAGAATTGCATCAAATGTCCACACATCATCATTATTAAAGTCATCATACCTTAAAATATTTAACATATTTAATTTTGTGATTTCCCAAAATTTATGCATATTTATTGCATTTTCCTCAACACTATATGTTTAGACACTTAAATTTCGTATTAAACACTTGGAAACATCATTTTTTACATATATTTGACATACATGACTTGTGTGTACACATTTTACTTTTATGCACACTTTCCCCTATATGTTTATCTATATACTCAAGATCTTCAAGTCTATGTCATAACACTCTATTATCCTAAAAATACTATCATCATATTTCATATCCCTAATTTTCCATTTTTAGATAGTGTCAAACATAGTCAAATACTATATTTACCACAAGCACCCACCCTTACAGTGTCCTAGGTTTTTTAACAGCTAATTTTTAAATTCAAACATATCCCTTAGGTCATACTAAGTACATTTCCTATGTTTATTATGGGGGGGATATCAAATATTCATCTATAAATAAAAATCAAGCCTAAGGCTATTCCTATCTAGTACTCATCTTGCCAAGTCCCCACGAGCTCAAGAAATCCACTTTCACACCTTTGAGACATTATCCAAGAGCATCCAAATTGAATAAACACTCAAAGGAATAGTATTTTTTAAACTTATTTTGGATGTATCAATTTAAACTGGTTAAAACTAGAGTACTTTAAATTATATAAGATATAAAATTTAACCATATAGATATGAATGTAATAGATAGATAGATTGCACTTAATTAATATATAAATGACTAAGAGAGAGGATAATTAGTTGATATTATATTATGTGATTATATTTTCCTATGCATAGTAGTATGATATGATGTAAAATGTTGTAGTTTCTTAACTTAGGAAATAAAGTGTTAATGTCTACCAAGATGCCATCATTGAAGCCTAAACACCTACAGTAACCAATCATATCCACTATCTACTTAAATTATATGTGTGTGTGTGTGTGTGTGTGTGTGTGTGTGTGTGTGTGTGTGTGTGTGTGTGTGTGTGTGTGTGTGTGTGTGTGTGTGTGTGTGTGTGTGTGTGTGTGTGTGTGTGTGTGTATGTATGTATATATATATATATATATATATATATATATATATATATATATATATATATATATATATATATATATATATATATATATATATATATGTATATATATATATGTATATATATATATGTATGTGTGTATATATATATATATATATACATATATACATATATATATAATGTATATATATATACATATATATATATACATATATATATATATACATATATATATATACATATATATATATATATATACATATATATATATATACATATATATATATACATATATATATATATATACATATATATATATATATATATACATATACATATATATATATATATATATGTATATATATATATATATATTTCTAGTTTTTTCTTCCACAAATAATTACACTACCTAGTAAGATGATTTTGTACAATTTTTTTATCTTTAGTCTTGTGTATAAATCCTAATTTTATCTTCCTTTACCTTACAAACTTAGCTCCACTTTTGACACTTGTTTGACCTATAAAAATGGGTTATAAATTTGGTTTGGACAACCCCATCCACACCCTATTCAATGGTTATGTTTTTAATACTTCAAATAATTTGTATAGGACTCAAACTATGTGTAGTTCTCCTACCTATGTGTGTGCACTCAATAGTGATCTACTAGGATGCAATACAACTCTTTAGCTTTCAACTTGAAAATATGCAACTTTTACATTATTTTAGGTGTTCATACATGGCTTAAGGACTATTCATTTCAAGGTTTTTTCAAATTTTTATGCTTTATTATAGTTCCTTAAGGATGTGCAAATAGATCTTTCAATGTGCAAGCAATTTTCCAACTAGTGACCAAGTGAGAGCTAGATAGATATGGCTTTAGGCTTAATGTGTATTTAAAGGTGAATATTTGGGTAATTTACACACAAAACCAACATGAAAAATGTGTAGTCTAATCCAAGGGAAGGATTTCAATTTTAAAAATAGACATTTGAGGAACATAGGACATTTTTGACATAGACACTATTTTAACATCTGACTATTGCCAACATTATCTGGTATGGAAGAAATAGTGATCTAGAAAATGGAGATTTTATAGATTATTATGGCATAACTATGGCTATCTTGAGTATGAATAATGGAAAATTGGGGAGGCTAAGTTAATAGATAGATGAATGGCTGGGAGAGAATGTGAGCAAGAGTCAAATATGTGTGCATAAGGCATGTATGTTAGAGCTAGGTCATAAGTGATGTTTCTTAGTGTCTAATAACAAATTTATGTTTCTAAAAATACCCCCCTTTTATTATAGTTTTGAAAATACTAGATTAAAATTATAAAGTAATAAATTTGGTACGTGAGTATAACCACTTTTGGTGTTTCTAGGTATGCCCTAAATATTTAACTTCATGAAAAAACCTTCAAAAAAACATGTAGAAATATGTGTTTGCTTATGATATTAAAATATAAAGTAATATAGATAATTGAAATACTTGAAATTAAAATGACAAGGAATCAATACACCTATTTGTATGTGAACCAAACTACCACTTAAGCTCATGGATAATTTCATGGGGTGATTATTCCCCATGGATATTAAAACCATAGATTGAGAAGTATATGCCTCAACCATCATTGGAGATGAAGAAGTGATAGATGATGGGTCACAAATTTCCTAACCAAGCCACTCCAAATATCATCATAAATTTCTTGGTGGAAACTCATTCTAGGTTTATATGAAAATTTGGAGCCTTGTACCAAGCTCATATGTAAAATTTTAAACTTGGAATCAAACACTATTGATGAATTTTAGATTCAAAGTGCTTATGTAGTACCATCCATCCCATCAATAGAAACAGAAAACTATGTCAATGAGTAACATCTATATTTTTTCACTTAAAACTTGTTTATATGTATTTATGATCCATTTCAACTTGTATGGAAACTATTTAACATATATTCACCAATAACATACTATAAAATAGCTAGTTACATGTAACAATGCATCATGTAAGTATCATTGAGGTTTAGTGATGGTGTGGATCTTTAAGTCTCAACACCTCTTTGAGGTGGAAAGGGAAGATGTTGAATATGAAACCAAAATTCATGACATTTGGTTAAGTAAGATTTGTAGTTGGGGGAATTGTTTTTCTAAGCAGGGAGAGAAATGAGTTGTTAGAGAATATCCTATTTTAGTTCTAGTTGAGACCTTGAAGCCATGTGAATATGAGGAGAATATTTTGCCTTCTATAGAATATTTGGTGGATAGGAACTATTATCTACTAAATTTAATGAATTTATTGATGGGAAGTAAATTTGAGAGTTTTTGTGTGAATAAATCAAGGAGTAGTTATAAAAAAATTGAGGATACCTCTAAGTCTTTGGGTCCTTTGACCCTAATGCTAATGTTAATCCCTTTTGCCTTGGTGGCTGTGAAAGAGTTGGTTCACTAGATTTTTTCTTGGCTAACCTAGGTGTTCTAAATTATTTGGTTTAGGGGATATAGTTTGTTGAGAAGTGTCCAACATTCTCATTATTGGAAAGGGGTTTTTATTTGGGACCCATACATGGTTAAGACTTAGAAATCATATCCCCTAGTGACTCTAGGTAGTTATATCTATTTGTTATTTGCTTATGTTACACTTTCTCTTGGTTGGTTTGGTTTTTTGAAGAAGACTTTCTTCATGTTAATGGTTTCCTCAAATAATTATTTTAGTTGGGGATCTCACAAAATTTATCTATACTTGGGCCCATCTTGTTATGTGCTTAGTTTTAATTTGACTAGCTTTAAATTTAGACATGTTCTTATTGTCATGTTTATGTGTTTATTTATTTTAAATGTAAAATTTTGGGATTGGTACTTCTAGGATGTGATATTTTTGACATCCCTTGTGATTTTTTATTATGGAAAAAATGACTTTATGTTTAGATCTTGTGACCTTATTTTGAGGGGTGGAAAGGAATTAGGATGTCTCTTTGGCCTAGTTTTCTATTTTTTCCTAGATGGGGATATGAGACATTCAAGGCTAAGACATGTCCTATATTTCCCTCTTGTTGTCCCTCAGGTTTGATTATGGATTCTATTGATGGGTAGAAGAGACAGATGTTGAGGTGGTAGCTTTTTAGATTTCATCTATTTGACTTTTTCCACCCTTCGCTTTAGGTTTGATATATGTGGAAGGATTGATGGATAGTTTGCATTAGTTTTTTCTTTGATTTAAAGAGGTTGATACAATTCTAGATCAGTGGTTGTCTCCTCTTGCTTATTGGACCTATTTGGAGTAGAATTTACTCATGATAAATTTAATCTTTAGTTATTATACCCTTTGCTATGATTTATTATTAGATTTCCCAATCTGGAGGTTCAAATTCATCTTGTTGTTTAGTTTTTTAGTATCAGTGGTTGATCTTGGGTTGATGGGGTTGGGGTTTTGATGATGTTTTCTATCCATTGGGTTACATTCCAAAGTATTACTTTTTTGAATTTCAAACTCCATTCTTGGCCACCTTTTTTGAATTTCAAATTTCATTCTTGGCCACCTCTTTAGATTTGGGTCCTTATGGACCCCAAAGTTTTTCTTCCTCCCTTTTAGGAGATTGTTTGTAATCCTCTTTGTTTAATTCCCTCTATTGGGATTGGGCCCTTTAGGGATACCAAAAATTAGTTTTCTTTTTTATGGGTGCTTATTTGGATGTTTCCTTGGACATAGATTCCCCCTATAATCCTTTTCATAATTATTTTTTGGATCCTTAAGGGGTTAATTATTCATTAAATTAATCCTTTTGGGTACCTAGGGCCCCTTGTTCCTAGGGTGGGTTTTTGATATTTATCATTCCTAAGCAGTCCTTTTTTAATCTTCTTTTGTGATATTCATTGGAGACTTGGACCTCCTGCTATGTTTGGGGCTAGATTCCATACCAACTTCTATAGGTGGGTTTATATTAATCATAACTTCAATGCCTTAAAATCTAATCTATTTTTACCTAAATGTGATATAGAATGTCATAATCTATATGTCACTCTACTCAACCTAATAAATCTATCAACCTACTCAATTTAACCCATGTAATTTGATAAATTTTTCAATCTATCCTAATATGAATATGAATCTACCTAATTTATCCCATTTGAATCACATAATCTTAACCAAATGTCTACCAAGGCCTAAATCTCTACTACAAACCCACTAGTGTGCCCCCTTTTGAGGTGAGGGATGAAGTTTTTGAATTACTTATCTCAAAAGAAAATATTTATACACATCACGTTATATAAACATATGTAAGCATGTAAAGCATGTTTTCTAACATGATTATATGTATCTTCATATAAATATTTGATTACTCACTCATGTATAAAACATGTAACTCAAGTCACACAAGTGTCATGTCAAGTAGATATAGTAATTATGCAAGTAGTAATAGTAATCAAAATCATAAGAACTCATAAATAAATGACACAAAATGTGCATGACATCAATCATGGAGTTACACATGATATAATATTATGTGATATCAATCACAACAACAAGCTCATAAAATACACACACACACACACACACACACACACACACACACACACACACACACACACACAATGTCATGATTTTGGCACATAAAATCACTCTAGATTGGAATCAAATCTAACCCAACTCTAAATAGGAAAACACAACATGGCCATGATGTGGTATATAGGATACTTGACACAACTGGAGCACAATGTGATAAAATATAATCAATGAAGTCATAGAAACATGTAAGATAATTTCAATGATGTTTATACAATGTAACACACAATATAATAGGCATCAAAATTCACTCATAGAACATGCATTGTAACACATATTAGTCACACATAGAATATATAATTTCACACATACAAATCATCACACAATGTAATACTCAATTAAGGATCATACCATGTGACAATCATTATCATCAAACATGAATAAAATAAGCAATGATAGTCTACACAATAAATCCATGCCAACATCACATATAGAAAAGTACCACATCTATAGTTAGTAGAAACCTAAAGAGTATATGTAAGATCAATCCATGTATAATAATTATAATTAGATCAATATGATTAATGGAATGGTCATATAAATATATAACCTGATAAGATGTACCAAGATGCCCCTGGTGTAAGGATACCCCTAGGAATAAGGATTGTTATACATCTATAAATCTATGTATCATATGTACATAAATGTCTTGAATCCTACTCTTATAAACCATGAAAAGTGTGTGTGTATAAAATGGATATGTAACCTACCATATATATGATAAATAACATCAATTGATCATGTAATTAGCAAAATAAGTCATGCATAGGTATTCATTTTTTTTAATGGTTTTTTAGATTTTTTTATTTTTAATTTAAAAAATGAACTATGATCATACTAACCAATGATCCCATCAAGGGGATGCTCAAATATAAGTCCTAGATCAATCTTTGAAAATGTCCCCTGACATGGGTGAGGAGTAACATATGTATCTATAATTATATCAAAGAAGTAAAAATGTGTTATAATGTACCCATCATCACTATCATATATAGCCTAATCATGCATATTATATGTAAATTTGTAGTCATAATATCCTATTAATTTCATTGCATTATTGGATAATGTGAATGTATTCATTATGTAACATATGGTGCAATGTTTAAAAATATCTTAGTGTGTGATGTAGTAGGTAATGTTTTTCTAACCTAAATAGACCTCTAATGTATTGGGCGTTGAAGCACAAGACTTCAAGGAATGTCAATTATCTATTTTTGTATTGACTTTTTAGGATGGAACTTTATAGGTTATATAACAAGCTATGGTGGAGGGGATAGAGCAAATGTCTTTGGTTGAATAGGATACTCATATGGAATTCCTTGAATCTTAATTAGTTAGTTGGTATAGATATATTTTAGACATTTATGTACTAATGATGGAACTACATGTATTTTATGAATCCATGGCCACCATAATAATATGTCAAATACTCCACTTTTTTGTATTATTCATAACCATGTAGATAGTTACAATTCCTACCTTAAGTGGTAACATGATGCCACCAAGAGGGTTTTGTTTATTTCAATCTAATCCTTTCACTCCCTTTGTTTTACTAATCAAATCCTTCTATGTGTTCCCAATATTATTTATTTTTATAGTATATATATTTTCATTTAACCTATTGTCTATAATAAAAATATTAATGGGATGTAAATCAATAAAAGTGTGCAAAAATAAAAGAGCATTGATAAATTCATCATCAACAATTTCATGTTCATCAGATGTGATTATGGCTCTTTATACTTTTGTATCCTTAAGTGTACCAATTATACCATCTATAATATTTTCCTTATTAATATTAGAATCATAAGATTTCAATGAAAGCTACAATTTATAAGTCATATGCACTTATAAAGTAGTGTATCTCTTTTGCCACATGATATGGAAAAGGATCAGGAAAGATCTTCAACTTCACATCCCATCAAGTTATGGAACTAATTCACTCATAGGTGTATTGATATCATTGACTCCAATAACATTTCCCTTAATTATATCATGTATCTTATGTCCCAAACAAACACATTTATTTTTAGAGTGTCCTACATGTCTATGTCAATGAGAATAAGCATTTACATTGAACCTCTTAGAATGTGGCTTATTCTTATCAACCTCCATTGGCAAAGGTAGAGATATGATGTTGTAATCAAGTATATTTTTTAATATATTATTATTAGGTTCAAAAAAAATGTGAATGTCCTTCTTTGAGGAGGCAAAAGGACCAACTTATTAGTAGGTTCTGAAACTACATTAATTATCACCTTAGCCTCATTTTTAGTATCATTTTCATAGGACTTGAATGTTGGTTTTCTCTAAATTTTTGAAACTAAATATGTTTGAGGATTAGATGCATACTTTATTTTATTCATAGAAATAAATTAACTTTTCTATCCTTGACCATGTAGTATAAGTCATTAAAACATTAAAAACACTTGAACATAGTGCAATTATGTATCAATTCAAGTAAGATTTTTTTGAATATGTCTTAAGACTCATTATCAGATATTTTATTTTTCATCTTTGAAATCATAGTATTATAATGAATTACATAAAAACTAATAAGTTATTTGGGTCCTTACTTAAGTTTTATACTTTAAGCATAAGATAGATTATCACTAATGTGGATAGAAAAGTTCACTAGGAACTCATCAACTAAAGGATTAAATGCATGTATTTATTTTAAGGGGAGATAATTCAAACATCATATGACACAGTCCTTTAGACACCTTAGAAATAACTTAGTCAATAAATTATCTTTGGATGTATAGTCCAAACATGTTGCATGAAGGGCTCTTAGATGTTGATCTAGATCACCCTTACCATCATTTAATGTTATTTTAGGAGTAATAAACCCTATAATTTAAGGATGTGATAAAATCACCATTTCCAGTGGGTTGTCTAGTTATTATTGAGAATCAATCATATGGCCCACTCTAGCAAAATTTTGTTTTAATTGAGAAATTTTAGCTAGTAGATCAATAATAGTTTTCATAAAGGCTTTAGTAATAGGCATAATAGATTATATAAAAATATTTTATGTCACTTGAGTATCCATAATATAAGTCACAAAAATATTTTTTGTATGGATAACCACAAAAAAATGATCACTATCTTATGTTTTCCCCACATTGTGAGTGGGTATCACATGTGTAACCATAGTTGTAGATGTGGTGATAGTAGTAGTAGGAGTAGTATTATAAAAACCTATTTTAAAGTCAATACTTATAAAAAGTATATTAGTACCATTGAAGGAATCCTTACTGTGTTCCTCAATTGTGTAAACCCTAACATTATTTTCATTTTTGGCCTTTAGGACTATGTACAAGACCTTATCCAAATAGTTAGGCTGCATACAAATTTAACTTCAAAAAATAGATAGTGGTGCAACTTGTTCGAGATCTAAATTGTTAGGTTCACTAAGGTGTATTCTATTATGATCTTAATTATTTAATTCACAATAAATTTCAAGTTTAGGAATATCATCATTAACATCATGTTCCTCTACCTCTAAACAATAAACACCATAAACCATAAAGGATGAACACCTAAGATTTCCATGCTAAAATAAAGATTGGGATTATTAGAATGTTTTAGCTTCTTTTATATTTACTCATCTAAACAAGCTAAAACTAGAGTAATTTAGATTGTGTAAGATATAAAATTTCAACATACAAATCACAATGTAATATGTATATATATTACAATTACTAAATATATAATGATTAGGAGAGAGGGTTTATACACATAATATTTTTCACTTTATCATTTGATTGTGCTTTCTCTTGTAGGGACTTATTAACACTTCAATCTTCCTAAGTGCACAACTTAAAGGGTACACCAAGAATAGGTTAGTTTAATATTGTGGTACCTTATGAGATATGTTTTTATTATAAATTTATGACATCATTGCTACTACTATTTGACCCCCTCTAAGTGTCTATTTTTTTACCTCTCTTGCATGTCCCTTATCTAGTTATGTTAACTTCCCTATATGTTGCAAGTGCATTGTAAATAGTGATTTCAATTGTGTTTATTTTTGGTCTTAAGAGGTCTAATATTTCATGATTTATCAATAATAATCCTTATCCAGGATTCATTGGTTAGTTCTAGGTCACTTAGAGGTGTTTTTAGTTTTCCCAACAAAAGCAGGAAATTCAAATTTTTGAATTTGTTTATAAATTTTTAATGGGGTTGTTACCTTTTTGCATATGGAAAAGGGATATATCATTTTTTAATGGGAATTAAGGGTAAAAATATATTTTTTAATGGTTTTAAACCTTAAACTTAGTCTCAACATGCCTAAAACCTAATCAAGGTTTATGTAACGTACAAAAATGACCAAATTAAACATGATTGGGATGAGTTTCGAGTTTGTTGAGAGATATTTGGCCCATGAAACAAGAAGGAACTAATATTAAACATCTATAAAAAACTTTATAAATCTAAAACCATATATAAAAGAGCTAATTAAGTAATAAATATAGGGAAAAAAAGATAGAGTAGAGGCAGTTGGTGTGTGTGAAAAGTCTACATGACCTGTATATCAGTCTTTAAAGATATTTGAATAAAGGGAACATAAAGGGATCCTTGATATCATTTTATATGAATTATTAGACTTAATAATGTATTAGTACTTGCTATTTATCATTCTTTTATATTTTTTTATTATTTTATGATGTTTTTTAATTTAGAGGGTTCTAAAAACATTGTTTTAAGTGACATAATCTAATCAAAAAGAGGTTTTCTACAATTTTTTGGTGTTTTTCAAGTCTAAAGAGTGTGTATAATAAATGGGAGTATATATATGTATTAAAACAATCAAAATTAAATTTTGAAATTTATTAAAATTTGATATTTCTCTATTTTTTAGCTCTCAAGTTACCTGCAACTAGGAAAACCCTAGGTCGAGGTTTAAGCCACAAAAACTTTAGTATGTTTCAAAATAACCCTCATAATATTTTGAAAATTGATATATAATATCATGATGTTGTTTTATAAATGATTAAATTGATTTAAAATCTTTAATATAACTATAATAATATATATTATAGTTTTAGGGTTTGTAGACCTATAGATAGGCCTAAAATAGGGTTAAAAAGATAGTTTTTTCAATTTCTCTTGATAAATAAAGTTGTAAAAGAGTATAAAACATATTTATTATCATTAAAAACATGTTAATACATTTTTTATCATTCCAAAAATCTAATTTATGAATTAGAGTCCTCATAAATTTTAGATTAGGCCTAGAACAAAATTGTAAGCTAATTATGTTTGTGAACATGGTCTGTCATAAAATATCCTATAAGTATTTCCATGACACCATATTGGTATCAGATAATAGTATTAGTTTGTCTAAATTTTAAAATATCTCAATAAAGGTAGCAAGTACAATTTGTGAAATAACAACTTGTGAATATGGTAGCTAGAGCAAGAGGTAGCGCAGGTTAAAAAACGCAACCTAATACAACAATGTTAGTAGAGGAAATGAGAAATATTCAATCTCATTTGGAAGACATGGAGCTTGATCATAGAATGGGAATTTATAAATGATATGGCATTGACATATAAGAGGAAAGTCCTCAAGAATAAGAGGCAAAAAAAGAAGGATAAGAAAGAGTGAAAGAAGATTTATCAAAGCATTCATGGGAATTAGCTCCATACCTAAACTAGAAGTACCTATGTATGAAGGTATATTTAATGTAAAGGATATGTATAAATGGATTAATGCCATATAAAATTATTTTGAATATGAAGGAATAGAGGATGAAAATAAAGTGATTTTTTTGGGTAAAAGATTGAAAGGTCATACATCCCTATGGTGGGATGGAATTCAAGATAAGAGAATAAAGGTAAACAAAAAATAGAGAGTTGGGATATAATGGTGGCCAAATTTAAATTAAAATCTATGCCCAAGGATTACTAAACAAAATTTTTTAATAAACTTCAGAACCTAAGGCAAAAGAAAATGAGTGTAAAAGACTATATAAAAGAGTTTTACAAATTAACCATCAAGTCAGGACATATAGAAGAAGATGTTGAAAAGATGGATAGATACATCAATGGATTGAAGTTAAAAATTTAAGATAAATCAATCTTTTATCACTAATATTATTGGAGGAAACACACCAATTTTCCCTTAAAGTAGAGGATAAATTGTCTAGAAATCAGACTCAACATTCAAGGGGTAAAGGTAGAATTTTTAGAGGTAGAGGACAAAATGGTGAAATAATTTAACTAAAAATACATAATGAAGAAGCCAAAATTTCACAAATTAAAGGTCAATATTCAAAATGTATATATTATTTTAGAGGTAGGATATCATTTAATAGAGGCAAAGGAAGAGGTTTTGTAGACAAGTGCCTTAAATGCAACAAATATGGGCATAGATCTTATGAGTGCCCAGGGAATATTTATACAAGTCAAGGTGGTGCTTAAATTGTCCAAGCTGATGAGGAGAGTGTGGGATCACCTTCTCATTAATATGCACCTAAATTTAGAGAATAATTACTCATGAAGAGGGTGTTACTTGAGCCTAACAAGGAGATCAAGGGACCTACACAAAGGAAGATATTGTTTAGAACCACTTGTAAGTCCAAATGTAAGTGTTTAAAGGTAATTATAGATAGTGTAAGTACCAATAATTTAGTGTCATCAAAAATGGTTAACAAGTTAGGCTTGAAAAATTCAACACATTCCACTCCTTATAAGGCGTCATGGTTGTAAAAAGGACCCCAAGTTGTGGTAAATGAGTAATGTAAAGTGGAGTTTCAGATAGGTAGCTAAAAGGATGAGGTATTTCATAATTACATGCCTATTTATGTCTACCATGTCCTATTGGGAATACCTTGTTAATTTTATAGGAAATACATACATGATAAGAGGAGCAATACCTACACCTTTGAGAAATATGGAAATATGCACACATTCATACCATTGAAAGAGGAGAATGTACTAGTAGATGAAAATATTAAGGTGTTGTTGACAAGTGGAAAAGAGTCATTACAATAAATTAGAAAAAAGAGGTAAGTTATGAATTATTTGGTAAGCTTAGAACCATTTTTAAAACTATAAAATTGATTAATCTACCCCTATAAATACAAAATTTATTGAATGAGTTTGTTGATATTATTGTGGATGACTTGCCTAATGAAATACCTCCAATGAGAAGTATCAATCACCATATAGACCTCATTCCATGATTCAATCTAACAAACAAGGTAGCATACAATATGACACCAAAAGAGAATGAGGAGATAAATAATCAAGTGTAAGAGTTGTTGGACAAAGGCCTAATTAAAGAAAGTTTAAGTCCTTATGTTATTTCAATAGTCCTAACTCCTAATAAGGATGGAGGTTGGAGAATGTTCACTACTTCAAGAGCCATAAACAATATTACAATCAACTATAGATTAACTTTGCCTAAAATCAATGATATAATGGATTATTTAAATAGTGCAAGGTATTTTTCTAAGATAGACTTGAAAAGTGGCTATCATCAAATTAGGATCAGAGAGGGAGATGAATGGAAGATAGCATTTAGACTAGTTATAGACTATGTGAATGTCTTGTAATTCCATTTGGTTTAACCAATGATCAAATAACCGTCATGATGCTTATGAATGAGGTGCTTAATTATTTCATAGGTAAATTTCTTGTTGTCTACCTAGAAGATATTTCGATTATAGGTAGTCAAAAAGAGGAACATCTTAAGCATCTTAGAATGGTCTTAAATAAGCTATAGGAAGATAAGTTACTAATCAATCTAAAGAGGTTTTCCTTCATAAAGATATAATTGATCTATTTGGTATTTGTCATTTCCCAAGAGGTATTAAACATGGACAAAGAGAAGATCAAAGCCATAGTATAATGGCCTACTCTAACAAATGTATTTGAGGTAAAAAGTTTTCATCTCTTGGCTAGTTTTTATAGAAATTTTATAAGGAAATTTAGTGGAATTTGTGCTCTAATAGTGGAAAATATCATAGGGAAAAAAATAATTTAAATGGATTGATTTATCTGAGAGAATTTTTTAATTATTGAATAAAAAGATCATAGAGAAGCTAATATTAGATTTGCCTAATTTTAGTAAGATTTTCCAAGTAGAGTATGATGCAAGTGGAACTATTATAGGGGTTATTTTGAGACAAGAAGGAAAACCAATTTCCTACTTTGATGATAAAATTAATGAGGTAAAAAATAAGTACTTAAAATATGACAAATAGTTATATGCCATTGTCCATGTCTTAAATAAATGGAGGCACTATCTAATGCCTAAAGAGTTTGTATTGTATACAAATAACCATGCCTTAAATTTCATTAGTATTCAAACTAAACTAAGACAAATTCATATGAAATGGGGTGAATTTTTTAAAATATTTTATTTTTTATCAGGCATAAAATTGGATAATCTAACAGATTTGTAGATGCATTAAATAGGAGAAGTCTGACTATACAGGAGTTCCAAGTAAATATCTTGGGTTTTGATGCATTAAAAGACTTATATAAATAATATCATGATTTTAATGAGGCTTATAAATAATGTGATAATATATTAAATATATATAGGATTCCATAGATGGACTATATGTTACAAGAGGGACTATTACTCAAGGGCAATAAATTATGCATACCAAGAGGGTTAATGAGAGAAAATCTACTAAAGGAAAAACATAGTGTTAGCTTACCAAGACACTTTGGGTAAACAAAAACATTTGATCAATTGATTTCATGTTATTATTGGACACTAATTCAATATAATGTGAAGAGGTTTATATAAATGTGTAGAGTATGTCTTCATGGTAAAGGACAAAGTCAAAATTTAGGCCTATATCAGCTAGTGCCTATTCCTAGTAGGTCATGAGATTCAATGAGTATGGAATTTGTGCTTGGGATTCCAAAGACACAAAAAGGTAATGAATATATATTTTTTGTGGTTGATAGGTTTTATAATATGACAAAATATATACCTTGTAAAAAAAAAGTGATGTAGCTAATATTGCAAACTTATCCTTTAAAGAAGTAATGAGATTGCATGGGCTTCCTAGAAGCATTATGTTTGATAGGGATACAAAAAAAATTGGACATTTTTGGAGGAATATTTTTAAGAATTATAGGAAAAATTTAAGATTCATCTCAACTTACCATACTCAGACTAATGGTCAAATTGAAGTGGTCAATAAGAGTCTTGGAAACATCCTCAAAAGTTTGGTAAGTGACCATCCTAAACAATGGGATCAAGTACTAGATTAAGTAGAATTTCCATATAATGATTATATAAATATAATTATAGGTTATATTCCATTTAAATTTTTATATGGAATCCATAAAAGAGGCATTTATGAACTGATAAATTTGGGCAAGAAGGAGAAAAGAAGTGCAGAAGGTGAAGATTTTGTTATAGTTATACAAGAGTTGCATGAACAAGAAAAATAACAATTAGAATTGAGTTTGAGTAATTAAAAAATAAGTTTATTGATGTGGTTAAGTGAATCCATTATTTCCTTTGCCTCTATCTAAATTCCCTCACCCTCATGAAGTGTTTGGTAGATGCATAGGTCATTCTAAGTGCATATATAGTCTATTGATTAGCCTAGAAGTGGATAACTTCCCTCCAATGCTAGATTAATATTTGGTTCTTACCTTTTAAGGAAGGAATTAAATTTTTAGGTAGGATATATAGTAATTAAACATATTAGATATGAAATATTCCCTAAGGTGGAATATAACAAGTTAAAAATGAAGAAAATTGGACCTTGTAAGGTCTTAAAAATAATTCTACTAATGCTTATGAATTGAAGCTTCCATTTGAAATTAGAATATCACACATATTTAATGTATCATACCTTTATCCTTTTAAAATATATTATAACTTAGAGAAGGCACTTAAATACAAAGAAGATCATACCATTATTTGGGAGCATTAGTTACCAAAGACACAACTAGATCAGATTATAGCCATTCTAGAAAAGAAGGTGGTGAAGAAGACTAGAGGTAAGAAGTATTTTAGTATTTGGTAAAGTGTAATAATAATACACATGAGGATGCACCATGGATGACACCTTTAGAGATAATCAAGTATGGCAGCAATGTTGAAGAACTCATGAGCAGGAGCTCATGAATAATTCTTTTGATCCATGGTAGTTTGATGTAGGTGCATTATAAATAGTGATTTCAATTGTGTTTTTTTTTAATCTTATGAGGTTTAAGAGGAAATTAATTCTCAATAATAATCCTTATCCAGGCTTCATTGATCAATTCTAGGTCTCTTAGAGGTGTTTTTAGTTTTCCCACCAAAAGCAAAAAATTTAAAATTTTGAATTTGTTTGTAAAGTTTCAATGGGATTGTCACCCTTTTGGCATATGTAAAATGGATATATCATTTTGTAAATGGTACTAAATGTCAATATACATGTTATAATGGTTTTTCAACCTTCAACTCAGTCTCAACCTACCTAAAACCCAATCAAAGTCTATGTAATGTAAGAAAATGGCCAAATTAAGCATGATTGGGATGAGTTTCAATTTTATTGAGAGATATTTATCTCGTGAAACAAGAATAAACTAATATTAGACATATATATATAAATTTATAAATCTAAAACTATCTAAAAAGTATCTAAGTAATAAATATAAGAGGAAAAGAATAGAGTAGATGTTGATGTTGGTATGTGTGAGAAGTCTACAAGCCCTATATATCAGTATTTGAATATATTCTTTCATGTCCCCTTTGAATTAAATTTGATTTTGAGGGAAAATTTGTTAATTCCAATATTCCTCCAACACTATTCGAAATTCACTATTCACATGGTAGTGTTTGTTAGGTTGTGGAGCTAAAAGCTTCACTGATGTAGACATGGAGGAGGTTGCTGAGTTTTAGGGATATCGATGTCAGCAGTGCAACCGACGTCGGTCATATTCAGTGTAAAGGGCAACCGACATCGGCAGGAGTTAGCCGATGTCGGTCACCTCCAGTCAGACGGGGACCGACATCAGTCGCCTGTGCGGTTCTATAACTATTCATTGCATGAACAGTTAGTTTGTTGAACCAATTTTTTGCATGTAAAAGGCTATTTTGAGTCTTGATCTACGTGTCTAATTATTTTAAATTAGAAGTCTAAGTTATTTTTTAGTATGGGATCTATTTATAGACCCATTGGCATGTATTGTAATAAGAGTAATAGAGGAAGGCAAGGTAGATCCTTCCAATTGTAAGAACAAGGTGATCTATAGGTTGTTACAAGATTAGGGAGAAGTTATACATGGTAAGTAATATCATTTGAGTTATAGGTTGTTACAAGTTCATGGGAGATCTACTTGAAGTACTTTGAGTACTTGTGTACTGGCAGTGTTATTACTAACTGGTTGGAGGTGAACAACTCTATGTTTGAGTTGTGTGTTGGGACTATTTTTGGTAGGAGAGTGAACTATTGAGGGAAAGTGATCTTTACATCTGAGAGGTGTGGAATATTGTGGGATCTTCATTGTATTTCCTTCTGGCATGAGTATTAATACAAGATTGTGTATTGTCTCTCATATTTTGTGTCATTTGTGAATTCTAGTTACTTGTTAATTCTGGTATAATTCCATGTTTAGTTACTTATACAAGGTAATCATATTGTAATCTTATTGAGGAGTTGGATCCTGACAAGTGGTATCAGAGCATTTATGTTCTAGGTGCCTTACAATGTTCACAAGGACTATTCACTGATACTATTCATGTGTAACTATTCACATGTCTTTATTCATGATGAAATGGAAAGTGACATGGTAGCAGTGAGGTGTCTTGGAGATGAGGTGGCATGGGCCATAAGGGGTCATTTCATGGGGTCAAGAAATCATGTGATTGAATTGGGACATCCTACCCCACTTAGGAGACAAATTGAAATTAGATTTATTCATTCACATGGATGTCCTTTACGAAATAGTGAAAAATGGCACAATTTTCTTGTGGATTCATGTAGAAGGAATGTGAAAGAGTCAAAAAAAGGTAAAGATAGTGAATTTTCAAGTGGGGGAACTATTCATGGATTTTGGAGAATTCAAAAGTGGGTGGTTGATGAGAATATTTGGCACATGTGTGCACATGGTAAATAGTGTTGAAGCCCCATCATTTGATCATTTCACATGTGTAAGGAATTGGACATTTTTTAAGCACATGGAAAGTGGGGGACAAAAAGACAAAAGAAGGGAATCACATGTGATCCACCTTTTGACCATTTGCACAAAGGGATAGGCATGTCACTATTATTCACATTTGTGAATGAGGAGGAATTTTTGGAAGCATATGGATGGTGGGGAATAAAGATAAGAAGGTGGAAGCAGAATGAAATCTATTTTTAAATATTTTATAAGGTGAAAATATTACCACTATTACCCAATAGTGATCCCACTTGAATGGGATGAATTTACTTACTTGCCTATGAAGTTTCCTCTCCTCTCCTCTCTCTCCTTCTCATTTTATACTTAAGGAAGGCTCTCTCATTATAAAAATCATATTTGAATCAAACAACAAAAAACCCCATATGTTTTTGTTCCTTATGCATCAAATCTTTAATTAATTTCAAGGATGAAACTCCTTGGCTCTCCTATATAGGATTTGTGGATGAAAACCTATGGATGCTAATACAAGATCAAAGGATGAAAACCCTATGGTTCTGTAAGGTGATCTCACTCAAAGAGTATAGCTACTCTTCAGAGGATATTTTAGATTTAGTATATTTTTTAAGTGTGTGTAATGTTTCAAAAATATCTCTATGTGTTTAAGCTATTTCATTATTTGTATTTGTGCTTAGTAGTCTATGTATTGTAAACAGCATTTTTTGAGTAATGTGGGTAGAGTCTTTAGGTGTTGGAGATTTATTGAAGAAGCTTTGTAATGTGTATTGTTATTTACATATTTTAATCTTAGTAGGATAATATGTATTGTATGTTATTTTATGCCATTTGTTATAATGATAATCTTATAATACAAGTATAGTGTAGAGTTGATTGTATGTTATCTCAAATAAGCATGGTGTGTATTATTCTTTCACTATGTAATGTGTATGTCAAATGTGGAATTTCAGATTTTAGTTTATCTAAGTAGTTTGTATCTTATTTTAGTAAGGTTTTTATGTAAAATAATCCATTTGGATTATTACAGTGGTATCAGAGCTGTGATATTTCCATCTTGTTGGTGTTTTAGAATTTGTGTAGTTTATGTTGTAGTTTTATTTGTTGATACTATGTTTAAGGAAATAGGGCATGGAGGTCACAAGCAAATTTTTACCCTCAAAATAATAATTTTTTTGGAAAAAACAATAAAAATAATTTATGCAAAGGATCAATGACCAGTTCTAATGTCTACAACAACTCTTTGAATGGCAAGCAAGAGAATTGAAAGAAGTAGTCTCCAAAGAATTGGAGGATGAAGCATTGACTACATCAAACTCTCTAATGGAAAAGGAAGAGAAGAAATATCTATAAGAATCATTTTTTTAAAAGAGGAAACCTATTCTCAAGATAATAAAGGTAAAGATTTTTGCTTATAGGAAGAAGAAAAAGTGGAAGAAAAGGATCCACAAGAGATGAAGGAACTAGATCCAAAGGAATCTCTAGTGATAGAGAAAAAATTAGAACTAGAGCTTCAAGAATTTGTGCATATGAGTTCACATCAGGAGGAGAAGATAATTATACAAGGAGATGAGGGATATACATCAATTTATATACTACTTCTCAAGCTTCCAAATGGTGAGCCATTTATTGATTTGCCAAGTAGAATTATGGATGGATTTAATTTTGAGAATGTTTTAGTAGTTTATAATGAATGCATATCCCAAGAAAAAAGTGAAATATATGATCAAGATAACAATGAGAATGAGAATTATTTGGTTAGTTCTGAGTTGTAGGTTGATACAATCACCTTTGAACTTAAGTCTACTAATTATGAGCATTCAAAAAATAAAGAAGGTGAGCTTCAGATCTATGACCACACCATGGAAATCCAATTGTATGAGGATGATAATTTCATTTTTATCCAAAGGTATGTAGATGAGAATTATATTTGTAGTCAAAATTTTTTGAATGAACTTTCTAATTGTAACCAAAGGTATGAACATATTTCATATTTTTCTCTACCTATGTCACTGCAAACTTTTTGTTATGATGGGAAGCATTATAATAAGATTGAAAAGATAAAAGGAACAAAGTGTAAGGAAGATATTTTCTCTCAAAATCAAGATGTCACATATCTAATAGTGTGGGATCCTAGTGGTATAGCTAAATCCAGCATGCAGAATGAAGGTAAATCTTCTTTGGTAATAAAAAATATTTTGTTGGATTATAATGGTTTCATGTGTCAACCAAATGCTTCATACAAATAATAATGAGATTTACTTGATAGGTTCAAAATGGAGGAACTTTCACTAACTACCAAACCTTGCAAGAGTGAGATAATGGTTGCGTATCAGAATAGAAAGGTTGTTGATCTCAATTTTGGTAGCCTAAGGTATGAGAATAATGGTCATATTTCAGATTTATTGTTTCCTTTTATGCCACTCCACAATTTTATTCATCATGGAAATAATGAAAAAAAGAGTGATAGAGTAAGAGGCACAACTAGCACTATAGTGCATGAAGACTCTTTGTTTTGTATTTTTCATTTTGCATTTTGTTTTCAAATACAATCCAAGTAACCTTTTAAGAGTAAGAGTCTATAAGTATTGGTATTAATTTGGATCTCTCTTTATTTTTCATTTTTCACTATAAGAACATGAAGGGAATAAAATTAGTCATTCATTGGGGTGAACATGAGTTCTACATCATTAGTTTTGAAGGAACCAGACAAACTGGGAGCTTACATGGTATACATTTTGTGGAGTACACTTTAGATTTGGAATCTAAGAAAGAAAAAAAATCAAACACTTTTTGGAGGATTTTTCATCCCAAGAAATATAAGGTGATAAATCATGATTTCCTTTATGTGGATGAAATTTTGAGTCCCAAAAAGAATTGGTTGTTTAAAAGGAGAAATCATTTTTTTACCAATTTAAGGAAATATTTTTACATCATGAATCTTGGTGAAAATATATATCATTATTGGGTAAAAATAATAATATATGGGTTGCGAGGAAAAATGATTAAATATTTATTACACCAAGGTCAAGAGTGGGTTATCTAGTTAAACTTCATCAAGGGAGGAAATGATAATCACTTCAATCATTCCTATGTGTACAATGCAAAGTATGAAAGGAAGAGGAAGGGAATGGATTTACTTTACTATGAATATTTTGATTTTCATATGCATTCCACCATCAATTTTTTATTTTTTAGAGAATGATTTGGGAACAAGATACCATCATATTTGTGCTAGCAAGAGATATGCACAAGACAGTTGTTTATGGCCTCCTAGTTTACAATGATATTGTGCCTACTTTTAGATTTATGGTGGAATAGGTGGAGCAAAAAAAGATTCAAATTTTTCTAGTTTGGGAATTTCCAACCACACTAACCTTGATGAGAATTGTTTTTAGACTATGCAAATATGATAGAAGGGTTATGAAAAGAGCTCATGCATGGATGGATGGCACACAAGGAATTTTAGATAAGCTTATCATGGTAATCCACTCATGTCTTGCATGTTTAATTTCATATTTATCATACACATTTGTGTAAAAATATGGTGTTTTATAAGATATTTGTTCCATATTAATTCAAAAATGGGACCCCATTCAAATTAAGAGTAAGAAGTTAAAAATTTCATGAAATGATTGTTATGTGGATGACAATAAAATTCTTTCCATCATGTATTTTGTGGTAAATTTTAGAAAAAAAATTGACTTGAGGTAGATATTTGACTAAGGTAGACTAAAATGGATTCAAATTCCTCTTGGGTCATATTTATTTACAATATAAGAGGCACATAGATGTGTTTGTTTAAATCAGCCTACACATCATGATATGGGATCCAGGAGATAGGAAAAAGAAATTTTGTGATAAGTAAACAATCATTGATGTTGTTTATGATATGAAAGCTAACATGGTTGTGAAGGTTCCATTATATATCAGAGTAATGCATTGAAAATAAGGTATAGAGTTCTTAATATTTGTTTGGGATCCTGAAACTTCATCGAGCACTACCCAAGATCAATCAGACACTCCAATTTTGCAATTTCTTGAGAGAAAACAATTTTGGGGAGGGTAAATTTGTTATGTCCTTTTTAAATTAAATTTGATGTTGAGGTAAAATTGGTTAATTCTAATATTCCTCCAACATTATTTAGAAACCCTATTCTAAAGTCACTATTCACAGGGTACTGTTCATAGGTACTATTCACTAACACTATTCATGTGTAACTATTAACATGTCACTATTCATGGTGAAATGGCAAGTGACATGGAAGTAGTGAGGTGGCTTGAAGATGAGGTGGCATAAGACATAAGTAGTCATTTCATGGGGTATAGAAATCATGTGATTGAAGTGGGGCATCTTTCCCCACTTAGGAGACAAATTAAAATCAACTTTACTCATTTATATGGGTGTCCTTTATGGAATAGTGAAAGATGGAACAATTCTCTTGTGGATTCATGTAGAAGACATGTGAAAGAGTCAACAAAGGGTAAAGATGGAAAATTTTCAAGTGGGGTCACTATTCATGGCTTTTAGAGAAGTTAAAAGTGGGTGGTTGATGAGAATATTTGGCACATGTGTGTACATGGTAAATAGTTTTGAAGCCCCATCATTTGATTCTCTCACATGTGTGAGGAATTACACATTTTTGAAGCACATAGAAAGTGGGGGAACAAAAGACAAAAGAAGGGAATCACATGTGATCCACATTTTGACCATTTACATAAAGGGATAGGAATGTCACTATTATTCACATGTGTGAATGAGGAGGACTTTTTGGAAGCATATGGATGGTGGGGAACAAATACAAGAAGCTGGAGGAAGCATGATTACTCTTTTTGACTCTCTTATAAGGTGACAGGCTTACCACTATTACCCAATAGTGATCCCACTTGAATGGGATGAATTTACTTACTTGCCTATGAATTTTTCTCTCCTCTCCTCTCTCTCATTCTCATTTTATACTTAAGTAAGGCTCTCTCATTGTAAAAATCATATTTTAATCAAACAACCAAAACCCGCATATGAGTGTTGCCTTGTGCATCAACTCTTTTAATAATTTCAAGGATGAAACCCTTTGGCTCTATAATATAGGATTCATGGATAAAAACCTATGGATTTTGCTAAAGGATAAAAGGTCAAAAACCTTATGGTTATGCAAGGTGATCTCACTCAGAGATTACAGCTACTCTTTAGAGGATATTGTAGATTTAGTATATTTATAAGTGTGTGTAGTGTTGCATCAATAGCACTATGTGTGTAAGAGCTTTCATTATTTGTATTTTTGATTAGTGTTCTATGTGTTGTAAGAAACATTTATTTGAGTAATGTGTGTAGAGTATTTAGGTGGTGGAGCTTTATTAAATAATATTTGTAATATGTATTGTTATTTCCATATTATAATCTTAGTAGGAGAAGATGTATTTAATGTTATTTCATACCATTTGTAATATTTGTAATCTTATAATATAGGTATAGTGTGGAGTTGATTTTATGTTATCTCAAATAATCATAATAATCATGGTGTGTATTGTTATTTAACTATGTAATGTGTTTGTCAAATGTGGAATTTCAGATTTCAGTTTATCTGTGTAGTTTGAATCTTATGTTAGTAAGGTGTTTATGTCAAATAATCCATTTGGGTTATTACATATTTGAATAAAGGGAACCTTGATATGATTTAAAATAAATTTTAATACTAATTAAGTTGTTATTATATGTTATTTATCATTATTTGATCTTTTTTTATGATTTTATGATGTTTCTTAGTTTGTAAGGTTTTGAAAACACTGTTTTAAGTGACATTCTGATAAAAAAGAGGTTTTCTACAATTTTGTGTGTTTTGTTAGGTTTAAAGAGTATGTGTCTAATAAATATGAGTATATATAGGTATTAACCCAATCAAAGGTAACCTTTAAAAACCATTAAAATTTGATAATTCTCCATTTTTTAGCTCTTGGGTTACCTACAACTAGGAAAATCCTAGGTTAGGGTTTATGCCTCAAAATCTTCAATATCTTTCAAAAAAACCCTCAGAATCATTTAAAATTTGATATATAATATCATGGTTTTGTTTTTATAAATTATTAAATATATTTAAAATATTTAATATAATTATAATAATAGATATTATATTTTTAAGTTCTGCAGACCTATAGATAAGCCTAAAACAAGGTTAAAAAGACAATTTTTCAATTTCTCTTGAGAAATCAAGTTGTAAAAGAGTATATACCTTATTTATTGTCATGAAAAAAATGTGAATTAATGTGTGAAAACCTTTTTTATCATTCCAAAAGTTTGAGTTATGAATCTTAGTCCTCATAAAGATCAGATTAGGCCTAGAACAAAACTGCAAGCTAATTCTGTTTATGAACATAGTCATAAAATACCCTATAGGTATTTCATTTACACCATCATATCTTATGGTATTGGCCTATCCACTATTTTCATTTTTTTTCCTTTTACCCTTATTCTATCGTATCAATCGGCCATATATAGTTCTGAGCCTATCTTTTAACATTTACATTATATCAACCTAGTTGATACCATTTTGTATTAGTCAACTTCTTTCAACTATATCGATCAGGACAATACCATTATATTAATTTCTAGGGTTGGGTTTGGGTATTATATTAGTATATAGGGGGTATATATCATTCCAACATAATAACATACACATTATTCTCTCTACTTTCACTCATACTTATACCCTAAGTCCATTTGGGAGATTTAGGGGTGTAGAACCTTATTTCAAGGAGTCTTATCTTCTGAAGATCTATATGGGAAGTCATGGAGAGTTCATATCTGAGGATATATTAGGTATTCATCCAAAAAATTTAATCCTTAACCCTAAAACATATCTTGCATATCTCCACTTGATCTAGAGGGAGATTGAAGCATTGACAGGTCCACCTTAATTTAATTATATTCTATTCCTATAATCTCTCATTTATTACTTAGTAGATTAGATAGAGATTACTAATTTGTTAATAAATTTATGTGTATCCTTATTTATACCTTATTTACACTAAATAAGTTAGTGTGGCTATAGGATTTCTTAGACTTTCTATTATCACCTTAGGTTTCTTAGACTCCCATTTGGTTGACCATGGAACCTTACCTAGTATAACCATTATAACCCATATTTTAGTTTAGATAATACCTTGTACAACCATTTACTATATAATCTTAGTACATCCTTTATTTAGGTTTAGTGAGAGCTACATCCTTATGCCATATGCTTAGACTTTGGAACCCTTTCTTATTGACACTAACTTTGTGGGTAACCCTCTATTATCTCTATGGAATTCATTTGGTCATTACTTAATCATCCAAGTATCACAAGGTCTATTTGATTGACCTTATTTGATTCTTAGTCTATTGAGATAAATATTATAGTTTTAGGTTAATCTTATCCCATGCATACATTATGGTGAACATGATGTGATTCTTATCCAACCTTCCTACCTTTATCAAACTAAATTGGCTAGTTGGATATAATTTTTTGCCTATTTATGAGTGGTATCAGTCAGTCTAGTTCCATTCTATTTTTGCATAGACTATATCTACCAACTTGACATATTTTATTTTTGTTTTTTATTGTATCTATAAACCCATTATAGTTTTGTGTGTTTCATTTCAATTCAGCATATTAAAACTATGTCAACAAAAAATACTATTTTATTCATTTATTTCAATTCATTAAATTCTAGAAATTAGTTTTTGACATTGATTTTATATCTTTATTTTCTCTTTGTCTAATTTTCCCTAGAAATTGTGTTTTGGTAGTTTTAAAAATACTTAAGAGCTATCATTATGGGCCAATTAGTGATCTGTTTTACCAACACTTTGGTGTGAGGAGTACTAAAAAATACTCAAGCCATTGAATAACACTAAACATAGACTTTAGTTTCCATGTAACTCACTATATATTATAAATTCTTATGATTCTAATTTTTATTGACCAATAGGAAGATAACCATCTATCTGATTTTTTAGTGCACCTGTAAGTAGTTAGCCCTAGGAAGCTACTCTCAATATACCTTAGAGATGAGGTAGGGTGGATAGAAGTATAGTGGAATCCTCCATTGTGTGTTCCTTATTTTATGACTAGGATAAGTATATATGAGAGCTTAAAAATCATTTTACTATACCTCCATATCTTGTTTTCAAAGTAGATATCTTAATTTTAAAATTGATTATCTTGAAGACTATATTGGCCAACCTGATACCATTTTGTGTTATGTTTTTAAAATACATCAACTAGCCAATATAATTCATTATGTTTATTACTAAATTGGACCACCTGATATGATTGTGTGTGCTCTCCCTACTACACTTTCCAACTTGATATGGTATTAATTATTTAAACTAATTATATTGTTTGGTTTACCTAGTGCTTTCCCTATTATATCGACCGACCCCATACATTTATTTTTATCTAGCTTCCAAATCATTGCCTTTTTCTCATAACTATATAGGCCAACCTCATACATTCTATTCTAGTTATGAACTATATCAACCAACCCAACACAATCCTCTATTAGATCTATAAACCGATTGTATTAAACCACCCAATATTATCAGTTTTAAGTACCCAATCTCTTTATTTAGATTTATATCTTATTATAGCTTTTCAAAAAAGCCTCAACCCATTCATATTCTACATGAGTTGTTCCTTCCTTCCCTCATTTCCTACCATTGAAGATAACTCTTTATGGTGCAATTTCTTTTAGTGTCACTCTAGATTTATCAAATGTAACATGGTTGAAATTATCCAAACTAATAATTTATAAGACCCTACCCAGCTAATTAATAATGTTGATGACAACATTATCTACATTCCAAACAAGAGTGGTGGTCTTAATAAAATCCCTTCATCTATTATGATAGTTGGGGAAAAAAACATCAATGTTGGGAATATTCTTCCTAACACTCACAATGGTAACCACCCATTTTCCAATCCTCTTCCAAACAATTCTAATCAAAATTCACCTATAGATACCTCACAAGTCCTTACACAAATGGTCTAATATATGACCCTTATGCATGCTTTTACTGGTAATAAAATGATCCAAATGCAAAAAAACATCTTGAAAATGGTTAATCAACCTCCCCAACTCATTATGAACCAACAAAACCATAATTATATCCCCCCTCCTCTTAGATATGTCAATGTAAATATCATCCCTCAACCACCATTTCATAATAAAATGCTTTAAAACCTTTAAAATGGGCCTTTATATCCCTTCATTGTGTCCATGGGATTTCTTTGACTATCACATTTGATGGGACTAAAGATCTTACTTTACATATTAAATCCTTTGTAAATATTTATAAGAAATGGGTTCAAACTAACACTTATTCTACCATTAATATTATTTCCAAAACCTTTACCAGTGATGCACTAGAAAGGTATAACCAATTTCCCCAATATTTCATTACATAAATAGATTATTTATTCAATGCTCTAGTTAAGGAATTAAAACATAACAAACTTATTTAAAATAGCATTGATAACTTCATTAATGTTAAGTAACTTCCTAACTAGTATGCCCATTATTTCATCAAATGATGGAAGTCTTTTGCACGTCAATCAGAGCATAACATGTGTGATGATAACCTTTTCAATATCTTTATTGCCACTCTTAAATCCCATTTTCAATAAAACGTTAGTATATTCTCTTTATAATCACCTAAAAATGGCACTTGAGTGCTAAGAGTGTTATTTGAGACCACCTATCCCTAGCTTAGCCCTAGAACTATCTTCGAGCTTATTTTCACACTTATCTAGCCTTTGTGTGGGCCAAAATCATCCATAGACATCCCTAAAATATTCCTATACCCTCATTCTTACATCTTATCCCTTTTTCCCTCAAGTTCTTCCACCTAGACACTAATGCCATAATAGGGACTGTAGCACCACATGACACTAGTGTTCCCAATTTTGGCATTATTGTCCTTTCCCTCCTTTTTCCATAAATAGATATATATTGAAATCTTAAACCACCTAGGGTCATCCTAGACCTATTTTAGCACCCAAAAAATCATTAAAATAGTATATATATATATATATCTGTGTGTGTGTGTGTGTGAATTTTATCCTTCTAACCACTAGATGGAAATTGTGTGCAAATTACACATATAAACTCAGAATAAGTTGTACACAATTAAGGTTATCAATCCCTATTCTACCCTACTTCTACATACAACCATATACAACATTCCTAAGCTCAAATTACTTAGATTTCTAATCTCAAGCACATTTAAAGCACTCAAGTCTACAATCATACTAGCTTCACTTGTATTTACACTAGTGCTTAGATGGGGAGAACTACATCAGGGTTGATCCCTCTTTGGAGTATTGGTATGAAGGCAACTCTCATCATAGTGGGGTATTGAGGACGTCTAGCCTACCCCATGAACAAAAAAACTTTATTTATTATATCAATTAGATGCCCTAGCTACATGGAGGATTAGGGTTTTCTCATAAAATTATCTAAACCAAGTTATCTATAGGGTTTCAAAACTCATGCACACATGAACATTCTTGATAAACCCAAACACAAGTGTACCTATAGCACAAGGACACTTCCAAAAAAATAAGGACACTAATTCCATATGGCATTACTATCTAATTACATAATTAATATCTAGGAGGGGTCTTAACACCTAGATCCTATTTACAACACTCAGACTAGCCTCTACCTCAATTTTTAGCCTCCAAATCATCTATCTCGATTATTTTTCAATTAAGTTCTCATTTACATTATTTATTACTATTTTTATAAAGGTTAAATTTGGTTAATTATATAATATATCAGTGGTTGTATTTATTACATATACCCTAATTTATAATACTCAAAACTTTAATAATATAATATTTACATACATTTAAGTCTTAAAATTTTAAAACATTTGGTGAACCCAACTTACTTCAAATACTATTCAAATCCTAACCCTAGATGATACTAGGGTTTATATCCTTGTTTTTCCTATTTTCATTGGTTTTGTTAATCTTTTTATAATTAATACATTCTATTTTAGCAGCCCTATTTCACTTTGTTTACTATATGCCATCTAAAAAAACTATTTATCTTCCCTTAATAATAATTGATAGGCTTAGTAGTAACCCTATTGAGCATACTTATATTCCTTCCATTTAAGCTTATATCATGGACAAGGGAATAGTTAAAACTCTGATCATTGATCCTTCACACCCTAATTCTATGGAATTTAATGATAATGCATCCAAAGATGAGCAATATAATCAAGATCAAGACGATACAAAAGAAGGAAATAAAAACCCTATCCCCCCACTTAACAATGAAAATATAATTATAAATAAGGATGAGATTCTATAGAGTTTTAGAGATAAACTTTAGGAATATCCCCATGATCATGCAAAAATTTTACAAGCCATAATGGAAATAAAGAACAAATTAAATAATGTTCAATCTTCTACTCCCCCAGATAACAACATTGTTATACCTACTTTGGGGCCAACTCAGCTTGTACAACAACCACTTTTAAATCAACAACCTTTAGTGGTAGCTACACCTTTTAAGGATAGTTACTCCTCTCTATATTTATAATCCCTTATGTATGAGGTTCATTTTTTAAATGCTAAGGTGTTACATATTGAGTAGGGAGCCACGAGGACATTACATGCCTTGGATTCTCATGTTATTTTACATACACCTTTAGCACATCACATAATGATAACTCTTTTTCCATCTAAATTTGTGGCCCCTAAGCTTACATTGAATGATGGTAAGGGTAACATAGAGCACCATCTTTTAACTTTCCACATAGCATATTTGGACTATGTATGTAATGATTGGCTCCTCACTAAGTTGTTTCCATGCACTCTAAAATATTATTACTTACAATGGTTATATGATCTACCAAATCAGTTTATCACTACATTTAATTCATTGGTAGATGTGTTTTTAGCATATTTCCTAATAAACATTAGTGATAAGATTTTATATGCTCACTCAAGTAGCACAACTAAAATAAAAATCAAATGAAATTATTGTAGAATATATCTTGTGATATAAGACTATATTCACCAAGTTGACTATCCCCATGGAATATAAAGATCTTCAAGACATTCAAATAGAGCCTACAACCAACATTACATGAAGCTATCTTGTTCAAGAAGTTTCCAACCTTCACAGACTTATACCACACATTTAAATAAAGAGAAGTCAAGCTTCTCTCTATGGGAAAAATAAAATATACAAATAGCTTAGAATCAACTACTAAGAGTTCTAGTAATCCTCCCTAAAAGATAAGGGCCATTGAAAATAAGAGTGATCCAAAGTCCACATTTATTATAACTTTAGATTCATCTTCTTGCCTAGTTTAATGAGATCTTCCATAGATATTTTTCACCAACCTTCCAGAATTTATAGCACATGTTTTATAGTACCTCATAGAATGCAATGTCATATATCTCCCTCCCATCAAATAGGTTGGTATAATGTGTCTTCTTTTAAAAATATATGATTCCAATGTATTTTATGAATATCATAAGATACCAGGCCATATAAAAAACTAATGCATCACATTGAAACATAAGATAAAATATTTGATAGAGGGTAGCATTATTGATGTGGGCACACCCAAAGTTCAACAAATAGAAGCCAAGGCATTGAAAATATTATCATATTATTTTTTGAAGCATAAAATAAATGAGGTATGGGAATTTCAAGTGTTGACTACACATATCAGGCACATCCACCACTAGCATCATATCACACTACTATAGAGGATGAACATCCCTTACACAATATTATTAGTGTGTATCATACAATAGTAGCAAGCTAGATAACTCAGCACCTTCTTAGATCAAGATATTATTGATGATGACTTAGATTTATATACACTATTTGTATAATCCTACATAGATCATCATCATGTTTAGAGTGTTATGCTTGATAATGGGTTAAGTATTAACATGTGCACTATCACATTTATACATAATTTGGGGTATTTTGAGTAGGATATATCTCCTGTAGATGTAGTTATCCATGGCTTTCATGGCCATGTTCAGAGCTCCATTAAGGATATTTTACTTCCACTATAGGCTAGACTAGAACATGTGGCCATTATATTCTTAGTAGTACCTAGTGTAAACACATTTGACACATTATTGGGTAGGCCATGGATATATCAATTATGAGCCATCTCATCCACCATGCACAGATACCTTAACTATATACATGCCAATCAGGTGATCATAGTTGATGATCTTTCATATGGGTATTCTCTAACTATCCTATAGGAAATTACACCATATTTTATAGATACATCTCTAACCATAGTTCTTATTAGTACACCATAGAGTTAAGTAGAGCCACAAGTTCAGGTAAGGTCTAATCCTACAATATTACCACATACACATACTCTCCAATGGAGACCATTATTAGAGAGGCCCCTGTATTAGAGATATATTGTATATTCTAGAGGGCCTCACTCTACTCATTTTATTCCAAGGTCAGTATTATTGAGTTCTCATGGTTCTCAGCATAAGGCTCCTATGCTAGATATAACATCTTCTACCAAATGGGTCCCTAGGACTCTTACAATTCAATAGAAACCATAGTTAGTTTCATAGATTCCTATCACCACTTCATAGATAGTGATAGCTATAGATCACTCAGTATAATAGGTGTTAGGACCTTAGTTACCTTTTCATATAGCATGCATGATAATTATTCCTTTATTTGATATAGGCCACATTGATAGTGATTCTCCCATGAGAATCATCGATTAGTATTGTTCTTCCCTTATTATGCATACTTTCCTTATTTCTCATTCCTTGTATATAGTTTCATTTTTATGTTACTTGTACATAGCTTATATCCAAAAAATGAAAAAATAATAAAATATTTCAAAACTCAAAAACATTCAAAAAACATAAAACATGTATACTCAAAAAACATAAAATTATAAATTGTGTGCATTTCTGTGTTTACATTTCTTATATTTCCCAGACACTACATATGTTAGCTATCTTAGTATAGTCACTTTTATCATACATACATGATTCACTTATTCTTGTTGAGTGTTTGTAGATTAATACAGGACTTGGGTCTACTACATCGATCCATATTTGTTATTATATACCAATTAGGTTCATATACACATATACATAGGTTCCTCATTTGACACATTCACCCATTTGGGGCACTCTATACATAGTTTTGATTACCAGGTTACATCTTTCTATACTCTACATCATAGCTTTAGCATTATTATATCTTGATATTGATCATGTTATACTTATATTTTTTCCCAACTACCACTACTTTACACTCAGTATATGTACATCTTGGCTCTTAAATAGATTTGTATTACATGTTCATACATGCTTTCATTTCTAGATTTCCTAGTTTAGACTTTATTGTATCTATATGCTTCTTCTATTTGATGGAATTTGAATATACTCTTTGGATCTATGCCATTTCTTTTCACTATATGTATTCTTTGTGCATGTTCCCATGTTCTTGTGTGTGCCTTCCTAGTTATGTTTGTGGACATTTAAACATGTCCTTTTATGTGTTTCTAATCCAACTTGATTATTATTTGTGTATGTGTACATTTGAACATATCTTTGTATGTCTTACTTTCTTAGACTAAGTGACATGTGCCCATGTTCCTCATAATGTGGCCCCTTGGACTACTTTGTGTACCTCATTTGTGTTTTATGTATGCATCATGGCCATGACACTTGTCTCTTTATTATTACACACTCCAATTTTAAATGTCATGAGGCACCTCATACATCTCCCCTTTCTACTTGGGTGTCATGATGGACATCATGCCCATTCCCCTAGGTAGCTACTTAGTTATTACTCAAATTTGATGTTACATACATTTTTATATCTATCTTGATATCCTTATGAATGATATACATAACATACATCACACATTACAAACTTATGGTCAAATTATCTTACAATCTGATGTTATTTATGCACATTCTATTGAATTGTTACACATATATCATATATGCTCTAGCTAACACACATTTTTTAGAACTTTTTATTTTATGGATATTTATTAAAAATGTAAAAAAATCCCTTCAAAATATGGGGCATACATAGGGGTTTATCACAAAGATTAGGCTATCAGAATGCATTCATAATATAATTTTAAAAATACACACTTGGATTATAGAAATTAGATTGAGGTAAATATGGTGGGAAATAGTGACACAGAGATTAGTTATAGTTACATATAAATCAAAATAGTCAAATAATGGTACCCAAATTGAGGCATTAGTGCCACATGGTGATACTATCTAATATATGGCACTACTATCGTGTAGCCTCAATTTTAAAAAAAATCTAGATTGGCCAAAAAATTACAATAGGTATAGTCTAGGTTTGCATAGGTTTAGTCATAAATTTACCAATTTTAGCTTAATTTAGTTTAGATTCATACCATTTTACTAATATTAGGGCATTATGTGCAATATGACCATTCCCATTTTTATTTTAGATACTCAAAAATAGATTATTATAACTCAATCTAGAATCCATATGCTCAGATATCAAATTTGGGGGCATGTGCATGGCACATTATTTCTGTATGCTCACTTACACACTAATTAATTAGATAGAATAAAAAAATTCCATGTCAATCTCTATGTTGTATACATCAAACACCATGTTCTAGGCTACACACTAGATTCATGCCTTACTCCACCTATAATGGTTGGCATTCCCAAGTGGCCCAAAGTCACCTAATATTCCTAAGTGGATACAGAGCTAACATCTTTAGTTAGATATTTATAATTACATTTTGTAGTTTTATTTTTAGATGCATATGTTACATATGGGTAGGATATTATATATTTATAGTTTAATTGAGTTCTTGAGCCACCTACATAAGAGGATTGGACACACCATCAGTCCAATCCAAGGTATTCACAAGTCATGATCCACCAAGAAGGGGTGGGCAATGATGGAGTTTAAACTAGATTGAATTCTTGAGCCACCTACACATGAGGATTGATAAAGCCATTAGCTCAGACTAATTTATTCACCAATTTATCATTATATACATGAACATGCATTAGTTGTCACCAATTTTATGTAGTGGTTCATGTATCTAGTGAGTTTTATTCATTCCTTTCCTCTCTCTCTTATCTCTTTACTCAGTTTTACATCTTTACTCACTTTTTTCTTTACTTTTGATCTCTCTTAAGTAAGTCCTGATCTATGCATGTTTTACTTGTAGGACATGTAATGGAGCATGTTTAACATACTTAAATCTAGACTCATGTGATTTGCCTCTTGGGTAATTCTAGGTAAATTTATTTTTCCTTTATCTTAGTCATTTCACTTTCCTACATTTTTAGAATAAAGGTAGGTCAAATGCAATCACCTAAAAATGACACTTGAGTACTAAGAGTGCAACTTGAGATCAATTATCCCTAGCTTATCCCTACACCTATCTTAGGTCCTATTTTCACACTTATCCAACATTCATGTAGGCCATAAACATCCTTAGACGTCCCTAAAGTAGTCTTAAACCCTCATTCTTACATCTTTTCCCTTTATTCATCAAGTTATGCCAACTTGACACTAGTGCCATAATAGGGATAGTATCACCACATAGCACTTGCATCCCATTTTTTGTGTTCTTGTCATTTCCCTCCTTTTTCCACAAATGGATATATTTTCAAATATTATACCCCTTTGGGTCATCTCAAACCTCTTTTAGCACCCACACAATCACCATAATAATATATATACATGACTTTTAGCCCTCTAACCACTAGATGGAAATTAGATGAAAATTACACATACAAACTTAGAATAAGTTGTGCACAATTAAGGTAATCAATCCATATTATTCCCTACTTCTACATATAACCATCTACAATACTCATAAGCTTATATTACTCAAATTTATAATCTTGAGCACACTCAAATAACTCAATCCTACAATCATACTAGATTCACTTGCACTTGTAGTAGCACTTTGGTGGGGAGAACTACATCAAGCTTGATCCCACTTCAAAGTAATGGTATGTAAGAAACTCTCATCATAGTGGGGTGTTGAGGATATCCAACATAACCCACTAATAAACACACTTTACTATTTGTATCAACCAGATGCCCTAGTTACATGGATGATTAGGGTTTGCTCATAAAATCAACCAAAATAGGTCATCTATAGGGTTTCAAAACTTATTCATGTAGGAAGGTGTTTGACAGACCCAGACATAGGTGCATTGAGAAGCTCAAAATAGTTATACACAAAGGATACTACCACTAAAATAAGGACATTATTTCTACATGGCACTACTATCCAATTAGGTCACTATTGTCTCAAAGGGATTTTGACACTTGGATCATGTTTGTGACACTCAGACCAACCTTTTCCTCAATTTTTAGCCTCCATAGCATCTATCTCTATCATTTTCTAGCTAAGTTCTCATTTACATTACTTATTTCTATTTTTAGAAAGGTCAAATTTGGTCAATTCTATAATAAATTAGTGGTTATATTTATTTCATATTTTTACCTTAATTTACTATATTTAGAACTTTAACAACATAGGATTTACATATATCTAAGTCCTAAAAGTTAAAACACTCTCCTCAAACCTTAGTAGAGGATTTTTACAAAGTAAAATGATAATATTTTCTCATGGCTCAATTTTAACCTTCTCAAATTCCCAAAAAGGATTCTTTCCAAACTATAACTAATGTTATCACCACTAATTCTTATCAAAACAAGCCTCCCTAACCCAAAGTGAGAGTATATAAAATATATAATTAGCCTCCCTCTTTCCCCCCCTTTAGTATGCAATAAATCAATAAATTTTTATCTTCATCTAAACCATACATCTACACTAATACCCCTCAACCATGGTATGATCCCAAAAAAAATTAGTTCCACTCCAACATTAGTCATTCTCATGAGACATGTAGTAGACTTCAAAAATTTGTGATCCCTACCATGTTGTGATAATACTTCAACCATTATGTTATTACCAAAGAGAGTCATAATGAGCACCTTAAAGGCTATAAATAATGTACTAACAGTCCCAAATCTACCAACCAAAAACCTCAAAAACCATCTAAATCATCATATCTAAATACACAACATTTAAATGAATATGATTGTGTTATTAATGCTAACTATGACCGTTATTATACCAATTCCCACTATTTAAATGTAATAAAGGCTAATTATTATCATAATCTCACTCATAAATATCATGTTACTAAACCTAAAAAGTCCTCTCTCAAAGACCAACTTCTGAAGGATACTACTACAATATCTTCTAATATTTATACTAGTGATGATCTTCATCCACCATCAGAGCCTCAACCTAGTGCCTTAAATACTTATACTACCATTCCTCCTAATATCATCATTACTATACCTCATTATGGCTCAACCTTTAAACCATAATGGAACTTTCTAGATGAACCTAATTCCATGCCTTGAAAAAATCATCTAATGGAACTCATGAGAACATCACCATATCATTTAAATTTTCTCATGCAAAAATTACATAACATAGAAGAGTCTTCATATAGTGAATATGAATTACCTAACCATCCTTATAAAATGCCTACACCTATGAAATTTTATATCATTGAAACCATTTCTCATCCTTATTCCTCTAAATTTTATTTATAATTTGACACTTCCTAGGGAAATTACTTCATATGGATTTCTCAAGGCATCCATTTTTCCTAAATCTACCATATATACCCACCCCTTAATTAAATATAAACCCTATATCAATTATCATTGTGACATGTCTAGTGTGCCTACCTTCTAGTCTACCTCTCCATCCCCTACCCATTCCCTCTCTATGCATTAGAAAGGGTGGATCAGATATCTCAAAATCTCAAAATATAAAACTCCCCATATAATCCTAGGGAATACATGATTAATGATGAAATGTTTTTAATAGATGATAACCCACTTCTCTTTATTATTATTATGATTAAAATACCTTACTAAGAAATGTCTTAGTAGATGAAGGCTCAACCATTAACATTACTTCCCTTTAGTTAATCCAACAACATGGATATTCCAAAGATGACCTTAAGTAAACTAGACTCAATTATCATGGATTTGATAAAATCAATAAAAATCATATTATTTGCATTTGGATTCCTCTCACTATAGGACCCAAAATAATTCACATTAATTTAATGGTTTTATATCTTCCACTTTATTACAACCTCATTTTAGGCCATCCTTGGACTCATGACATCAGAGTTATCGCATCTTCTAATAACCAATGCATTAATTTAAATCATGAATGAAAACATTACAAGAATTAAATAGGCCCCAAACCATGGGATCTCAAGCTACCTATTCCTAAAGCACAATATGACATACCCACCATTTCTCATATTAATAATCCACCTCTCCATAAGTTTGTCAACATGAATCCTGATCTACAAGTCACTCTTACATATTTTGATGATGATGAACCCAATGAGCTGAAAAATATTTTTAATACAACTAGACAACTTTGTTATATCATAAGGTTTTCCATCTCATTTACCATGAAATAGGGCCATTATTTTCATGGATTATGACATTAAAATCCCTTCCCCATGCATTTCTAATTAATCATATTACATATAATATGACTTTTTATGAAATGATTTTGGGGTATCTAGATTATTTTAGGATCATCTATCTTTATCTCCTAACACTTTTAGTAACTTGGGTGTGTCCATAAAATATAATTCCACTAAAATTGCTCAACTAGCTACCAATGCTTATAACATTTCTTCATCCTATGATGATGATAATAGATTTCGCAAGCCCAATCACATAACTTGAATGTAATTCATTATCAAAATAATTTATCTAAAATACAAGCCTTCAATTAAGATATTCATGTAGTTCATATCTCCTCCAATTCAGATGATGATAATGATCTTGAACCTCAAGGTTTTGTTCCTCCTGTTAACCCTCCATTAAAAAATACTCCATGGGTTCTTGAACAACTTCATGAATTTCTTACCTTAACCAATGGTATCAAACAACATGATACCATTCAAAACATCTCTATAAGTCCTAACTATATCATCAAACTCAATACATTTTAGAACATATTAGGTCCTAATTGTATCGACCAACTTGATATAATTCAAAATGTCCTAGATAGTCTTAATATTATTACCCAACTCAATACCATTCAGCGTTTTACTCAGTCATCATATTGCATCAACATACCTGATATAATTCAATCTCTAATTCTAATTAACTACACTAACCAAGATAATAAAGTGAAAATTGGTCATGTTCCTAGTAATTTTACCACACAAGATGATATAATTCAACCCAAATCTTTTGTACTAGACTGTATCAACCAAGTTGATACCATACAATCAAATGCTTTGGTTCCTACTAAAGATCCCAATATTACTATTGATTATTTTGACCAAAATTCAAAATAGGTCAACCCCCTATAGTCCAAAACTTGTATATGGGTATAATAAGGTCCTATAGGGTATGTCATAGTCCTTTTTATGTGATAAATGTGGTTTTAGCCTTGGTCATGGTCACATTTAGTCTTTATGTCACTCTATGTCATTTAAGGGTCATATTAGGGTCATTTATGAAGGTGGTATGGTTTTATAATAAAAACAAGTGTTATAAACTCTCTTCCAACATTCCTCATAGTAGTCCCTATTATATATGTCAGTCTCTAACTAAAACTCTTGTAGGTGTTAACTGAAATCAAGAAAACAAGTGAGAAAAGAGGACTTTTTACAATTGTATTGCCCATGAGGAGAGTGACACATGGTAATATATTTTGGGATGGATATTAAACTTCCTTTAAATAATTCCATGATTTAAATGATTTTTAAATTCCAAAAATGGACTAAAATCATTCTATCTCTCCATCGCTCCACTAGGCAAGCAAAACTAGTCAGTGGGTTTCTTCTTGGTACGACCATTAGGAGAGGTTTTAGATTAAGTGATATTGTGGGGAGATATTAAAATTAGTAAAATTCATTTTAATATCAACATTTCAAGGATTTGTTAATTGTGCTTTATGAACTATCCTTTAGAAGTTGATTATCTATTTTTTCATGTTGTTTCTGATACCCTATAGGTTTTCCTCTTATATGAGCTTATCCATATAATCTAGTGATGAAATTAATTATAAATGGATTATAAATCCTTATCTCATGATTCCCACCTTTAGTTTCTTGTTTTAAAGTGTTTTTATGGGCAAAGCATCTAATTTTATAGGTAAAGACACCTTTCTATATTGCCAATAGGTTTTGACCAATTTTAGAGTTTTCATGTCTTGTTAGTGGTTTCAGAGGATGGTCATAAGTTTTTTTTCATTATTACAATGTCCTATTGGTCCCCTCTCCTTTCAATATCACTCTTCAAGGTAATCATATATGGATTTGTAATCATAAGTGGCATATAGCCAATTCTCTATAAGTTCCATCTATTGTCCTGATGTATGAAGGATTGATCACATCCATGGAGGTGTAATGAAGTTTTTAAGGAGTTTGATCAATTTATTTTAGCATGAAAAATAAAACCAAGCATGAAGATATTCTCTTAAGTTATGTATGAAAACTATGATGGCCAATACCTCTACACACACAGTCATACTCCATTAATGAGTACCTACAGGTCATATAGAGACCAATCATGTTTGAAAGGAGAAAATGTCTAGTTTCAATAAATTTATGGTTGAATGTTATTTTTCTAATTAGGTGAAAATGTCTAATTGAACCATAAGACTATTCACTATGCATATGTCCATATTCCCTTCTCACTGCCCTGTGTACTATGCATTCACTTTCATGTGACTCATAGAGAATTAAGATGTTTTAATGGAATGTATAGGAATGGTTTGAAGTCACTTAAGATTAAAATCATCCATTTGATAAATTTAAGGTCTATAATGGGTTATAATCCCATACACTATATATTATTTTAAATATAACATTACTACCAATACACTATAATGTCCAACTATATGTGGCTTACACAGAGACCAAAAGTGTTTCATGAAGGAGCTTGGAAATTTTTAAGACCCTTATTGAAGGCTTATGAGTTTAATGGAATCATGATAACCTTTTTTAAAACATTGGATTAGTAGGCAGTCTTAAGGAACCATCTTTAATTTGAAATATCTGAGTTTAGGGACAAAATCCTTAAAAACATCAAAATAGAGCCCTAGCCACTTTTGGTGTGATTGTATGATGAGGTGGCATGATTTTTGGAAGATTTTTAATACATCCACCTTTTATCCTTCATGAAGGAGTATTATTTTTCAAAAGGGATTGGATTTTTAACTAGAGAAACATGTTGAAAATAGGTTTCTAAATCATGATTTTATTCACTATGGTTTTTCAATGTTTTCTATAGTTTTGAAACTCAAAAATGACCTCAAAATCCTAAGGTTGTAGTATGAGATCATGAATTCATGATGAAATGCTTGTTAGCAATCTAGATTGTACCCTAGCTAAAAGGAGTGTTTAATTCCTACTTCTAAACCTAGACTAACATGGGAATGGTCTAAGGTTGTGGGTTGCCTATATCTAGACCAGACCTCTAGGATTTTTAAAAAGGCTAGATCATCTGATGCATCATTTTGGACCTTTGGTTCTAAAACCTAAAACTAGTTGGGGTGAAAAGGGAGAAGTAATTACATAAGTGAACCTATTCTAAGCTCCAATGATACACCAAGAATTTTAACAGACCCATTGTTAGGCTTGAACTCTTTAACACACTAATGAAATATGAAAATAATGAAATGATAAATATGATTTCTATACAATAGTATTTCATAAAGAGGTCTATTTTATGCACTCAAATTAAGGATCAGTGAAAATAAGGTCTGCTTAAAGACACTTAAGTTTGTCTATCCACTATATCCATGAGAGATCAATGCTGAGACATACTATACGACTTGCAAAGAAGATTTTTAGCACTTAGGTTGAGTTTGTACATACAAAAACAAGATAAAATTCAAAGTTTCATATTAAACAAACACAGACACTAAATACAAATTAGTAAAATAACTATAAAATATTTTATTCACTACTCTAATAGGTGTCGATTAAAATTCTTATAGAGTCTAGTCATACCAGTAAAAGGGAAGCAAGAAAGAGGGAGATTTGGTGCTCAAATGAGAACCAAAGTAATTCAAATCCATTTGAAAAAATTTTACAACTTCCCTCATGAATCAAGCTCACTCAACCCTTCTTGATTTATCTAGATCACTCTAGTCCATTGCATTATTACAATATCTTCTTTGTGATACCTCGTGGTGGTTACAATGATGAAAATAAGTCACTTTCATTTTGTCTTATCATAAAATTTCTCAATTAATAGTCTATCAATGTGTACCTAAGTGGGGAGGATGGTCACTCTCATGTAGTTATATTTGGCAATGGCTACCAAAGTTTGTGTTTATCTAGTAGGTCTTAAATAACACCATTTGATCCCAAAAAATTTGCCCCTAGCCCTAACTAAAATGTTCTGGAGCCTGAATCCATCATTTTTTCTTGCCTTCATCTAAAATCAACTCTTTAACCTCCACCTAAGTCACTTAGGCTTTCCTTTGATCTCAACCTTTATTTTCATTGGTTGTTGATGTTTGATCCAGATCCTTGATTTGCACCATCAGATCTTCTTGTGCATGAATGCTCATGATCCATTAATATTTTACCATTCAAATGTACTTGTACCACTTTTCATGCACCCATTAACCCTTGAGACTCACTAACCATTTTGACTCAACTTGCTCTATTGGATAGAGATGTACGATTGAGTAAGGTCCATTGATCTTATCAAGACTCACTATTCAAAACCCAATAACTATTTCATGATCCTAAAATTTATAGTTTATGGGACATCATTTTATGTTTGTGTGACCATGATTTATGGTCATATGAATAGAAAATTTAATCTCAAAAGGACTTACTTTGTTTGAGCTTAAACTTGATGTTAATACAGACGTCTCTATATTTTCAAAACCAAATGGCTAGTTGGAGGGGCTTGAATATGACATCTTTGGGGTTGCCTAGGACCTTTTTAAATCAAATGGTTATTTATTTCAAACCCTTTGTTGGACAATTATTTCAAGCCTTGTGTTGGAACACTTTTTTTTAAGGAATGTGTTTGCCTTATCCTTGTCTTGAACAATTCTTGTAGATAAAATGTCCAGGCATATTCATGTCTTGGTCCTTTGCTCTCTAAAAAGTGTCTTTTAAAACCTCTAAATCAGATCAATTTTCTTGGAAAATTTCATTTAGGACTTTTGAATGGATAATTTTCCCTAAAAAATACCCTTTGGGAAAACTATTTGGGGGCACTACTGCCAAAAGGACCTTTTAGAACTCAAAAAGTGCCCTTCAGAAAAAGTGGACTATATTTTGGAGAAAAGAACCCTTTGATAAAAGTGTAAAGGACACTTTTCTTGAATAATATATCCTTCGATATTTTTCAAAGGTTTGCTTTCTTGTAGAATGATCCTTCAAGAAAAGAGTATTGGACCTTGGCTCTGAAAATGTCTTTCAAAAAAAGTGAAAAGGACCTCTTCAAAGTAATTACCCTTTGGGGAAATTGTTTCGAATAAAATTTCTAAAAAAAATTTTGATACTTTAATAAAAGGCCAAAATAAAACTCTTGAAATAATCCCCCTCAAAATAATTCTAATATTTAGTCAAAAGAAGTGGAATGAAACCTCCTAAAATAAATAAGTCTTATACTTTTAGTATCAGTTTTATGTGGAACACATTTTTTGAAGGAAATTTGAATTTTAACACTTGGCCCAAAAGTTGAAAATGTTTGGCTAAGTGAAAACTTAGGCCTTTTCTAGACTTGTCCCTATAATTGCTCAACACCATGAAAACTTGCCTAGATCCCTTCACTTGCAATGTTGAGCTTACTTCAAAACCACCTAATCCATTCATCAACTATTGGGACCCTACTTAACTATTTAAACTAAAAAAAATATTGGTATGTGGGACAAAATTCCCAATAATTCCAATGACACAAATGGCTTGACTATCCTGCTAGTCATGGAACCCATACATTGATCAAGCTTGTTCAAATGAAAATTACTTATAAATAGACTATGCTTAACTTCTAAAAACATTTCTTGGAGTAATGGGGAGGGAAAACAATGATTAAGCAAAAAAATACAAAGAAACAACCTACACTACGAATAGAATGATTAAAAATAGCAATGTGCAAAAGCACTTGGAGGAAAAGAACAAAACTATCTACTTATATACAAGAAGTGAGATATGGGACTAGTATCAAAACTTGATATACCTCCCATTGATAAGGATGGGGAGGCTCTCTCCATTTAATTTGTAAATATCAAAATCATTAATATCTTTTTAGCCTATGATTACATATGATCCACTCCAAAGACTATCAAACTTAGAGTGTTTTCCTAGTTTTTCATGGCCCTCATCCCATTTGAGGACTATGTCACCTTGCTAGAATGTCTTTGATGAAGTCATTTTATCAAATTTAATCTTGACTTATTGTTGGTTATAACACATGGCATTTATGTCATCATCCCTTAATTCCTCTAGCTCTCTTAGTTCATTCATCCTACCTCCATTACATCACTTTCTAGAAGCTCTAGATGGTGTGCAAGTTCCAAAGCTAGAAGCTCCAATGAAATGGGAAGCATTACTTATCTTCCATAAACTAAGAGATAAGGGGAGTTAAAAATGGCCTTATTGGGAGTGACCATGTTATCACATAAGTTAGTCTTTAGTTTTATCTGTCAGGATCTTTGATTATCTTCCATTATTCTTTTAAAGATCTGAATTAGGTTCTTATTAGTAGACTCAACTAATCCATTACCCTACATATAATAATTAGAGGAATATGTCAAATAGATACCTTGATCAAAATCCCACTCATATACCTTTGTGATACTAAATACCAAAGCATTGTCTAATATTATAGTGGATGATGATCCAAAATGGGTGACTAGGCTTTCAAAGAACTGAAGAATAGATTTCCCATTTGCTTACTTCAAGGGGACTGCTTCCACCCACCTGGTGAATTATTATGTGGTTGTGAAGACCCATTTATGGCCAAAACTAGATGGAGGATTAATCATATCAATGAAGTCTAGGCCCCATTACATGAAAGGTTGCTCAACATGAATAGGCTTCAGTGGCATAGTGGCTAGCTTTTTGTTTCCCTATAAACATGGCACATTTTGAACACTTTTTCACCCACGTATGTGCATCTCTAAATAAATGGGGCCAAAATTAACTAGCTATGATGATTTTTGTAGCTATAGTCCTAGCTACAAAATGGCCTCCTTGAGGACTATCATAGAATTACCATAGAAACTTATCAAATTGGTTAGTTTAAACACATCTTAAGATCATACCTGCAATGTCCTTTTTGAATAGCATTCTATTCATCAAAATGTATGGCACTAATTTTAACCTAAAGTGTCTTCTTTGTGATGCATTGAAACCCATTAGACACTCTCCCATCTAGAGAAATCTTACAATGTTTAGTGTCCAACTAGATGGTAGAGTTTCCTCATCTTCCTATTGGGTGTCTTGGATTATTAGTATTATCTCTTTTTCTTCTCTCACATCTTTATCAAGATGTTCACATAATCCCTTCCCTCAAACTAGCTTTATGACCATGACTTTAATTTTGTATTCCATACACTTGGTGACCCATCCAGATCTCTTTTCATTTAAATCAATATTGAGGATAAAATCCTTCACACTTGGGTGAGACACCATTAGTATGTTCTTACTGTGTGAAACTAGATGCTTGAATTTCTTCAAACTTCTAACAATAGCAAGCACATGATTTTTAACAAAGCTATATCTTTCTTCATATCCCTCTAAATCTTAACTAAAGAAAGTAATGGGTTGCTCTAGACTTTGATTATTCTGTTACATGAGCATGGAAAAAATTGCATCTAATGTCTAAAAATCATACAAATAGAAGTCCTTGTTGAAATCTAGATTTAACAGAGTGGGGGCATGAGATATGGCCTCAAAGCTCCTATTTATTTATTTTGTCCATGTAAACTATTTACCTTTTCTCAACACATGAGTGAGAGACTTGACCAGCTCTACAAAACTTGGAATGAACCTCCTAATGAAATTGATCTTGCTTAAGAAGCTATGCAACCCTTTATTGTGTTTGGGTGGTGATAGAGTAATGATTTCCTCTATCCTTTTTGAATCAATGGACAAACCAAATTTAGACACCACATGTCCAAAAAGTCTCCCTTCATATACCAAAAAAATGTATTTCTTTTCTACATCTACCAAAAATATATCTCAGATGTGTTAGATGATCATTAGGGTCTTTTGATAAAATTGTTATATCATCAAGGTAAACTAAAACCATAACATTCAAAATACCATGAAAATAAATGTCCATTACTCTTTAGATGGTGGCTCAAGTATTGGAGAGTCCAAAAGGCATTTTATAATATGAATAGGTACCCCATTTTATAGTGAAGGCAATCTTATGCCTATTTTCTTCCTTTACCATGATCTAATTATAGCCAGAATAGCCATCAAGCAATGAGAACCTTTGAGAACCTAACAACTTTTGAAAAATTTGATCCATGGAGGGTAGTGGGTAATTGTCCTTTAGGGACACCTTATTTAGGTCCCTAAAGTCAACACATAATCAAATCTCTCCATTATTTTTTCTTACTGACACAAGGTTTGCAACCTAAGAAGAATGTTTAATTGGAAATATTATCTTAGATTCGATCAATTTATAGAGTTCTCTTCTCATGAGACCTCCACTCTTGGGTTGATAGGCCTTTGTTTTTGCCTAACTAGCTTGGTATTACTTTCTGATTTAATGATGTGTTGTGCAATCTTTGGGTCAAACCCTTTCAAGTATTTATATTCCCACGTAAATATAATAGAAAATTCTTTGCATAATGCAACAAATGCAGCTCTTTATTCTATTGTATTGGCCTTTCCCAAGTTCAAAAACTTACCCTAAAATATCTCTACCCTCTTATAATGTTCCTCTTTAGTTGATATGCATGCCTTTCATTTTCTTACTTGGTCATTTTCATTGAAGATGCTCTCTAATATCACAAGTCCTTTGGGAAGTTTGTTTGATCTTAGCTATACTATTTGATCATCATACTAATTCTAGAACTTGTCTTGGTTCCTATGGTATAACTCTACCTCTTGCATTAGAAAACATATGATTTGATCATCATTTTCAAAGACTTTTTAACTCACCTCATTGTTAGGTATAGCTAGTTTTCATATAATCTTGACCTTATCCTGGCCTTGGTTGCCTTTGACTACTTCTGTTATCTCATACTAGGCACCAATGACAACAAGCCTATCTTCATGTTGGTTTATTTCTCTTGGTATGGATTGGATATCAAACACTAATAAATATTCCATGAAGTCCCATACCTAGTGATTATAGTCTTTTCGATGGTGACTCTTGACTACAATTAGGCCTCTCAGTTATTTCACTACAAGTTCATTGTCACCTTTGACTTTGAGAAGCTAGTTACCTCTCTTCTTTGCTTCTTAAAAACCATGTAAAAGAGCTTCATATTCATCTATATTCAAGGTGAAACTAACTTAGAGTCTAGTAGCATAATGGTACTTTTGACCTAAGGGTGAAACTAACAAGGCTTCCACTTTGCTTCCATTATTAGACCTTAATCCATCAAAGAACAAGGCCCATATACCAGCTTCTTCTTGAGTAGTGTTAGTTAAGGAAGGTATTGTAGCATCTTCCTCATGCATATAGTATACTCCCAAGTTTGTCTCTTCAATGATGTTATATATATTAAATCCATGGTTATCAACTACCCACTCATCCAAGTACATATCTAAGATGCCTTCTAGATGACTATGGGTTTCTTGATCAATAACCTCTTCAACCTCCTCAAATATGGCATAATTAGTATTTGCAAGATTGAGCATGTAGGGCTCTAGATGGAACCTAGCTATAGGCTCAGACCTTATGGTGACTTTAGTCCCATACTTGGTTCTAAAAACCATGTATGACCAATCAGATGATAGATATCCCCAAATCTTAGCAGTGAAGTCCCTAGACAAGCATAGGGTAAAGTAGGGGGGAGGTTTACCACCACCACATCTTGAGTAATGATATAATTTGGGCATGCATCTAGGGTGATCTAAAGATCATTCAAGATGACTATTTTCTTAATATAGGGTTCATCCAATTGGAGCATACCCTTTTCATTGGGCACATATTTGAGCCCAAGCTTATCTGCTATGGCTTTAAGCATCATTTAGATTTAAACACTTAAGTCAATCATGAAATTGTGTAAAAAATAATCCCATATGATGACTGATAGATAAAATGGTGGAGTATTTATAACCTTATGATGAGGGACAAAATTTTGAGGTTAGCTTGTGCTTGGAACTTGATTGGGAACTTAGCTAGGGGCTCAACTAGGCTGACTATTATTGATGTAAATAGTGTCCACTTTATCATCCATTTTTTCCACCTGGGAAAGTTTAGAGAGATCTTGATTGAGAATATCCTTTTTCCTAGGGATAGATAAATCATCATAAATGGACATAGCTACATTATCATTCTTTAAATGATAAATAAAATTAAAATGAAGACCAGTACCTTTGGACTACCCTTTGGAGGTGGAGGCATCACTCAACATTTGAGCAACATGAGGAATGAAGGGGGACCTCTACTACTACCCATGGGATTGGGGAACTTATTGACTTATAGGATATTTATTAGCTACATCTGAAGAAGTGGGTTTTTGACTAGTCTAACTAGGTAATGTAAAAACCTTAGGTTACCCCAAGTTATCCTCCAACATCCTTTTCTTATCTCTTGTCTAAATTGTAACTGATTCATTTATCATTTGGGATTATCCCATATTGGTTGATACATGATTAAACACATATTCCATTCTTATAAATTCATGTATGTGGTATTAGTAGGTGCTCCAATCATGCTCCATTATTGTTGGCTCTAAGGTTCTGATCAAGACATGGAAGGCATGTTATCTTGATTCACTTGGGGGGCTTATGGTGGAGGAGGCATCATGTCATGACTCTAAGATGAAGCATCATGCTACCAATCAAGGTCTCGATACATATTTATAGTAGTGTCCATTACCATCTCGTTAGATTTTCCCTATAACTACAATGAACCTTCTTAGGCATAGTTGTTTTGAGTTGGCATAACAACTCTAGAATTACTTGGAGCATTGGGATTGTATTACCTTGACTAAGGCTTCTACCCTTGTCCTTGATGATTGGTTTGATAGGGTGGCTAATTGTATTAAAAAAATTATTATTATTCTAGTATGAACTATATGGTGGAGCTTATTACCTCTCCATTATAACCAACTTGTTATTTTAGGCTTTGAGGAGACTCTCTATCTTCCCTAGTCTATCAGTTTGCTCACCTTCTATTTGATAAAACTTTATTGATTATGTAACTGGAGTGATAGTTGGAGTAAGATGATTTATCTCTAGAAAGAGAGGCATTGGTGGCCTTGGAGCCAACTTGCCTACTTGTATGAGGCAATTTTCATCCCTAATTGTAACTTCAAAATCTCCAGGTAGGGTATTCACTTCCATGAATTGAATAATTATAGCTACATTTGAATTGAGGGTCTTTAAATAGTTAAAAAGTCATAGTTAAGCATAGGCTTTATCCCTATGGGAATTTTATCCCAGGTCTTCTAGAATATGTATTTGAAATCCACCATGAACTCATTAGGGAATCTCCTAATTGTTTTGAGTTATTGCACAAGTGAAATATGATCACTCTTGTCTTTAAAGTGCTTTCATAGGACCTCTCCAAACTCATCCCATTTATTGATTGATGAAGTAGCCAATCCTCTATACCACTGAAGTGCCTTTCCCTTGAAATAAGTTGATAACAACCTCATTTCTACATTTTTTGGGGTTACATTATGTACTGAATAGAGGTTAACAACATCTACCATATGGTCTATAGGAGTAACTAGATTTTCTCTTGTATAATAGGTAAGGGCCTTCAAATTTGAGACTAGAATATTATCCCATTGAGTGAGATTCAAAGGGATACCACCATTGATGAGACAAATGATTACCTCCTAGGAATGTCCATATAAGGTATGGGGTTTATAATAGTGTTTGGTTAAATAATACTGGCTTGAACAAGAGGTTTTTGGGCAACAATAGAGGAACAAGAGGGGGAGATGTAGGCTTTGGCTGAGGAACCTTATTTTTATTTATTTATTTTAAAGGTAACTTAGATAAATTTACTGCCTTCCCTTTTGTGGAGGACCTTTTGATAACCTTGGGGGCATAAAAGATTATGCAATCCTAGAAATGAAACTTTGAAACTTACTACTATACTTAGATATGGTCCCATTAGGCATGCCATAACTGTTACCACTCTAAATTTTAGCCTAAATGAAAGGAGGAGTGTTCAAGTCCTACTTCCAAACCTAGACTAACATGGGAATGGTCTAAGTATGTGGGTTACTTATATCTAGACCAGACATCTAGGATTTTTAATGAGGCTAGCTCCTTTGATGCATAATTTTGGACCTTTCCTTTTAAAACCTAAAACTAGTTGGGGTGAAAAGGGAGGAGTTACAAAAGTGAACCTATTCTAAGTTATGGTGATACACCAAGAATTTTAATAGACCCACTCTTAGGCTTGAACTCTTTAACATGATAATGAAATATAAAAATAATGTAATGCTCACTATGCTTTCTCTGTAATAGTATTTTGTATATAGGTCTATTTGATGCACTTAGATTAGGGAGTAGTGAAAATAAAGTCTAGTTAAAGACTCTTAAGTTTGGCTATCCACTATATCCTTAAGAGATCAATGTTGAGACACACTACATGACATAAAAAGAAGATTCATATCACCTAGGTTGAGTTTGGACATACAAAATAAAGATAACATTCATAGTTGCATATTAAACAAACATAGAACACTAAATATAGATTAGCAAAATGACTACAAAATATTCTATTCACTATTCCAAGAGATGTTGAATATAATTCTAGCAAAGTCTATTAATACCAACCTAAGGGATATAAAATATTAGATTAAAGGCTATATTTATAGGATAAGGGAAGCAAGAGAGAGGGAGATTTGGCACTCAAAAGGGAATCAAATGAATTTAAATCCATTAAAAATTTTGTTACAAATACCCCCATGAATCAAGCTCACTCAACCCTTCCTCATTGATTCAAGTAACTCCATTCCATTACATCATTTCAATATCTTCTCTATGATGCCTCATAGTGGTTGCAATGATGGAAACAAGTTTCTTTCATTTTATCTTGGTGTAAAACTACTTAATGATTGGTCTACCAATGTGTTCCCAAGCGGGGAGGATGGTCACTCTCATGTAGCTAGATTTCATAATGGCTGCCAAAGTCTATGTGTCTATCCTTCAGGTCTTCAATGGTGTCATTCGATCTTGAAAAATCTACCCTTAGCCCTAATTGAAACATTCTCAAGATTAGTTCCATCATGATTTCTTACATTAGTAAAAAATTGACTCTTCAACCTTTGCCTAAGTCGCTTGGGCTCTCCTTTACTCTCAACCTTTATTTTCATTAGTTATTTATGTTTAATCTAGATCCTTGATTCACACCATTAGATCTATCTGTGCATAGATGCCCATCAGTCATCAATATTTTACTAGTTAAATTGGTTATACGACTTTTCATGTACTCATTATCCCTTAAGGATCACTGACCATTTTGACATGAATTGAGATGTATGATCAATCAAAGATTGTTGATCTTATCGAGACCCACTATTTTAAAATCAATAGCTACTTTATGATCCTAAAATTGACATTCTATAGGACATCATTTTATTTTCACATGATTTTCATTGATGGTCATGTGACCATAAAATTTAAGCTCAAAATGACTTACTTTGTTCAATCTTAAACTTGACATTAGCGTAAATGTCTCTAGATTTTCAAATCCAAATGACTAGTTAGAGGGGCTTGAATCTGATGTTTATAGGGATGCCCAAGACCTTTTGAAATCAAATGGATATTTCCTTCAGACCTTATTCTAGATAATTCCTTTGGGCCTTATGCTGGAACATTTTTTTTGAAGGAATTAGTTTGCCTTATCCTTGTCTTGAACAATTCTTGTGGATAAAATGTCTAGGCATATTCATGTCTTAGTCCCTTACTCTCTAAAAAGTGACCTTCAAAACCTCTGAATTGGATCACTTTTTTTATAAAATATCCTTCAATATTTTTTAATGGACAATATTCCTAAGAAAATACCCTTTGGGAAAATTGTTTGGGGGCACTACTACCAAAAGGACCTTTTATAACTTAAAAAGTGCCCTTCAAAAAAAGTGAAGTGGATCATTTTCCCAAGAAAAGTGTAAAAGACACTTTTATTGAAGAATATATCCTTCAATATTTTGCAAAGGTTCACTTTATTTTATAATTATCCTTCAATAAAAGTGTATTGGACCTTGGCTCCAAAAGTGCCTTTCAAAAAAAGTGAAAAGGACGTCTTCAAACAAATTACCCTTCAGGGAAATTATTCTAGACAAAATGTCTGAAACAATTCTTGATACTTGAACAAAAGGCCAAAATAAAACTCTTGAAATAATACCCCCCTAAGTAAATAATTATAATACTTAGTCAAATTAAGTGGAACTAAACCTCCCAAAATAAATAAGTCTTGTACTTTTTTTGTGGGTTTTTTTGTGGAACACTTTTATTAAAGGAAATTTGAATGTTAAAACTTGGCTTAAAAGTTGAAGATGTTTGGCTAAGTGAAAACTTAGGCCTTTTATATAATTTTCCTTATGATTTTTCAACAACATGAAAGCTTTCCTGGATCCCTTCACTTGTAATTTTGAGCCTGCTTCAAAACCACCTGATCTATTCATCAACTGTTGAGACCCTCCCCTACTGTTTAAATCAGACAAAAGCTTGGTATGTAAGAAAAAATGGCCAAGAATGGTATTTTTGAGTGATAAGTCATATAAATGATCACAAATTTCATCAACCAAAGTTTAAATGTAGGTTTTTATCCCCCATCAACACCTATAGGTGTGTCATTGACCAAACAGGCTATCTATAGCCTACCTACAAGTGCCTAAACTCATAAAGTGAACTTTGGGAGATGGGGCATAAAAACATAAAATTTACCATTAATTTTTATTTTAAATACTTAAAATATGACCTAAAGGTACTAAACACAAATTCAAGGTAAACACTCACCTAAAGTACCCTTCTTATTCCATCACAATAGCTAAAATCAAATGTAGTTGATAGTGAGATAAAGTATAGTGTGATGGGTGTTGGCATAGATTGAGTATGATGGGAATAGATCCAAATGACTGTAATATGACCTTAAAGACTCCAATAATGTCTTTATGCATTATTTTCAAGATTCAACTAGGTAAGTATGCACCTACAAGGGTCACCTTTTGATCAAGAAAGCAAGACAATATAGTCAGCCACTTATGACATGTCTTGATGATGGTCTAACCTCAAGGCATAAGATAAAAAGTTAAAATATGTAATTAAATTTAGAAACTTCAAGGATATGAATTTACTTTATGGAAAGGTTTGGAACACATAAACACTCACCTACATGCTCACTTTTCCTAAGTAAGTAAGTAGTCTACAGTCAAGTCTAGTTGAATAGAGAAATAGGATCAAGAAGTTGACATAAATGATGGGTAAGTTTGAAAGTATGGTGAATTATTTCATTGTGGTCACATCTTATGATTCCCTTAGACCAAGATAATATATCATGAAACCATATTTAAAGTGTACTTGTATTCAACACATAAAAGTCTTGCACAATCAATCTTCACATGTTTATCTTGAGGATTTTGAACATTTTGGGGTATTAAAGACCTGACAAAACCATAGGATTTAGTACAGAGTATATATATGAATTTGAAAAGCCTATCACATATCCACCTTATTTGATAAAATATCGGAAGTGACCTCTATTTTATTTTAGATAGAGGACACTCCCCAATGGTGTAATCCTATAGATTAGTCATGAAAAGGAGGGAATGATAAGTTGAGGGTTGACACAACCTTGAAAGAGGATGTAGAAGGTTGATACAAACATAGAAAAGCATATGTACAACCTCATAGATGTTAGAATCTAAGCATGAAATCCTAAACTCAAAAATATGTAGGCTAATCCTACTAGGTCCTAGTTAGGCCTAATGGCTAAGGGAATTTATAATATTATATGAACATTCTAATCCATTAAAACATGTTTTTATGGATATATAAGGTGTGTCTAAGATTTTGGAATTTAGGGGAGGTTTTGATTCAAACTAATTTAGGATTGTACAGAATGAAGAGAAGAGCTTGAATATGAAACTTTGAGAGCTCATATCTATATGGACACTTTGCATGAGATCCTAAGGAGGTAGGATATGTTATATAAGGTCCCTAATTTGCCTTTTCAAGAATTTTTTTAGAGTTTGAATGTCATAACTTTATGAACAATCATTAAAGGTTAAAACTGCTTTAAATTCTCTCAAACCCTTGCCAAAGAATTTATTGGGAAGATGAAGTGGGAAGTGCATCTAGATGAACTATAATGGCTTGGTAGATTATTGGATGTTATATAATACTCTCTAGGACTCCTCCCTATCATATTTATTTGTACCCTACCTATATAAACATGGAATAAAATGGATTTCTTTGATATTTTTTAGTGTTTTGTAGGTTTAAGGAAGAGTCAAAGGATGCAAGCCACTTTGGGAGATATTTTTTGACTTTATCTAATCCCTCATTTCCATTTATTATAGTATAATATCTCACAAGTGTCTCTACAAGTGCCTTCATCTTAGCCATTCAAATCTAGTATAGTAAACAAACTAGTGAGAGAGTGAAAACTTCAAGTGGGAGTCCTAAAAAAATATGCCTAAGGAATATAATTCCATGAGGTGTCCTTAAAATTTTAATACACTACCTTTTATGGATCATATTGGAAAATTTAAGGAAATTTTGGTGCTAAGTGTGAGGGGTGACTAAAAGAGGAGTTATTTGGACTACAGACAATGATAGCTCATTTATAGAAGAATCCTAATGATTAGGGATGAAACAAAAGCATGTTTTAGCATGTTTAAAACCCCTCCCCTTCATTTCAATCATCACATATGTCCTTATTCAACTATGGGAAGTTACATGAAGACCAAATGATGAAGGCAGTTTTTGAGCAAGTAATGAGAAATCCTACACCACATTTCAAGAGTTTCATGTTTTGAAGGACATTTATTCAAGTATACCTTACATTTTATATTATATATTCCTCTATATTACATGTTTAACTCCTTTTTTCAGCATTATACATGTCTTAGTGACTCTTGGACTTCATTCTCTTCTTTTCTCTCTTAAATTCTATAGGTAGAGTCTATTTTGGCTCTTGTCGACAAATACCACATTGTGTATGGTGAAGCCCTACTATTTTTGACATTTTAATTTTCCTTAGAATAATAAATAAAATCTAGGTTTATTTCATGTATCATCTTTTCAAATTATTTGAGGAGATGTATAGTGAATAGTTAAGAGATATTCATCTATCCTTACTTTCCCTCAATCTTTCCATGTTTGATGCAAGAGATTCCATTCTAGCAGGTCATATGAAGTGTTGTTAAGTGTATGGATATATTCTCAAATTTAAAATGAGCCTTATTATATAAAAATAATCTCTAGTTTCACTTACCTTGGATAGTCTTCACGCATGTCATCTTCATATTGAAATACTAATGCTAGTGCATTCTAAGACTTTTAGACTAGTATTGTAAGTTTTATTTCTTAGTGAAATAAATATGAGTCTTGTGTAAATTATTATAGTATATTACCCCCTTATATTAATTTGTTTTAATGAAAATTCCTATCCCTTTTCCCATAAATAATAAACTAATTTAGGTGATAATCACTTAGAGGCATATTCACGGAGCTAGTTCTTAAACCTAGAGGTATACTTCTATTATAGGTACACCCACATACCTATAAGTATTTCCATGTTGACAAAATTTTGAGGAGTTTTGAACACCATCCTATAGGGTACAATATTTGGTGACAATATTTATGTCATGCTTGGTGGGACCAAAGTCCAAGAGAGTGAAAATATTTTGGTGTGTCTTTCCTCTAATCAGCTTTTGGAAGAAAGAAAGATAGCACCAATGGTAACTCTAAATTAAAAATTCTAGTTATAATCATCCCAAGTATATTATATTTAAATTTTTGATTAGTAATTATATTTCATTTAACATATGATGTTGATATGAACAACTATGGTGAATAACCCTATCATGAATCTCTTTATCAACCTTGCTATGAACCACATTACATTCTTCAATAGTCCTATTATAATGGCTATCAACCTTATAGGCCATGGAAACCTTATGGTCCTCCATTTCCCTCTTCATATGGAAATCATGATATTAGATAGTCTTATGAAGAAGGATACCAAGAAAATTATCAATAAATACCTACCTATCATCCCCAACATGACCCTTACCAACCATATAATGATGTCTATCAACCTCAAGAGGATTCCTATGAGTCTTGTCATGAAAAATTATATGGTTCCATCAATTCTAAATAAATATATCAAGATTCAAGATGTGAATTATTATAGACTCAATTACAACAATTTGAAGTTGGCCTTGATCTCCATCATTACCCTCCTCCTCCTCCATTAATCCCATCCTATATCAAATATTTTTTGGCACTCATACCACAGTTGCTAGTTCATGAAGAGAATATGATAACATGGGATTATGAGTATGATGTAATCCCTAATCATATCATGTAATGGTTAGGAGGTGTTTCCCTAATTTGTATGCAGATGTTGGAGATGTTTGAGGAGATTGAAGGAACTCAATGGGAGATAAAAGAGTAGAATCACTTGGTAAAAAAGTGTGCCCAATGCTTAAAAATTAAGCTAAAGATGTGGGAAGAAAAGGAACCTAAAAATTAATATGTTGTTGTTGGAGATCCTAAAGGAGGTTATTGGAAACGTGGAGATTTTATTGAAGTAGGTATTTTTCCTTCTAACCAAACCAAAATATCACTTCCCCATGAGATTACTAGTGAGGTCTTTTTTCTTAAATCCATTCACAATCTCTCTACTACATATCACACTCCATATCCAATTCATAAACCCCCCATCACATCTCATTCCTCACCTCTAACTCATGAACCTATCCATAAACCTTCCAATTCACCCCTTCTTGAGAAACAACCAATTTTGAGGTAATAAAATGAAGAGGAAAGAATTCAAGTAATAACTGATCAAGAAGATGTCATGAGTGATGATGATGAACAAATCACCATAAGGACTCCCCTTGGTGAACACAAGTACAACTCTACCTTATTGAATGAAGAGAAACATATTAAGGATTATTTTGAAGTTGTCCATGAGGAATGTGGTAAATACTTGAAGAGAGAGGTATTTAAAGAAAACTAAATATCTAATCATGAGGTTGTTGATGATTCTAACAAACCTAAAGTTGAGTTTGCTACCAAGGATGAAGGTGAACTTCAAGTCTTTCCTCAAGAATTTGAAATCCTAGAAGAGTCCCATGAGACCAAGGTAGAAGATGTAGTCCTTGAGGAACACTAAATACCTCAACATAATTTTAAACCACTTTTAGATGAATTGTAACATAAATAAGATCATCTTTATGACCCCATATATCAAGAAGAGAAGGTTGAAGAGGTAGTGGTTCTAGATGACATGGAGGATAAAAATGATTGGTAGTAGTAATTGGAAATCTTTCAAGAGCTTGAAGAGATTTTCCAAAGTGAAGGTCAAGTATATGAAAATATGTAAAAATAGTTTTACATGGATGACAATGACCAAGATTAGGTAGATTATGCAAAGTTACTTAATGAGCTTGAAGAACTTGTAGCTGAAAGCAGACCTAATCTTATTGAGATCATTATGGAAACCAAGAAGGTATGTCTTGTTGAGAAACCATTAGATGTTATAGTTGAGAATGCCTATGATAAATTTGAGGCTATTTGGATGCAAGAGGATTTCATTTCTATAGATGGTCTGATTGTATCTACTTTGATTTCCTTGAACATCATGCCAATGAAGTTGGCAAACACCATGAAGATGATGGAGGCATCAATGCCAAGGGTCAAAATGCTACATGCCTCATTAAATCATCTATTCCATGAAGTAAGAGAGGTTTAAAACTTACCATTTTATCTATGAGGAAGTGTTTCTTTTAATTTATCTCATGTTTGAGTTAATTGGTTTGGTTTGTGTGTGTGTCTTTCATAAGTGCTCAGGAAGCACATGTGTGTGTTTGCTTAGTTTATTATCTTGTGTGTTGTCTCTTTTTTTGTGTGTGTTTTGGTTTGTTTAAAATTAAAAAATTTTGTCATACATATACATAATTTATTCCATATCCCAATGGATAGGAAAAGGCTATTGGTCTTGGGAATAAAAAGCATACCACCCTTAGAAATCACCAAGAATGTTGACTATCTTGACCATAATTTAAAATAGGTCAACCCCCCTATAGTAAAAAACTCTTATATGGGTATAAAAGGGTCATATAAGGTGTTTTATATTCATTTTTATGTGATTTAATGTGTTTTTAGCCTTGGTCATGGTCACATTTAGTCTTTATGTCATTATATGTCATTTAGGGGTCATATTAGGGCCATTTATGAAGATGGTATAGTTTTATAAGAAATAAAAATTTTATAAACTTTATTAAAACTTCAATAATGTCATTTCCTATTAGATATGTTAGTCTCTAACTGAAAATCTTATAGGTGTTAATTGAAATCAAGAAAATGTTTGAGAAAAGAGGAGTTTTTATAGTTGTACAGCCCATGGGGAGAGTGGCACATGGGAATAGATTATGGGATGGATATTAAACTTACTTGGAATTATTTACACTCTTTAAATTATTTTTAAATTATAAAAATGGGCTAAAACCATTATATCTCTCCATCACTCCACTAGGCAAGCAGAACTAGCCAGTAGGTTTCTTCTTGGTACGACCAGTAAGAGAGGTTTTAGATCAATTTATCTTGTGGGGTGATAGTACACTCAGTTCACTTAATTTTAATATAAATATTTTAATTATTTATCACTTGTGATTTATGAACCATCCTTTATAAGTTGATTATCTATTTTTGTATGTTATTTCCCATACCCTATAAGTTTTCCTCTTATATGATCTTATCCATATAATCTAGCTGATGAAATTAATTATAAATGGAGTAAAAATAATTATCTCATGATTCCCACCTTTATGTTCATGTTTTTTATTGTTTTTATGGGAAAATCATCTTAAGTTATAGTTCAAGACACCTTTCTATGTTGTCAGTAGGTTTTCACCACTTTTAGAGTTTTCATGTCTTGGTAGTGGTTTCAAAGGATGATGATAAGTTTTTTTTCATGATTCCAATGTCCTATTGGTCCCATCTCACTTAAATCTCACTCTTCAAATTAATCATCCATGGAGTTATAATTATAAGTGGCACACATTCAATTCCCTACAAGTTCTATATGTAATCATGATGTATGAAGGCATTGATCATGTCCATGGAGGTGTAATGAAGTTTCTAAGGAGGTTGATCAAGTTATTTTAGAACTAAAAATTTTAAAAATAATGAATATATGCTCTCAAATGATGTATTCAAACTATGATGGCCAATACCTCTACACATAGTCATACTCCATTAATGAGTACCTACAAGTCATATAGAGAAGACCAATCATGTTGAAAAGGAGCAAATGTCTGGTTTCAATAAATTTATGGTTGAAAGGTATTTTTTTAAGGATATGAAAAGGTCTAAGTGAACCGTAATACCATTCATTATGCATAGGTCCATATTCCCTTCTCACTACCCTGTGTATTGTGCATTCACTTTCACATGACTCATAGAGAATTAAAGATGTTGTAATTAAAGGTATAGGTCTAGGTTGAAGTCACTTAAGGGTAAAATCATCAATTTGAGAACTTTGAGAAGGTATATAATGGGTTAAAATCCCATACATTGTATATTATTTGAAATATAACATTACTACATGTACACTGCAATGTCCACCTACATGTGGCTTGCACAAAGACCAAAAGTGATTCATGAAGGAGCTTGGCATGTTTTGAGACCCTTATTGATGGCCTATGATTTTAAGTGATTCATGATAACCTTTTTTAAAACATTGGATTATCAAGTATTCTCAATGAATGATCTTCAAATTGAAATATTTGAGTTCAATGACAAATCCCTAAAAACATCAAAACATGGCCCTAGCCACTTTTAGTGTGATTTTATTATGAGGTAACATGATGTTTAGAAGAGTTTTAATATATCCACCTTGTATAATTAATTAATGAGTACTATTTTTCAAAATTTATTGTATTTTTAACTAGAGGAACATGTTGAAAAGAGGCTTCTAAATCTTGCTTTTGTTCAATGTGGTTTTTCAATGTCTTCTATAGTTTTGAAACTCAAAATGACCTCTACACCCTAAGGTTGCAATATAAGAGCATTCATTCATGATTAAATTGTATTTTTGAGTGATAATTCATATCAATTATCATAAACATCATCAACCAAGGTTGAAATATAGGGTTTTATCCCTCATTAACACCTACAGGTGTGTCATTACCCAAATAGGCTATTTACAGCCTACCTACAAGTGCCTAAACTCATACAGTAAAGTTTGGGAGATCAAGGTTTGAAAATAAAAAATTTACCATTGAAATTTTCTTGAAAATACTTCCAAGAGGACCTAAATGTACTAAATACAAATTTTAAGGTAAAAACTCACCTATAATATCCCTTTTATACCATCATTGGGTAGCTATAGTTGACAATAAGATAGAGCATAGTGTGATGTGTGTTGACATAGATTGAGTATGATGGGAATAGATAAAAATTAATGTTAGATGACCTAAAGGACTCCAAAATGTCTTTATGCATTTTTTTCAATATTCAACTAGGTAAGTATGCACCTACAAGTGTCACCGTTTGATCAAGAAAGCAAGATAACATAGTCAGCCACCTATGACCAGTCTTGATGATGGTTCAACCTCAAGGCATAAGATGGAAAATTTAAAATATGTAATGAAATTTTTAAACTTCAAGGAGATAAATGTACTTGAGGCAAAGGTATGTAACACACAAATACTCACCTACAGGCTCACTTTTCTTGAGAAAGTAGGTAGTCTACAGTCAAGTCTAATTGAATAAAGAGATAGGCTCAAGAAGCCATCATAAATGATGGGTAAGTTATAAATTATGGTTAATGATTTAATTATGGTAATATTCATATTATTATGTACATAGACCAAGATAATAGAGCATGAAACCATTCTCAAAGTTTACTTATAGTCAACACACATAAGTCTTGTACAATCAATATCCACATGTCTGTCTTGAGGATTTTGAACATTTGGGGGTACTAAAGACCTAAAAAAACCCTAGGATTTGGTATAGACTATCTATAAAACTTATACAATCCTATCACATATCTACCTTGTCTAATAAAATAGGGTAACTACCCTCTATTTTATCTCAGATAGAGGTCACTCCCCAATGGTACAATCCTATAGATTAGTCATGAAAAGGAAAAGGATAGGTTGAGGGTTGAAAAAACCTTGAAAGAGGATGTACAATGTTGATCCAAACATGGAAAAACATATGTAAACCCTCAAAGATGTTAGAATCCAAGAATGATGTCCTAAACTCATAAACATGTAGGCTAAGCCTACTAGGTCTTGGTTAGGACTTATGGCTAAGGGGGTGATAATATCATTTATAATATTAGATTAACATTATAATCAATTAAAACATGTTTTTAGGGATATATCAGGTGTGTCTAAGATTTTTGAATATAGGGGAGGTCATAGAGAAATCATGTTTTGATTCAAATTAATTCAAGCTTGTGTAGAATGAAGAGAAGAACTCAAATAATCAATGTTGAGAGCTCACATCTATATGGACACTTTGAATGAGAGCCTAAGGAGGTAAGATATGTTAGATAATGTCCCTAAATTTCCTTTTCAATATTTTTTTAAAATTTTGAATGTCAGACCTTTATGAATAATCATCATAGGTCAAAATTAGTCTAAACCCTCTCAAACCCTTGCCAAAGACTTGATTTGGGAATATGAAGTGGTAAATGCATCCATATGAGATATAATGGATTTTTACATTATTTTAGGTTGTATAGGACTTTCCAATAGTCCTCCCCATCATACTGAGTTGTACTCTACCTGTATGAGCATGGAAGAAAATGGATTTATTTGATAGTTTTTTGTGTTTTTACAGGTAAAGGAAGATTAAAATGATACAAGACACTTTGTGAGATATTTTTTGACTTTATCTAACCTTTCATTTCTATTTCTTATATTATAAGATCTCACAAGTGTCTCTGCAAGTGCCTTCATGTCAACTAGTCAAATCTAGTATAGTAAACAAGATAGTGAGAGAGTGAAAACTTCAAGTGGGAGTCATTTTAAAGTATACCTAAGTAATATAAGTCCATTACTTATCCTATAATATGTCATAGACTCCATTTTATGTATCAAATTGGAAAATTGAAGACAATTTTGGTGCCAAGTATGAGGGGTGAGTGAAAGAGGAGTTATTTGGACTACAAGCAATGATAACTCATTTATAAAAGAATATTGATGATTAAGGATGAAACCAATTAATTTTGGAGAATGTATAAAAACATTACCCTTAATTTAAATCATCACATATATCCCTAGTTATTTAAGGGATGTTCCAAGAAGGCCAAGTGATGAAGGTAGTTTTTTGAGCAAGCAATGAGAAATCCTACCCACATTTTAGGAGTTTCATGTTTTGAGGGACATTTGTCTAAGTAAACCTTGAATTTTATATTCCATATTCCTCTATATTATATGTGTAACTCATTTTCTCATCATGACACATGTCATAGTGAATCTTTGACTTCATTCTCTTCTTTTCTCTCTCAAATTCTATAAGTAGAGGCCATTTTAGATATTGTAGACAGATGCCACACCATGTATGGTGAGCCCATACTAGTTTTAAAATTTTACTTTGCCTTATAAAAATAAACATAATCTATTTTAAGTTCATGTTTCATCTATTCAAAGTGTGTGAAGAAATGTATAGTGAATAGTTAAGAGATATTCATTTATCCTTGTTTTCCCTTAATCCTTCCATGTTTGATGCAAGAGATTCTACTCTAGCTAGTCATATGAAGTGTTGTTAATTGTATGGATCTATGATAAAGTGTAAAATTAGCCTTAATATATAAAACTAATCTTTAGTTTCACTTACTTTGGATATTTTTCATGCATGTCACTTTCATATTGAAATATTAAGTCTAGTGCATTTTAGGACTTTTAAGCTAGTGTTGTAAGCTTTGTTTCTTAGTGAAAGAAGTATGATAGTCTTGTGGAAATAATTTTGTTGTATAATCCTCTTATATTAGTTTCATTTCATGAAAATTCCTATCCCTTTTCCCATAAATAATCAACTAGTTTAGGTGATAAGCACTTCAAGGCATATTTAGGGAACTAGCCCTTAAACCTAGAGGTCTACTTCTGCTATAGGTACACCCACATACCTATAATTATTCCCATGTTTCCCAAATATGGAGGAGGATTGAACACCCTCATATAGGTTGTAATATTTGGTGAAAACAATTACCTTAGATGAAAAATCCATTGTTGTAAGACAAATACATTCTAAATTTGATAGCAAAGGTAATTAGTTTGTGGATCTTAAACTAGATGTTGAATATTATGGACCTTTACCAACACTTCCTAGTGAAAAATTTATCTTATAATTAATCCAAGATAGATAGCCTCAAATTCCTCACCAATATAATAAACTTTGAAATTTTAAGAAAAAGTCTCGTCACTTTAATAATTTTGTTTCTAGTATTGATCTGCACCATGGGGCCCAAGACCAAGCATGCAGGGGACAACTGAGTTATGGTTATGCAAAGTGAATAGGAAAAGATAATTTCTAAATAAAAAACTAAACACATTCAAGGGAGTATAAGTCTTAATTATAGGAAATTCAACTTATATTCATTAATAGAGAATAGGGAAAACTAGTATAATGTGATATAGTGCATGTTTTACATAGTAGATATATGGAGCATGTTATCTATGTTATGAATATGTGTAGTATAGACCTTTTGTCTAGATGTGTATATTATATATTTATACAATAGTGGTTAAAACTATTATCAATTACCAAGAATAAAATTACATCGATTTATCTTCTAGGCTAGATGATGGTTGGTAAGCCCCTTGGAGCACATGTCGAAGGAAAGTTGACACATAGATGTTTAGAATCCAAAAATTTGGAAAGGTGTACAAAAATATGATTTATGGGGTGGGAATGTGATGTGAATTCTTATAAAATCTATGATGTATAATTGTGAGGTGTTATGAATTATAAGCATGAAGAGTGCATAAATTAGTAAGTGCAAGAATTTTATGATGCATGAGACTACAAGTTATGAAGTGCACAGTGACTAATGTACAATGGTCAATGTATATAAATATGTGATATGTCATGGGACTTGTATATAATACTTTGATAAAACCTTAGGTAATGAGTGTGAAATATTGGGTAAGAGGTTTGCACATAGTGTGGTATAGTGAACAAGGAGTAGGTTCAATTGTGTGGGAACTTCACATGGATCATTCAACCTTTTTTGAAGATTAATGGTATCTATTACATTGGTGTGTAGTTACATAAACTACACCTAAAGTTTATATGAAGTGTACCACTTATCCTGATCATCATATTTCCTAACCTTGACCACTCAAAAAAGTTGATGTGTGTTAGGTTGGGTACATGTATTTATCACTTTGGTTATCTAGTCCTTCTCTATAGGGTGTAAGTGTTTGGGATAAAAATTATAATGATGTTGTGTCACTATTTGATTAATAATTTGTGGATTTTAAGTATTAAGAAGATTCATGTTGAAGGCTAGGTACATTCCCAAGTATTATGATAGATCAAGAATGAAGGCATTCATATCAGATGCATGTAAAATGTGTAAGGACCATAGTGCAAAGGCTTAATATTTTAATGTGGACCTTTGAAGAATTATTTTTGAATTTGAAACCAAATTTTATCACCTAATTAGAATTCATGAGATTTGTATTTTTTTTTGTCACTCCTTGTACTTAGCTTAAGTGCAATAGAGAATCTATTGAACTTACTGGTGAATAGAATAGATGTGGCATAAAAACTTCTTGGTTTATCCACTTCCCATTATTATGCACATGACTCATGGCTTGATGGATCATATTAAGATATGTATATATGTGTTGAATTCTAAAACCCAAGACATGTCTAGAATGGACTATGGCCAGTAGAGCTGTGAAGAGCCTTATTTTAGGCATGTTGAATGTACAAGAGATTGTCATCCTAGGTGCGATCATGCACACAATTATACCTTCATAGAAGATGAACAAGTGTGTTATTAACCACTTTATATTTCCCATATATAATGATGAAAATTAATCAACAACTATAGCTTCTTACCCATCAAATCTCATAATGCTTACAAAAAGCATCTCAAAAAGCATGGATCACAATCAAAGATGATGGATGTTGGTAGCCCAAAAAAAACCCAATCATGGTTGAAGAATGTATTTATAGTGTTAGATATGTCAATATATTTTCTACATGCAACCATGATATCCATCTTGGAAAACTAATCTACTACAACAAACATAGTGTCATGTTGTTATCTCATTATAGGCAATCTAGTCATGAAATCCATCTAATAGATTCCCATGGTTTGGATGGATATAGTAGAGGTGTGTAAAGTATAAGTTTCCTATTCATGGGCTTGGTGATGTAACAAGGAATACAAGACTTTATGTGGTTCTCCACATATATGCATATGTGTGGCTAGTATAAGTGTGAATACAATGTGACTAGAGTCTTTGTCATGCTAAAGTGTCCTGAGGTATTGGCATAGTGTGCCTCCCATATGATTCATTAGTGAGGTCAACTAGAGGTAACATAGAGATGTCCAATATTGTAGATAAGTTGGTTAGATAATTATAAATCTTGCATTTGTTTATCTTACACAAGGCTAGTGTAAGTTGATTTGAAGCCCTGATCTATTGAGTATAGAGGAACCTAATCTAAAAAATTGTGGCCATTCATGTGAAACACTATGATGAACATGTGAATAGGTGATTAGCTATGGAAATTTGCATCCTTTTTGTCCTTCCATTTTTTTATTGATCACAATATGGAAATACTATAGGTTAAATATCCATTTCATTTGGCATGCATTTTTTAGCTTGTTCTAGGACTATAAATATTGAAGTGGTTTATATTTTGAATGAAAAACTATCTCCTTCATAAGAATGTATTGTTTTCATTCCTTAATTACTTGCACAATATCATACAATTCCTTATCATATGTGTATTACATTTGTACTATGTCATTGAATATCTCATTTTGGTATCTGACTAGATGTCCATGTTACATGATCATTGTACCAAGTGCATAGTTATATGCATTAGTGTGAATTTTGAAGGTTTATGAAATATCAAGCATTATGAGAATAGGTGTTTCATAGAGGCATTATTTTAGTGCCTCAAAAGTACACTATTGTGCATGAACCCAATCAAACTTGGATTTGATGTGTGTGAGCTAGTTGAGATCCCAAGAAATGTGTGAGAAACTAAATATGAACCTATGGTAAAAGTTAATAAGTTTAATAGAACTCCTTAATTCTATGAGATTGCATAGAGTAAGCCAATATTAGATCACTTTAATCTTCTTTGGATCTACTCTAATATCGGTGTGATCAATGATGTAGCCCAAGTATTGGATTTACATCATTCCAAATGTAAACTTCACTAAGTTGGCTTGTAACTTATGTTGGATTAGTTTCTAAGATGTGTGATATGTGCTCGATATACTCCTTTGAAGTCATGTTGAAGATGAGGATGGCATCCATGTAGATGATGATAAAGGAGTTCAAGAATGCCCTAATTAGATCATCCATCAAGCACATGAAAGTGGTTGGTGCATTGGTAAGGCTAAAAGGCATGACCAACCATTCATACAATCATTCTTGAGACTTGAATGTTATCTTATAGACATCTTTAGGATGGATTGGAACCTGATGGTAACTTAACTTCAAGTTAATCTTGAAGTATTGTGTACCTCAAAGTTTTTCTAGAAGGTTGTCAATGTGCAGCAGTGGATATAGATTATTTACCATGATTTTATTAAGTGCATGATAGTCTATACAAAGTCACCAAGACCCATCCATCTTAGGTATGAGTACGATCAAACTCCCATAATGTGAAGAGTTAGGCTTGATCTTACCCTGATTAAAAATCTCTTAAATATGGTGCCAAACTTCAACATTCTCCCAAACTAATTTGTGATAGATTGGATATTTGGAAGAGGGGATCCAGGAACCAAATAGATGAGGTGGTTTATTACATAGTGTGTTGGAAGGCCTTCAGGTTCTATGAATACTTCACTACTCTCCTCTGTTAAATTATTAAGTTATTATTACTACAATAATGTGTGAGTGTTATACATTGATAGGGTGTACTTTAGTTTTGATTGCACAGGTGTATCAAGGTGGACCATGAGTAACATGAATTTATACATGTTTAATATAAGCTTGTTATATTTATTGGTAGAGACCAAGGACTTTGGTCATGAGCATTAACTCAAAAAGGTTATGGAAGTGATCTTTCATGTGATTAGTCTAATGTTATGGCTTGGTTTGATATGTATTTTCATGGTCATACAAGTATGATCTTCTTAGTAATATGTCCTAGACCTACGAAGGTGTGATGTCACAAGTGAAATTATCTTCCATAGTCTTGACTTCATACCAAAAATTACATTTCCATCAGACCTATATATCTTTCCCCTATTAGATCCATTTGAAAGAGTATGGCTTTAGATGTACAGTAGTGGTAAGACCAAGGCATTGAGTTTTGGATTATGTGATGATATTTTTATGGATTACACTATAAATGATGATGTGTAGAGGTTGACCCTTCACCTAGAACTTAGTGTGGAATAAATGTTCATTCTCTTTAGAGATGTCAATTGTAGTGGTGTTGGTGCTTAAACAAGAGGCATTTGGATCAATGTCATCCATTAGTGTGGTTCCTTATGTAGATTGTGCATGCATTTATTGTTTCATGTGGTATTCAAAATCATTGTGCTTGGATGAGTGATGGTGATGGCACCACTTATCACCAAAATTATTCTTGCCTTTATCTCAAATAGAAGGCATAGGAGCCTTTAAGGTTTGAGTAGTCTTCTGGTGTTCATCTTCTTTGTGAGAAGTGTGTTTTTAATTCTATGTAGAAGGTTACGATGTGGATTTATATCAAGGTTGGGCCATGCATGTTACATTGTATGAAGAGGTGACACATTGTTTCATCTTTTCCTTGGCTTCAATATTTGTAATGTTGTGATATGCTTGTGCCAAACTGTTAGAAGTCAATAACTCCATATTCACATGGATATAAGGTGAGTGTCCATTGATGTACCTTTGCACCTTATGTTTTTTGCTCAAGTTCTTATGTAGGCACATAGAGTAGTCATGGAAAATATTGGTGTAGTCTTCCATGAACTAATATTTGCATTAATCTAGTTGGTATATCTTGATGTATTCATATTAAAAGTGGCACAGAGGGTAGTATTCCTCCTTCAATGCATCAACAAAATTATTCTAGGATTTAATTTTAATTCACTCTTGTGTGTGTTTTGCATTGAATCTCTCCCACTAGTGAACAATTAATATGGACATCTTTGGTACTATGAAAATCTTCTCAGCATTGATGAAATAATTGACTAAGACGTATGCCTCAAGATGTCAAATATATGCATATAATTATTTGGCATTGATATTACCTTTGAATAGAGGGATTTTGATATTGACTTGAAATTTGAAGGGTATTTATTGTTAAAAATATTAATGAGTGAATTATAGAGGTGTGGTAGAAGGCATCAAATTGAGTTATACCATCATCTTGTGTAATTGGCCAAAAATTTTGGTGCACTATGCCTCTAGTGTATTGGTTATGAGCTTTCATACCTCAAGGCTACTTCAGGTTGCTTCTAGGCATAGCCATATTTATTTTTTATTAGATTCTTTCACATATTATAAAACTAAACTAATTAAAAAAACTTCCTTCTCGATTTGCACTCATGTGTATATAGGCATAGAAAGGAATTGAGATTTTTGTCTTTAATATCAATGATCTAAACCATGGGGTAAGGACTAAGTGTGCAAGGGACAGTCAATTTTTGGTTGTGTAAAGTGAATGGGAAAATCTAATTCATAAAGAAAAAACTAAACACATTTAATGAAGTGAAATCATTACTTACAAGAAATTAAACTTCTATTCATTAGTATAGAATAGGGAAAATTAGTACAATGTGCTATAGTGCATGTTTTACAGAGTAGATACATAAAACATGTTATAGTTTTTATGAATGTGTGTAGTATCAAACTTTTGTATAGATGTGTATATTACATATTTATACAATTAAGATACAAGATAAATTATAATCATTATTAGTTACCAAGAATATAGTTTCATTGATTCATCTTCTAGGTTATATGAATGGTTGGTAAACCCCTTAAAGCACATGGCTAATGTGATTCAACATGTGGATGTGTTATGGAATCCAAGAAACTAGTGAGTCATGTAGAAATATGAGCTATAGCATGGGAATATGGTGTTCATAGGTCTACTAGATGTTGTACATAATTTTGAGGTGATATGAACTATATGTGTGAAGAGCATAGAAGTCAATGAGAAAGCATAAGACATATATAACACATAGGACTACAAGATATGAAGTGAAAAGTGAAGAGTTTATAGTGATCAGTGTATAGAAGTCTATGATATAGCATAGGACTTATGTGTGTGACTTTGATCAGACCTCAATCAAGGAGTGTATAATAGTGGGTGAGAGGTGTGTGCCTGGTGTAGTAAATCAAATGAGGAGTAAGCTTGGTTGTGTGATAACTACATACACATCATCATAAGATTTGAAATTTCAACAAAAAGGCTCATTTATTTAATAATTTTGTTTCTAGTATTGATCCAAAAATGGATCCCATTTCTAAGCTTCCTTTATCTCCTTGTCATTTACATGATGGCAATGTCATGATAATTGAATAATCTTATGCAAATAACTTCGGTACACCTACCAATCTTAAATCAATTCTTATCTCTAAGGAACTCCACCTTAAAGAGAAAGATAATTATAGATTATTCTTCAATAAATATCATGAAGACTTTGCATGGTTGTAGGAAGACTTTTCTAGAATTAACCCTAACATAATTTTCCATGACATCATAACATATCCAAATTCAAAACTTGTACATCAAAAGCAATACAAGTTTCCACTTGAGGTTTCCACCTTATGTCACAAAGAGATTATTTAGATTTTAGATGCTAAGTTTATCAAACATGTAGATTATTTGGAATGGGTGTCTGACATAGTACATGTTCATACTAAATTCACTTTGATCATTCAAATATGAATTTAATTTCATAATCTTAACTTAGTATGTTCTAAGGACAACTTCCATTTACCATTGATTGATGTCATTATTGATTCTAAATTAAGATATGATATGGTATCCCTCATGGATGGTTTCTAGGGATATAACTAGATTCATATCACTCTTAAAGATCAACATAAAACCATATTTACTACTTATTGGGGAACCTATTTCTATGTTAAGATGTCCTTCAGCCTTAAAAATGCTTTAAAAACTTATCAATGCACAATGACACACATTTTTCATGACCTTATCCATAAAATAATCAAAACCTATATGGATGATCTTATTACTAAATTAAATAATCATTAAAATAATCTCCATTATCTTTCCATCATCTTTTATCATCTAATCAAATACAAAGTTAAACTCAATCCTCATAAATGTATTTTTGGTATTACCTCTCAAAAGCTCTTAGGCTTATTAGTCTCCTTTCAAGGAATTGATGTAGATCCCACTAAGGTCAATGTTATTTTAAACATGCCTATTCATATATCCATTCCTAATATCTACACTTACCTTTGGAAACTTTGGGAAATCTAAATATGTGTCCCTAAGATGGCTTATTGTATCTATTCAATAAACTCCCTCCTAAATAAAGATGTCACTCTCATATGGACTTATGCATGTCAAAAATATTTAGATCACATGAAATATTTTTTACTTCATAATCCTACTCTATTACCACCTTTTTATGATCATCCTATCATCTTGTACACCTCATCTACCCCTATATTAGTTGGGTAAATGCTTGCATAACAAGATGAGTCAAGAAAATAATACACAATCTACTATATCAGTCATGCCTTGATAGCTTATGAGACTTGCTACACAAAACATGAGCATTAATGCTTTCCAATCTAATTCATATCCAAAAATATTCAACATTATATGCTTTATCGGACCACTTATGTCAATTTTTCATTTTGATCCCTTTTATCATTTCTTCTCTGAGGCATTCTTACCTAGAGATAAAATTGGAAAAAAGATTGTACTCTTAATGGAGTTTACCTTAATAATTATTAAACAAAAATTAGTTAAATTCCAAGTGATCTTTTATCAACTCACCACTACTCCCATCCAAATTATGCATCATATTCAAGACACTCTTCCTTATGAAGATATCCTCCTCATTGAAGGTGTAGACCAAGTCATTTACCTTAAAAACTACTCCATGACTTCATGGTTGATCTTGAGATATATAAATTTGAATATCCATAAATTATAATTTCTAAAAATAAATCCTTTATCAAAGTAATCATATAATAAATACCTAGAGCTACCATATATTTGTATGAGTAAACTTGGACACTTCACTTTGATGAAGCCAAGTCCCTTTAAAGACCTAGGATAAGATGTGTCTTAACTGACTCTTATATAAAAATCATTCCTCTAGTCTTTCAATTTAAGTTAAAGGTCACTAATAACATGGTTGAATACAAATATTTCATCCTTGGGATGCAAGTGGCCATAGATTTAGACATTCCATATTTGCATGCCTTAGGAAACTCACAACTTATATGTTGTCAAATGAATGGTGCATATCAATGTAAAAGTGAAAATATCATTACATATCACCAACTCATTTTCACTCTTGACAAATATTTTTCATCTCTCACCATCTATGCAATCCCATGAGAATAAAATTCTATCACAAATTCCCTTACTTCTTTAGATTCTCTTTTTCATCCTCATTAGGCATTGCATGACTCACACTTAATTGTCCACATAATGAAATATCCATCCAATTTAGTAACTAAGGAATATTATCTTATTTTACACATTTAATCCACCACTAATTGACAAAACTCATGGTATAAATACATCATCTTTTTCATTGAGCATCATGCTTACCCTCTTGAGGCTAAATCTTATGAAAAAACTAGACTCTACAAACAAGCTTTCAATTATATACTTATGCATAATATCCTATATTATCATAACACCAAAGGAACCTTAATTTATTATGTTACTCAAGAATAATTACCTTCCCTCATTGATAAAGTTCATGGTTATATTTTTAGTGGTCATTGTAGTGGACACGTTACAACCTACAAATGCCTAAGGATGGAATACTTATGGCCTACTCTCAAAAAATATGCTATCACATTTGTTAAAAATTGCAATCCTTGTAAAATATATGATGATTTAATTCAATCTCCCTTGAATAATATTAAAACACTTAAATTTCCTTGGATAGCCTATATGTGGGGATTAGATCTCATTGGAAAATTACCTAGGTCACAATATGGCCATATGTTCATCATTACTACCACATAGTACTTTACCAAGTTGGTAAAAGTTATGCCCCTTGTTAATGTTACTAAATCAGTATATCCAAGTCTATCCTTAATTAAATAATATGTCATTTTAGGATTCCTCACACCATCATATATGATAATCGTTCAAATTTAAAAAATAAAGACATGAAGCAGTCTTCCGTAAAATTTAAAATTCATGCAAAATTTCAACACCTTAACACCCTCAATGCAATGTCCAAAATGGAAATACCAAAAAAATACTTAAAATATATTTTAAAATACTATAATGGACTCTCATTTGGATTTTCATCTCAAACTATACCCCACATTTTGTGTTTATCATACTAACATCCATACTGCCACTAGGGTAACTCCATTTTCCTTAGTTTATGGCTTCAAAGTTGTCTTACCATTAGAAGTAGAGTTACCCTCCATATTAATCTCTCTTAAAAAAATAATTCCCAATGAATAGATTCATAAATCATTTATTCATGCCTTAGATCTACTTGATGATGATGCATGAGTGCCTTATGGCACAATCGTCAATACAAAAACTACATAGCTAAACAACATAATAAGAAAGTCAAAGTTTATAATTTCTATGTCATAGAATTAGTGTTAAATATATATTACACCCATGAAAAATATGGAAAGTACACCTAAAAGTGGCATTCCCCTACCTATTTAAATATATCCTTAAGACCTAGTATATATAGATTGTAAACAAATAAAGGACATATCTTCAAAAAATTGACAAACACTTAGTTTTTGAAGAAGTAACTTGCATATTTTCATGTTATTATTATTTTTACTATATATATTTATTTTTCCATTTGTAGTACATATTAATTTCATGCTTATGGTTAGTTTTATATATCATGTCAAACTAGCACTTCTTGTAGATTTTGCTTAAAATTTGTTATATGTAATTTAGCATTATATTATCTTCACACCTATAGTTTCCTTACACATTATCCCTCATACCTATCCTTGGTCCTTATATATTTTGTATTTATTTACACCACTTAGTTTTTAAATTTATGGGTCTTATTATAACACCTAGGGAATCTAACTAGGTCTTCCTCACAAACATTAATTTTGTTGTCAGTCAACCATTATTTCATCCTATGGTTAATTAGTTTATTTTCATTATAAAAACACTTTGGAATATTTTACTTATGCATCTTGGATTTTAAATTTTTTTAGTTGTATGGTGAGACCTTAGTTAAGTCCCTCCTTAAAATTTCCATTCATTTTATTTCAAAGATTGTTTTTACTCCGAACCTTAGTAGGTGTCTTCTTAGAAAGATAAGGCAATAGTCATGAGTAGTGTTTTTCCTCACTTAAATTCAATCATATTATCTTGTGATAAAACTATATCAGTCTATCTTTGTGACATCATTCACATTTCACCATTTCTTATGATGACTATTTTTACCTACCTGACATTGTACCATCTTCCTTTACACTTTTTTTTTATTGGGATAACCCAATTGTAGACAATCCAATTTCATCATTTTTATGTCCAAATTGAAATCAAAATGAATTTATCCAATAACACACAAATTTAACCATAAATTATTATTTTCTATAAATCATCCACAAAATTTCCAATTTTCTCCTAAATCATGGTGACACATTCCTAATTAAGGCAATTCATCATAACACAATATCAAAATTATCAACAAATTTTTGAATCAATTCGACACTTTGTAACTATTACCGCATTATAGTTAAATGGAATTTTTGATTTATAAACAACATTGAAAAAAACATATTAATTCCCATGACTAATTAACCTTTGTTAATTAGGCCTAATCTTCCTCTAATGGTAAACTCCATAATTTTTTTGAATTTCCTATTCTCTAAAATATAAAATTGGATTATTGCCTCATAAAGATTACATCATCACTACAAGTGTGAAATCAGTATGACATGCTCTTACACACTCAAAATGCTCTTAAAAACCTCTCTCACACACAATATCTTCATAATTTGAAACTCTTACATACTCCATGTTTTCATTAATGGATTTTCTTACAAATTCACCCTCCAACATTTATGAGGATAAGGATTAATCCTTAACTATTGATATTCATCTTGGATCAATGACTCATATTTTAAAATCAAATCTGTAAATTGAGGATACCTCCCTCTTCTTCAACAAGATTTTTGTGATATAATTACTCTACCAAAACTCCAAGAAAGGCTTCACCAAGTTCTTAAATTGTCCAACCAACTCATGCATAACACAAGGGGATATGTTGCCATAATAGCTCTGTATCATTGAAAAATATCTCAATCTCTATATCTAGGCCAATCAAACTTGTATTTTGGCAAGAGAGAGACATCCAAATGAGAAGATAAAATTGTGTTATTTGTCTTTTATTATTCTTGTTTATGCTCTTTCTTTATCTTTTCCAATTTGAGGACATGTGTTTGGGTTTTAGGTTGTATTCATTTCATTTTGATTTTGTACTAATATGAAACTAACTCCCTCATAATCATGTGACCATGCCAATAATTCTATGATCAATTACATCATTCTCTATCTTTATTTTTTCTTTTGAGCTCACCAAGATCATTTTTAATATTTCACTCTTTTCTAAGGTGCAAGTTTCTGAATCTTTAGGTACCATGGTATTTAGGATCTCTTCTCTAGTGGCTACATGTAATCTCTTTTATGATATTAATCTTTAGCACCCATGTTTGTTTATTCCAAATTTGTATGGAGGATGAAAATAGAAAAATGTAAAAAAGTGAAAATCCATATCATAAGAGAAAGGAAATGTTAAAAGGCAAATTACAATCTTAAATTCAAATTGCACTAAAATATGTGATATTTTTTTTGACACATCTCATATTCTAGTCAAATCTCAAACTTTGCAATCGGCCTCATGATAGATTTGAGGTCTATTTTAGTGTGGTAAACTAGTATATTGGGGTAGGATGTCCTAGTTTATCATTATATCTTCTTACATCTTAGTGCCACATATCTTCTCACATAAGTATTTGATATTTACAATAAGTTAATGGATCTATAAGGGGTCCTAAAGAGTAGGGAACACATTATGGGAAGGTAGGATCCTTTTATTTTTCATTCATGTTAGCCTTCATGGGATGATCTTTATATTTCACTAGTTAGCCTAAGCTTATGTTACTAGGTAGGGTTAACTAGGGTCATTGATGTCGAAAACTCTCATTCTTGCCTACTTGAATTAAGTGTCTTATTTATGGTAAATATCATGTTTTCACCTTGGTGATGCCCTCTTTACCCTCCCTCCATACTTTCCCCCTTCATAGGTAGGTTTGTTTTTAATCCTTTCCATCTTCTTGACTTCATATTCTCCATCTCTTTAGACATGGTAGTAATATGGAAGTTTTAGTTTTTCAATCTTTAATAGAAGGTACATCTATAATTTGTTGTAATATGATTTTTTCATTATTACCTTACCTTTATAGGATTTACCTTAGTTAAATTTGGACCTAGAGTTTTCTATTTACCCTTTTTAAGAACATTAAGTTTCATTTTTCCCTTTCATGTTTTGCATCTTTATTTGATTATTTGTTACTCCTCTTACATTAGATATTTTTATCACAAATCAGTTTTATGTGTCCCTAATTTGATTTATATTATTACTGATCTTACTTTGGATGTATTTTTTGGTTTTTTAGTCATAAATAGACTTGGATTTCCACATTACCAATTTTTCATTATTTTTATTAGACTTTTGGTTCTAACCTAGCCATAGCAGTCCTAGCTTGCAAATTTCCCAAAGTGTTTTAATTACTTCTAAGATTTTTTCATTTTTTTTATTTTTTTTTACCATCCTACATTTGCTTGGTATTTTTAGGGTTTTTAGAATGTAGTTACTATGACCTCCATTATTGATACTATGGTATTTTTCACATTATCATTTACTAACACTTTTTCTTGTAGTGACATGTCGATGCTTCAATCTCCCTAAGTGCATGCCTTAAAGGGTGCATCAGGAATGGGGTAGATTAATCTTGTCATGCCTTATAATAGATAATTTTATTATATCTTGATTACACCATTACTACTATAAATTTACGTCCTCTAAGTGTTTATTTATTTACCTCTCCTACATGTCCCTTATCTATTTGTACTAGCTTCCCTATATCTTATAATATTGACCTAACTGATACCATCTTTTTTGTGCCTTTTACCCTTCTTATATTATATCAGCTAGCCTGATTAATTTTGAGCCTATCTTATGATATTTTTATGGTATTAACATCATTGATACCATTATGTGTTATCTGAATTCTTTCAACTATATCATTCAGGTTGATAACATTAGCTTAATGTTTAGGGTTGGTTTTGGGTATTTGATTAGTATATATAGGGGCCATATTTCATTCCAAAATAATCATATACACATTATTCACTCTAATTTCACCCATAATTATGACCTAAGTCCATTTAGGATAGTTAGTGGTGTAGAGATTTATCTTGAGGAGTCTCATCTTGTAAAACTCAATAGGAGTCATTGATAATTCCTAGCTAAGGATATCTTAGGTTTTCATCCATCCCTTTGAAGTATTCACCTTACAATAGCTCTTGCATAACTCAACTTGAGCTAGGAGGGATATTAAAGTGTTTATAAGTTGACCCAAATGTAAACATATTAAATCCTTATACTCTTTTATTTATTATCTAGTATATTAGATGTTATTTGTTGATTTTTGAATATATCTATGTGTATCCTTGTTTAGGCCTTCTCTACACTGAATATGTTTGTGTGGATATAGCATTGAATAGAATTTCTATAATCACCTTAGATTTCCTAGTCCCCCATTTGGTTGACCATGGCACCTTACCTTTTATGATCATTCTAACCCATCATTAAGTTTAGATAATACCTTGTACAACCTTAGTGCATTCTTTATTGAGCTGTAGTAGAAGTTACATCTTTTTGCCATAACATTAGGTTTTTTAACCCTTTCCTATTAACACCTACATTGTGGGTAACCCTATATTATATATAAAGAATTCATTTGGACCTTACCTAATCATCCAAGTATTGCAATCACTACTTGATTGACCTTATTCGAATTCTAGTTTATTGAGAGAAATAGGATAATTATAGGTTAATTATAACCCATGCATACAGAGGTAATAAATTGATATTTTATTTTTTTATGTTATTTACATGTGTGAAATCATATAATATTCTTTGAAATGGGTCTATGGTCTATCAGCTTAGGAAATAGAGTGTCAAAATCTACCAAGATGTTTCCAATGATATCTACACACATATACTAACCAATCCCATCCACTATCTCCCAAAATTGTCTATGTAGGTTTTTCCAATATGTTATACCATAGATTATTGTACATACCTATCAATATGATTTAAGTATAATTTATAATCTTCAATCATATACATAGATCATATTTTTTTCTTCCTTTGCCTTGAAACACTAACTCCACTTTCCACACTTTACCTATAAAAAGGAGTTCAAAAGATGGATTGGATAATCCTAACCACACCCACTGAGTGGTTGAGGATATCCTATATTTAGATACTATGAATAGGGATCAAACCATATGTATTTCTCACACACACATGTGTGTGTGTGTGCTCAATAGTGTTCCACCAGGATGCAATGCAACTCTTTGGCTTTCAACCCTTGATAATAAGCAACTTTAACCTTTCTATAGGTGTTAAGAATTGGCTTAAGAACTATTAATTTAATGTTTTTTTCATATTTTGATGCTTTAGGATAGTTACTTCAGGATTTGAAAATAAATCTCTCAATGTGTAAGTTTTTTTCCAAGTAGTGACCAAGTGAGAGAAAGAAAGATATGGCATTGTGATTTATGTTTATTTATAGGTGACTATTTTGGTAATTTCCCCCATAAAAAACATGTGAAACATTTAGGCCAACTATATGGATGGATTTGAATTTTAAATATATCCATTTGAGGACCATGGGACACTATCAGTAACTGAAAACATCTAATTATTACCAACATGATATAGGATGGAATATGAAGTGATTGGAAATGAAGTGTTGATTGGAAATGATTTTATCTTTTCACATTGAAATGTTTTCATATTTATCAACATTTCATATTTTATATTTCATATTGGAAATGATTTTATGTTTTCACATTTCATATTTTTATCAACATTTCCAATCACCCCCTATGATTCACCATTAGGAAAAATATGAATGTAAGAATAATAGAACTTAGATACATTTATAGATTATAATGATGAAAACTAAATAGCCATTAAAAATTAGTAGTTAGAAAAAGTTAGTTGTTTGAAAAAAGATAAAAAACAAAATATTAAATTAGAAAGATCTAATTTATTATTAAGATTTTATTAGATTGTTAATTTAATAATAAAATAAATGTTACTAATTTAACATTTTTTATTTTTATCTTTTTTCAAACAACTAATTTTTAATGTTTATCTAATTGACATAGTTTTAATCTATAAATGAATCCAAATTTGGTTGTTCTTACATTCATATTTTTCCTAATGATAGATCATAGATAGTGATTTGAAATGTTGATCAAAAATCAATACACATTTCATTCAAAAACTATTTTTTATTATAGATAATTTTAGTAGACTATACACAAGAAATGAGAAATACATATTATAAAATAAGCTAAGTGCCTTCTCTCACCTCTTTTTTATCATTTTTACATTTAGTAAGTGCAATCTATATCTTTGTTACATTCAAATTTATGTAGTTTATGTTATATATTATGCAATCTAAATTTTAATAATTTTATGTTATTTAGATCCACTAAATCTATAAAAAAACATTCTGGTGAACCCAATCCTTTTTTTGAGTGTGAAAAACCCTATGTATTTCTCCCTTAAGGTTTCATTTTTCCTTCTTAGGGTTTCAGATTTCTTATCCATCAGGGTTTGAATTTTAGATATAATTTTTTATTTCCCCTTGTCATATGTGCAAATATAATTTTTTTCCCTTTTACCCTATGGTTTCATATTTACTCTTTATTTTATCTTATTTTGGATTTAGTGGTCCAAATAAGGTAAAACTTGAGACTAATTTAGATTATATATTATATGTCTAAGTTGAGTAAATATAAATGTAACTAGTAAAGTATGACTAATTTATTGTACTTTATATAAATATAAATAACCTATAATATATGGTACTTATCTTGTTTAGATTATATTATGGTCTGTGATAGTGTACAATTATCAACAAAGGTTTAGAATGGGCCTCTGGTCATTCTGATCTAGAAATTAAGTACCAAAACCTGCTAGGACAAGTCTGATCATTCTTGAATGCCTATGGAAACCAAATACATATGTGTTGTGCTAGATTTTTTCTAGTGAGATGTTTCAAATTATTGTGCCACACATAATTATGCCTACTTATAAATATGTATGTTGTGTGATATCATAGGTTCGGATTGTTTGCATGTTCAAATTCATCTTCCTTCACCTTGAAATCTTAGGTCCACTTTCAAAACTTATTTCACCTAAAAAATGGGGGTTAGAAAGGATGGGTTAATTTTACCTTAATCACCTCCCATTGAATGGATAAGAATTATCTTCACTCCAATACTCCAAAGAGGGCTCAAATTAAAAGTAGTTATCCCATCTAACTATGTACGTACAACTAGTGTAATACTAGAATTTTGTGCAATTTTAAGTGTGGCTTTCAACATTTGACAACCTATGATTTTAACCTTGTAATAGTATTCATACCTGTATTGGAGTTGTTCCTTTAAGGATTTTGCATGTTTAGAATTTTTTGGTTAGTGCTTCAAGGATGTTTGAATGTATTCCTTGATGTAATAGTGATTTTTTAATTAAGTGTTAGATAAGAATAGGCTTAGGATTGACATGATTATATAGCTAACTCTTTGGGTAATTTACATCAAAACTAACATGTGAAACATATGGGCTAACCCAGAATAATAGTTTGAATTAGGAAAAATAGTTATTAAAGGGTATGTGGATCAGTCCAGCCAAGACATATGGCTCTGATAATCAAATTTATATGAATTTGGTTGGAGGTGTTCATAAAATAGGAAACAGTGATTTGAGATCAAGAGATAGTCTATATAAAATGAGAAATTATTTTTGTAAAGACAAGGGAAATCATGTGTATGAAGAATAAAAATTTAGAAAGGCTAGACTCATAGATAAGTGAATGGCTAGGAGAGATTGTGAGTAATATTTAGTTATGTACACACAAGTCAAGAATATTAAGACATAGTAAAAATTGACATTTTCAAGTGCCTAATACCAAATTTGAGTGTCTACTTTTTCCCCCTATTATTTTAGTAATGAAATTTATAAAGTAAAAGGATATATTTATAAATTTGGTACCTAAGTGAAATCATAGAGGGTGTGTTCAAGTACATACTAAGTGTTGAGGTTGTTACATGCAAAATATACAATGAAAAATGTATAAATTAGTGTCCATGTATGATATAAAATATGAAGTAAAAACATTAAACATGCTTGAAACTAAAAAGGAAAGAATCTAAAAATGCCTATCAGTTCCCCAACCAAGTTATCTTCTAGAGTTAGTGGAAAATAGGGTGATTATACCCCATGGAGATGATAATGTAAAAACCAAGGCTTGATTTTAATATGCCCAACACTCATTAGAGATGGATGAGTGCTTAGAATTTAAATCATGCAGAACCTCAACCACATTACTCATTCTATTTTCTACAAATGTTACCCAAAAATGGGTTCCAATAAACCTGAGTAAAACATGAGTATCTTAGTATCTATTTTTTTAATCATCCATTGTGGATGAAATCTATAGTTCAGTCTGATTAATGCTTGATAATAGTTAAGTACAACCTAAGTAAATAATTTTGTAGAATGTCTCACATATGCCCTACATATTCCCTAAATATGATAAACAATATCATCTAAGTCATATAATGTGTGCCACAATTTCATAATATATATTAATTATCAACATATTCTATGCATATGCACCTAATCTGATAACCTATGTAATCTAAGTCATATAATCTATGTAATTATATCATAGAATTTGTGAACTATCATTCATGATCTTGTAGAATATCCAACATATGCCCTTTATATGCCCTTATTATATGTGAAATTTGTAATAATCTATGTAAACATGTAATAATATTTAATAATATGTGTAAATTTATAATAAGTGTTGACCATTTTTGGTCCAACAGGCCAAAAATCAATCCCCTTCTTCCCATGTTGTTCTAGGCCAATTCATTTTTTGATTTTGCACAAGTCTAGGATTTTCTACAGACTCCACAAGATTTTCTATGAACTCCACAAGAATTTCTCCAAACTCTGCAAGTCCATTTCTATGAACTTTTCAGGTCCTTTTCTATGAACTCTGCAGGCATGGATTTTCTATGGACTCTATAGGTCCATTTCTATGGACTCTACAAAGAAGATTTCTATGGACTCTACAGGTGAGTCTTTCAAAGCATGAAGAACCAGTTCAAAGAGTGTAATGTTTTACAAATCTTCTTGAGGCTCTTGTCTGAATAAATTCATAGGGAAGGTTAGCATCTTTGAACATTAAACCATTGCTTTAGTTCAATGCCTTGGTTCAACGCTTTGATTCAATGACTTGGTTCAGTCAGCTTGGTTCAAAGCTTGGTTCAACTGCAAAGTTTAATGGTGAGGTTCAATCAAATGGTTCATCAACTTGGTTCAAGGCTTGGTTCAACTATTTTGGTTCAAACATTCAGTTCAATGCCTTGGTTCAACACTTCGGTTCAATGACTTAGTTCAGTCAGCTTGGTTAAAAGGAGTGGTTCAATCAAAGAGTTCAAGAGAGCCTCCCAAAGGACAAGTGCCCTTGCAAAGGGAACTTGGTTGGCAATAGCACCCTTCGAAAGGGTCTTTTCAAGAATCCCAAAGGGCTTTTTTTCAAAGGGCAGTTGAAAAAAGGGCACAAAAAAGACTAAGGCAAGAAACGAATTCTTTTAGACTTTTTGTCTGAAGGAATTCCTCTAGAAAAAAAGTCTGAAGAAATTTAGGAAGCAAGCAGAAAGCCTGGGGAAGAACTCCAAAAAAGGAACAAGGCAATTCTCGCAGACTTTTTGTCCGTGGGAAAATATCCATAGAGAAAAGTTGAAAAGACAAAGACTGTTGAAGGACCCCAAAGGGCAAGTGCCCTTGCAGGGGACTCTCAACTACCAAACAAAGGGCACTTCTCAAAAGGTCAAAGAGAAAAGAAATTGCCAAAGATGGTGATTTCTCTAAATCTATCAACTTCAAGGAGATAGACTAGCCATTGTTTTTCAAATGGTGACGGGCCTGTGAACATCATTTTTTATGATAGAGAAATAGTTGTTTGACCTTTGAATTCTTGAGCACCAATAAAGACCCTAGAGAATAAAGAGAACAAAGAGATAGAAGCCAGCAAAAAGGATAAAACTAGGAAAATGACGTTAGAAAAAGACAAAGGTTGAGAATGAACTCAACGACCTGCTAAGAAAAGAGCCCAAGGAGCCAGAAGAGTCAAGGCAAGGAAAAGACAAAAGTGCCAAGTGTAGAAATAGACAAATAGTCCAAGTGGTGAAGGGAGGCATCGATCAAGGAGTTATTCTAGTTGTTAGAATAGTGCTCACCAAGTGGTCATAAATGAGATGCAAACGGTGAACGGCATGGCCCCTTTTTTCTCCATTTTGCATTTATGAGTAGACAAACTATGTGGGTGCCTTCAAGGAGTAGTCTTGGTTATGGGGAAATGGTGCGGCCTATGTTTTAAAATGCCTAAAGTCATAATAAAAATTGACACAGCATTTATATTTTAGCAACTTCCTCTTCCCAACACCCTTGGGACGTGCATGGGCCATTTGTAAAAAGGGTGCCAAAAGGCCCCCTTTCTTCCTCTATATATTGTAAACTTCTCATTTGGAAAATGATCTTTCACATTGTAAGGTGAAGCCTTGGAAATTTTCACCTGGAATCAATAAAACACATTTTTACCTCTATTCTAGTTAGATATCTATATGTGTGTCTAAGTGTTAGTCTTGTGTTTAGTCATTACTTCCTAATGCTTTCATAGGGTTGACACCAATGCATCTAGTATCTATAAGGCACCATTCCTACAGGTGATAAGAAGAGTTATACCTAGAGTGCAGAGATAGAAGGAAGTTACTATACATTGTGCTCTTTTTATAGCACCTATGGTGAGTCCCTATTTCTGTGTTTTCCATTTAAGCCTCCTTGTTAAGCTTCCTACAACCTAGTCCTTTTACCAGTTAAAGTGTACATATCTATTTGTATGGTTCAGAGTGTGAGTGTGAGTAGGTAGAATCATTTGGTGCATCACCCTTTTAGAGTAGCTTTTGTTTTCCTATAATCCTTCTCCCTTTTCATCCCCCCCATAATATATGTGTGTGTGTGTGTGTGTTTTGTCACTTATTGGAATAACTCAAATGCATCAAAGGGAGTTAGCCCTTATCTAGACACTCTCCCCTCCAGCTTTTCCAATCCCACAAGTGAGAGGGGAGTTTCCATTTTGACGTGTGGAAGGTAGGAGCTCAACCTCCTACCCAGGGTGCAATCCACTATGTCAATATTTTTTGGCATGCCTGGTGGGACTCAATTTTTTACACTCAGTAAAGTTTTAGGATTGATGTTGGTCTTGTTACAGCAAAATCAATTATTTTTAGCATCTAGCGACTCCACTGGTGAGAGCTTCAATTTCTAATCAAAGACTAGTCTGACTTCCTATGCCTAAAGTCACCACACGGTCTGCTTCTAAGGGTGTCCCTTTCAAATTCATTGAATTTCCTTTGAACTCAGCAAAGTGACTAAGGTTTGAGAGGACCCATCCTTATTCAGTAAATCACTTTCCCAAACATACTATAAAGAACACCTACGCAAGAAGGTCATGGTTATATCCTGTCATAGCTATGGCATTACCCTTTGTGACTTTTCATGGTCAAAGTCCTTTGAATCTCTAGTGTTGTGACCCAATTCTAGGAGTAGTCCTCAAAAGTGTGCCTTCCTTGATGGAAAGGGGCCCATTATAGTTATCAAACACATTAGAAATGTTGCTAACCTCTGCAATATTCACAATGTTACTGAGGATAATATTGCAACTAGATTTTTGGCTTTGTCTCTCAAGGGCAAAGCTCTAGACTGGTATGGGACTTTAACCATAAATTCAATCGGTTCTTGGAATGAATTGGGCACTCACTTGATAGACCATTTTGGACAAAAGACAAACCACCTCTCACTTGCCAAGAAGCTGACTACCATGAAAAGAGCCCCACATGAATACATGCAGGATTTCAACACTCAGTTTTAGAAGGCATGGGATAGAATCCCCATTCTAGTAAGACCAACTCCTAGCTATGCTTTCCTATATTACTTAAGAGCATTGAACAGTGATATCACTATTATGATACAGTCCATGGGAGGACATGGGCTGCCTACCGCCTATGATATAGCTATAGCAGCTAAAAATTGCTTAGTGTGGGCTGGGAAGATAGCTCCTAGACCCTATATGCCACTTTTCCCTAAAATTTTGCCTCTAATCTAGACCATTGCTCCCACCTTATCTCCTCTACCTACCATATAAAATCTAGCTACTACTCCACCAAATGAACTTGTCAAGAGTCTGTTGTAAAATATGATAAATGAACTAGTAGCTATTAAGAGGCAGCAAGCTCAAAGCAACCAACCAAACCAAGGATACCAGCAGTATGGTCAAGCAAATAGACCCCATTTTCAAGATTACAATTAAGGATAGGGTTAGCTTACATAGACCAAGCCCTTTCAAGGCTACAATCCAGGTGCCCATTCATCATCCAAGGTTATGGTGCCCATTCAAAACAATCTGTTGCAAGAATAGCCAAGTTGTTCAACCATGGGATATGGTCAAGAGTAGGTTGTATATATAAATGAAATGATGGGTTATTACCTAAATGTACAAGATAATTAGGTATCTACCCATTCCCAAGATTTTGAGGCTCCAATGCAACCCAGCATAAGTAGCAATCAGACCTAGCCTGATTCTACTCTCATGAATCATCTAGAAGGTGAATTTTATTCAGTCAATTATGTGGGTGCTACAGATAATCAAGCTAACTGTGTCACAGCCAACACATGATTCAAAAGGAGAGCAATAGAAGAATCTTAGGATGTTGCCCAAATTTTAGCAATGCCTTCTTCATCACATGTAAATCAAAAGGTCCCAAGCTTCAGACCATCAGTTGTACCTTCAGCTCCTCAGCCTACACCTCAGGCTGTAAATAATTCCAAAGAAAATTTGAAGAAAGGTAACCCTCGATCAATGTGTTTGACCAGATGAAGAAGCTACACATGAACATTTCCTTGTGGGATTCACTATCAATACCGAGGCAAAAGGACATGTTGTAAAAGGAATTGCATGAGTTAAATGAACAAGTTGTCCCAGCAAAGGCCGATAATGTCTTGATGATGAATGGGCAGCCTTCCACCTTAGGTCAGGTTAGGAAAGAAGAAAAGGTTCCTCCTTTTTATGTGTCCTTGGTCATAGGAGATTTCTTGGTGCATAATTACATCATTGATAGTGGAATAAGCACCTCGATAATGCCCAAATGCATAGCTGACAAGCTAGGTTTAAAATATGAAGAAATGACTAAGGGACTCGTACAGCTAGATGGAACCCCAGCAAAGATAGTTGGGCTGGTAAGAGGTTTGAGCTTGATGCTACACACTTTCCTAAACTTCTCAATTTCTCATGATGTGGTAGTGGTGGATGTCCCTCCTTACTTTTCCATCTACTTATCCAGGGATTTTACATCCAAGATAGGCAGCTGCTTAGCAGTGAATTGGTCTTATCTAGTTTTTAGAACCAAGTATGGGACTAAAGTTAAGATTGAATCTGAGCAACTCCATAGAGATCATCTAAAACCATACTCACTCAAGGCAGCAAATGTCAGCTATGCCATCATTGACCAAGAAGAGTTCCAAGTAGATCAATCTCCATCCTCTGCCCTTGAAGGAGTTACAGACCTGCTCTTAGATGAATGGGGAAGTGACAAATTTGAGCATGATCCTTAAAAATTCATAGAGGAGGTGGGCCATGGAATTTATTGCATGCATGAAGAGGGTACTTTTCTACCAAATCTAATGAAAGCTATCTAAGAAAGCTCAGGTCTATGGCAGTTATTCTTTGATGGTTCAAGAAGTAAGTTGGGAGCTAGTGGTGGAGTGGTGTTGGTTTCTCCTTCAAAGGAGAGATAATTTTCAGCTTTTTAGTTCCAATTTTATTGCACATGCAATGTTGCAAAATATGAATCCCTTATCCATGGTTTTGAGTGGGTGAGGAAAAGAGGAATCAAAGAGCTGCAAGTTTTTGGTGACAGTGAGTTGATTGTCAATCAGGTAAGGGGCCAGAATTTGACAAAGAATTCTTTACTAAATTCCTACAAACATAAGGTATGGGACTTAGTGGAAAATTTCTTTGCTTTTAATATTAGCTCCATTCTTAGAGAGCAGAACAAGCAAGTAGATAGGCTAGCAGTAGTTGGTGCCCAATTTGATATCCCCTAGGAAATAGGTTGAGACCACAGCTCACGCCACTTGAAGGTAGTGATCTGGCCCTCTATCCCTAAAAACATCACCAACTAGTAGGTCTTCAATAGAGATCATAAAATAGCACTCTTCTTGTAGGAAGAAGCTGAGTTTGCTACAAAAAACTAGGTTAAGCTGCAGCAGCAATGTGGCAGCCAAATTATTCAGCTGAAGAACAATAAGTTCCCCAAAGGTTTGGTCACTCTAGAGAGTATCTTTAATGGAGATGACCAATTAAGAAGTGACAAGGCATGCATTTCAATGAAGGAGGAGCACCATGAGAAGGTGGAAATATTCAAGGATAAGCTGCTTGCACTTGGGAAAGTGTGCACAGATTGTGAAAGACAGGCCTTCATCTTGTTGTGCCAGGAATTTGCCAATATCTTTGCTTGCGAGTATAGTGATTTGAAGGGTTTTGACCCAAGTTTGGCCCAGCATACCACTGGAAGAAGGCACTAGGCCAATCAAGTAGAAGAAGAGGCTTGTCAACCTAATGATTGAGCATCTCATGTGGAAGGAGCTCACCAAGTTGATTGAGTCCAAGATAATATTTCCAATCAAACACTCTTCTTGGCTGGCCAATCTTGTTCCTATCTAAAAAAATAATGGGGAGATCAGACTGTGCATCAATTTTAGAGACCTCAATAAAGTCTCTTTTAAAGACCATTATCCTCTCCCAAGCATGGAGAAGATCCTTTAAATGGTGATAGGCAGCGAGCGTTTCTGCCTCCTGGATGGGTATTCAGGATACAACCAAATTTTGGTGCAAGACTGTGACCAAAACAAGACAACCTTCACAACCAAATGGGGGATGTTTGCTTATAGGAAAATGCCTTTCAAACTATCTAATGTTGGTTCCACCTTCTAATGAGCTATGGACATGGCCTTTTAAAGCCTGATAAATAACACTGTGCTGGTATATCTTGATGATGTGATAGTTTTATCCAAGGAAGTGAGCCAACACATGAAACACCTCAAACAAATCTTTGAGAGGTGTAGAGAATTTGGTATCTCTCTCAACCCAAGGAAATGCATGTTTTCTATCCATGAGGGGAAGCTCCTTGGTCACATCATTTCTAAGGAAGGCTTGACCATTGATCCAGAAAGAGTCCACTCCATCTTGGAATTGTCCTTACCTAAGCACAAGAAAGGTCTACAAAGCTTCTTCAGCAAGATAAATTTCATCTGGAGATTTATCTCAAATTTTGTGGAAGTGGTCAAGCCATTGACCTCTATGCTAAGGAAGGGTGAGGAGTTCACATGGATAGCACAAAGAAAGGACAATTTCAAAGAAATCAAGTAGGCCATAGCCCAGGCTCCTACTTTGATCAGCCCTGACTTCACCAAAGATTTCAACCTCTGCACCTTTGAAAATGAAGAGGCAATCTCTTCCATGCTTACCCAAGCAAAGGATGATAACCTTGAGCAACCAATTGCATTATTTAGCTAAGGCCTAGAGGGTTTTGAGGTCAGGTACACATATGTGGAAAAGCAAGTCCTGGCAGTCATACAGAGTCTAAATAAATTCAGACATATGATGTCCAATAGCATAATACACCTCATGGTCCCACATCTCGACATCAAGGATTTTTTGATTAACCAAGACCTAAATGAAAAAAGAGTGGGGTGGATCACTAAGGTGATGGAATATGACATAGATATCAAGATCACTAAACTGGTAAGAGGGAGAGACCTATGTGAGCACCTTGCTATAGACTTTAAGCAGTAGAAAAAGGATAGTTTGTTAATTCATGATGTAGCTATAGTAGAAGAACCAGCTGTCATGAAGGATTGGACATCAGACGTGAGGCATTTCCTTCTCACTGGTGAGTGCCTACAGGGCCTTGATAGGACCAAGAGGAGATATTTCAAACTCTAATGTCTCCCTTTTATCCTGATCGATGGAGTGCTATTCAAAAGGGATCTCTCAAGAGTCCTTTTAATATGCTTAGACTCAAGTCAGGCTGACAAGTGTTGTCTAAGTCCCATGATGGTCCAGCTAGTAGTCATTTTGCTCCTAGGGCTACAGTAGCAAGAATAATGAGAGCTAGCTATTTCTAGCCTACTCTTTTTAGGGACACCCATGCCTGGGTACAAAAGTGCCAGAAGTGTGCACTTTTTGATGGGAAGCAACATTTGGCTGCCATGCCTTTATAGCCTATTCAGGTAGAGCAGCCATTCATGCAATGGGGCCTTCACTTCATAGGGATGATTAATCCTCCCTCCAGTGCTAGACACAAGTAGGTCCTGACTACCATAGATTATTTCACAAGATGGGTAGAGGCTGTTGCCCTGAAGGAGGCCAATGAAAGTGTAGTCCTAGATTTTTATGAGGACTTGGTGGCAAGGTTCAAGGTTCCATCAACCATAATCTTAGATAATGTGTTAGCTTTTTTAGGAACTAAAACAAGTGAATGGGCATTGAGATATGGTATTTATCTCAGCATTTCAACAAATTACTACCCACAAGGGAATGGGCTGGCTAAATCTACAAATAAGAACTTGATCAGGATCATCAAGTGAACCATAGAGGAGAATAAGAGGACTTGGCATGCCAAGTTGAAAATAGCCTTGTGGGCAGATAGGGTCACCCCGAAGAGGGCAATTGGTAACTCACCATACATGCTCATCTATGAAAGGGAAGCTAGGCTCCCCATTTCACTTGAGTTGCCAACCTTGGACCTCACTCACCAGCTATAATTAGAAGAAGGAAATAGCATGGAGGTTAGGCTATGTGAGCTGATGGAGCTCTAAGAGACAAGGGACTAGGCTATGGCTTCTATGACTAGCCACCAATAGCAAACGAAGAGACACTTTGACAAGAAATATTCATCAAAAGGTTTCTCTGAAGGAGACATTATCTTGAAATGGGATGAGGACTAAGCTAAGCTTGGAAAGCACGTGAAGTTTGATGCCCTATGGAGTGGCCCATACGTAATCACTCAGTGTAAGTAGCATAATGCATTCCAACTCTCTAGGTTGGATGGTGAATAACTGTATATCCCAGTTAATGGGATACATCTTAAGTATTACCACTAAGCCCCTTTTCCACCATGTATATATTTCCCTTGCTTTTCTCTTGTTTTCCCTAAGTGCCTTTTGCACATGTTAGTAGTTTTCTTATTTTTGTGTGTTTTCATTTCCATTTGGGGTAAATCTTCGTGATTAGTTCTTGAATCTATCAGGGCTATTGCTGATCTTTAAGTTACATTTTGACTCCATGCCCAATGGACTTTAAGGCAACTAGTTTCTAAGCATAGCAGGCATGATTCCCCTAGGAGTCACCAATTTGTTGACCATTTTTGGTCCAATAGGCCAAAAATTGGTCCCCTTCTTCCCCTATTATTCTAAGCCAATTCATTTTTTGATTTTGCACAATTTTGGGATTTTCTACAGACTCCACAGGATTTTCTATGGACTCCACAAGAATTTCTATGGACTGTGTAGGTCCATTTCTACGGACTCTATAGGTCCTTTTCTACGAACTCTACAGGCATGGATTTTTTATGGACTTTACAGGTCCATTTTTACAGACTCTACAAAGAAGATTTCTATGGACTCTGTAGGCGAGTCTTTTGGAGCATGAAGAACTAGTTCAAAGAGTGCAAGGTTTTACAAAGCTTCTTCAGGCTCTTGTCTAAATAAATTCACAAGGAAGGTTAGCATCTTTAAACCATTGAACCATTGCTTCAGTTCAATGCCTTGGTTCAACGCTTCGGTTCAGTGACTTGGTTCAGTTGGCTTGGTTCAAAGCTTGGTTCAACTACAAAGTTCAACGGTGAGGTTCAATCAAATGGTTCATCAACTTGGTTTAAGGCTTGGTTCAACTATTTTGGTTCAAAAATTTGGTTCAATGCCTTGGTTCAACACTTCAATTCAATGACTTGGTTCAGTCAACTTGGTTCAAAGGAGTAATTCAATCAAAGAGTTCAAGAGAGCCTCCTAAAGGACAAGTGCCTTGTGGAGGGCACTTGGTCGGCAACAACACCCTTTAGAAGGGTCTTTTCAAGAATCCCAAAGGACTTTTTTTCAAAGGGTAGTTGAAAAAAGGGCACAAAAAATACTAAGGCAAGAAACAAATTCTTTGAGACTTTTTGTTCGAAGAAATTTAGGAAGTAAGCAAAAAGCCTAGGGAAGAACTCTAAAAAAGGAACAAGGCAATTCTTGTAGACTTTTTGTCTGTGGGAAAATGTCTGCAGAGAAAATCCAAAAAGACAAAGGCCACTGAAGGACCCCAAAGGGAAAGTGCCCTTGCGGGGGACTCTTGGCTGCCAAATGAAGGGCACTTCTCAAAAGGCTGAAGAGAAAAGACCATAGAAATTTCCAAGGATGGTGACGTCTCTGAAGCCATCAACTTCAAGGAGATAGACTACCCATTATTTTTCAAATGATTATGGGCCCACGAACATCATTTTTTATGGTAGATAAATAGTCATTTGACCTTTGAATTCTTGAGCACCAATAAAGAGCCCAGAGAACAAAGAGATAGAAGCCAGCAAAAAGGACAAAACCAAGAAAATGATGCTGGAAAAAGACAAAGGTTGAGAATGAACTTAGCAACCTGTTAAGAAAAGAGCCCAAGGAGTCAGAAGAGTCAAGGTAGGGAAAAGACAAAAGTGTTAAGTGTAGAAATAGACAAATAGTCCAAGTGGTGAAGGGAGGCATTGACTCAAGGAGTTATTCTAGTGGTTTGAATAGTGCTCACCAAGTAGTCATAAATGGGATGCAAATGGTGAACAATGTGGCCCATGTTTTCTCCATTTTGCATTTATGAGTAGACAAACTGTGTGGGTGCCTTCAAGGAGTAGTCTTGGTTATTGGGAAATGGTGCAGCCTATGTTTTAAAATGCCTAAAGTTAGAATCAGAACTGACACAACATTTATATTTTAGTAGCTTCCTCTTCCCAGTGCCCTTGGGATACACATGGGCCATTTGTAAAAAGGGTGCCAAAATTCCTCCTTTCTTCCTCTATATATTGTATACTTCTCATTTGGAAAATGATCTTTTACATTGTAAGGTGAAGCCCTGGCAATTTTCACCTAGAATCAATAAAACACGTTTTTACCTCTATTCTAGTTAGATATCTTTGTGTGTGTCTGAGTGTTAGTATTGTGTTTATTCATTGCTTCCTAATGCTTTCACAGGGTTGACACCAATGCATCTAGTATCTATAAGGTGCCTTTCTTGTAGGTGACAAGAAGAGATATACCTAGAGTGCAGAGACAGAAGGAAGTTACTATACAATGTGCTCTTTTTATAGCACCTATGGTGAGTCCCTACTTTTGTGTTTTCCATTAAAGCCTCCTTGTTAAGCTTCCTTCAGCCTGGTCTTTTTACTAGTTAAAGTGTACGTATGTGTTTGTATGGTTCAGAGTGTGAGTGTGAGTAGGTAGAATCATTTGGTGCATCACCCTTTTAGAGCAGGTTTTGTTTTCCTGTAATCCTTATCCCTTTTCATCCCCCCCATAATATGTGTGTGTGTGTGTGTCTTGTCACTTATTGTAATTACTCATATGCATCAAAGGGAGCTAGCCCTTATCTAGAGACTCTCCCCTCCAGCTTCACCAATCCCATAGGTGAGAGGGGAGTTTCCATTTTGACGTGTGGAAGGCAGGAGCTCAACCTCCTACCCAGGGTACAATCCACTACGTCAACAATAAGCTAAACCTAAATTTTAAATATATATATATATGTAAAGGACTCTTTTTATAAAATAAACCCACCAAATATGACCCCATTTTGAGGTGAGGAATGTATCTTATGAATTACTTCTCTCAAAATATAAGAGTTGTATGGATCATGTTATATATATATATATATATAATATAAGCATGTGAAACATGTGCTAACATGATTAGATTATGTCATGATATAAAGATTAGATAAACTAAGCAAATATGAAACATGTATCCTAAAGATTGCAAGTGTCATGTCAAGTAGATATAATAATGAAGCACACACTGATGGTCATTATAATAACAATCATATAATATTAAGTAATATATATGTATAATATGAATGATATGTATCATGGAATCACATGTAAGTTGAATAATGCATGATATGGATCACAACGTCACAATCTCATGAAAAAAATTCACATGCAATATCAAATAATAAAATAAACAAGCATGATAAGACACAATGTCACATAATTATAGTAAATGTCACACAGAGTAACATTCATGCATAAAAAATTAACACATATAGTAATAACTATACATAATATGAGCCAAATAATTAAGAGCCATTGTCACATAAAGTAACATAAAATATAGTCATAAAAAATTAGTCACTCAATGAGTACCCAACGTCACGCAGAGTCTTAGAGAAAAAGAGTCACATAATATAATAAGTAATCAAGGATCACACTATGTAACATGCAGTAGCAACAATCATACATATAATAAGTAAGGCTAATTTACAAAATCAATGTATGTCATCGTCACATATATTAAAATATAGTATCCATGGAAAATGCACACTAAGTAATATACATAAGAGTAAGCCATATGTAATCAATATAAATATATCACTATGATTAATGTAAATAGTCTTATAAATATCTAACCATATAAAATGTACCAATATTTCCCCAATGTAAGCATGCACCCAAGGTATAAAGAGTAGCCTCTAGGTGTAAGAATTTCCTACATTTAAATGTCTATGTCATATATAACCTATATGTCTTGCATCCACTTATGTATAATGTTAAACTACTTATAAAAATTAGATATATAATTATAGACAAATAAATTTAATCAATCAATGCTTGATAATGTTTATTCTTGACATCCTTATGTTGGTATTTCCACCACTTCATTAGCCAAATTCATTACAAGGACATTCATTGCCTTAAAAATACTAAGAATATACCACACAAACATCCTTATTTCATTCATGTCTATCCATATTCTAATCATATACCATTCATAGCAAGTTTTAGAATATTCTTACATTTTGGGATAAGACCACACTAGGCAGACAAGATAATAGTATGAACTTGTCCCATAGTGGGCTCTTATCCTCTTACATCTAATGGACACTTTTTTAAATCAATGTGTTTGATAAAATCTCTCTAATGCTTTTCATAAGGTCATATAGTGATAATACTCAAAAGATTCATCCATAAATCACATCAAAGCCACTTAATTCATTACCTAACAATCATCTAGCAATCTGATTGCAATAGCATTCTATCTTGAGCAAAAGAGCATTATTATTTTCATTTTAAAATCTATTGCTTTCTTAGAGTTATAGGCCAATCTTAGTAGTGTTTTATTTTAGGTCAAGGTTATCTATTGTCAATAGTTATAATTAATCTTATAGTTTCATTCATCATAGATTTCTTACTTTCCCCAAAATGGAGAATTACATCACCTTGAGGTCTACTTGTACTATGTATACAATACTCAGTCAACAAGGGGTTTTCTAATTATAGATCATCCATATCCCATATCCTCATTTTTCCACTTTTTCATTTGATCTCTTTTGTGTATGTTTTTATAGGATTATAGCAGCACTTTTATAGGTCTTTTATGCATCTATTTAGCCTCCACATGGAATATAGAAACCCTTGTAGGTAGTTGCATGTGGTCTAAGTGAAAATTATGTTATATAGTCAAAGGGATAAATCCACATCAATGGACAAATCTACACTGCTAACTTATCCACATAGTTTACTCTTGTCCCTATAGCTCTTAAACTTTTGGTTTCAGTAGCAATATGATTTTGAGTTCAATATGATATGTTCTAAATTAGTGCATAATTTGAAAGTTCAAAAATCATTCAATTTCAAGTTAAGTACGTGTTATTCATAGTAATTTACTATTAATAGTATACTTTTAGCTTTTCATTTTATTTTATCCTATTGTACATAAATTTATATAGTTTATTCATAGTTTATTGATTCAAATTAATTATAAGGTAAAAAAATTGGTGCACCTGCATATTATCAAACATTGTTAAAACCCTAACTCATCATTAAGTTTTTTATATATTTTCTAAGTTATATCAGCTTTATTTGAAAATCCAATCTAGGTTTTTGTTTTTCATACACAAATAAGTAAAAACCTATTTTTCCATTAAATTATTGCATAATTTTTCCAAAAATTGTAATTTAATATTTTTAGTAAATAAGTTCACAACTAAATATAGATAAATAAATTTACAAACTAATTTCAAGATTCTATAAATCTAATGATTCTCTATTAAAACTCTCATATTTCAAAAATAGTTAGTTATTTTTCTATAATTATAGATTTTCCATTATGTATGTTATAGGGGTTTGCCGTAATTCATTTGAAATCATTGTAATTTGTTTCATTCACAATTAATTTAAAATATCTCAATTTGAAAATTTATCAGAGATTTTTTATTTATATAGATTAAATTAAAAACCTCTTTTTTGGTATAATTTTTCATAGAATACTTAGAAATTGTAAATTACTATTTTTAGTAAGTTCTAGATTAAGTATTGAACAATACTTTTATTTTCAAAATAATTTATAGATTATGTAAATTGACTATTTTTATACAATAACCTCTATTATTTTTCTTAAATACTACATGGATCTCTTCAAGTTGCTAGTTATTTCTTATGCAATAATATATTACTTATTATTTGTTGAGTTTTGTATGATCTAGGGTTTTAGTTAAAATTATAATTTTATAAAATCATAAATTTCTAAGTCCTACACAAAAATATTTCACTTTATTTTATTTTTATTTTTCATTGCTTGTGTTTATTTTATAAACTATGTTTTGATAGTTTTAAAATTGCTTAGTTATTATCATGAAGGACTATGTGGTGTTCTATTTATAGACATAATGACGTGAAGGGTTTTAATCCAATACTTATACCCACTGTATAAAGATAAACATATATTTTAGTTTCCACTTACCTCACATTATATAATAAACACATAGGATCCATTTTTTACACCAATAAGAAGCATTTTAATCCATTTTAGTTGTGGTGCACCTGAGAGGAGTGCATCACGTAGGGAAGTTACTCTCAAATTACCATCAAAATTGGGGCTAGTGGGATACAAGCATGGTTTTACCTCTATAGTTACTACTATATAATATTAGGCTAACACTAATCAATGACATCTAAGAGCTTACAAATTATTTAACACCCTTCCCTAGTTTGTCCATTATACCTCAAATTGTGCTTGCATTATTTTCTTAATCATTAGTTTCTCTATAAATGCTAGATTACTTGTTACTTTGTATCATTATTCTTATTGAATATCTTATCTATCATTTCATTATGGGTGGTCAAAATATATTATTTTATATATATTTTATCCCTTTTCTTATGATTATGTTGAATGGACAAATAGAAATAAGAAAAAACTTATGGAAGATGATTATATGGATGATTTTGACCTTGATAGCATGGATAAATATAAACCATTTAAATTTGACTTATCTCATTATAATTTTAAACTAGTGTAAGGGGAATAATCTCTTGATTCATCCATGGATTCCTATTTAGAGTGTCCTCTAAACCATATTTTGAGTCCTCCTTGAAACTCCCATAACCACACCTATTTATTCTTCCTTAGACACATCTCTAGAGTCCTATTTAGGTCACCCCTTAGATGTTATTTTAGATTTATATTTTGATCCTTCCTTGATTACTCCTTTAGTCTCCACCTTGGTTGTAAACTTGTGTAATTCCCATTCTCTTCCCTCATCTTTTCCCTTAGAATCTATCTTAGAGCCCAAGATGACTTATAACTCTGATTGCTTACCTTCTCTTAGGTTACCACCTACTATCCAACCTGAAGAACATTACCCTTGTAGATCCAAATTCTCTTTTGATTTTTATAAGTCCCTTCATTACATTCATAATTATAAATCCAATTCTCATAAGTCATGTCCCAAAAAGGATTGTGATCTTATAAATATTTCTTTATATTCCTATTTAGATATATCTCTAGATTCATCTTTGGTGCATCCTTTAGTCACTTATTTGGATCCTTATTTTGATTCTCCTTTTATCAAACCTATAGAAATATATTTGGATTCTCCTTTAGAATAATTCATTCATACATCTCTAAACCCCTCTTTGGTTTATCCTTTAGACATCACTTTGGGTCTTCCTTCTCATTATTCTTTTATTGCACATATGGTTTCCTTTATATCTTCCTTTTTAAATGAGCACTTAGATTCCACACATAATTTTTCATCACCCCCTTCCTTAGAAGTTACTTTACCAAGAAATGAGTTTTCTAGTTTTGATTATATACCCTCCCTTAGATTGACATCTGATTCTAATGAGAGTGTTATTAATGAACAATATTCCCTCTTTTCTTCCCATGAGATTGAATCTACCCCTATTAGTAATGAGTACATATCTCTTTCAGTAAATCCCATAGCTAGTGATCCCACATGTCATATTTCTACTCTTCCCATCTTACCACCTAAAATGGAAATTAATAATAATCCTCTTTCTATTCCTTGTGATCATCATAACTATAGTGATTATGATGAGGATTGGTATGATGATGATTATGTCTATAGTGATGATGATCATATTCATTATCTAGAAACTTCTTCACTACCCTTTCTTAATGATGAGAACATACATACATCTTATGATTATATTTATAATTCTCACATATAAAGTAATATATGTGTACAAAAGGATTTTAGTATGCACAATGTTACATCTCCTATGCTAAAAGATAATTAATAATCAAAATCAATCATTTATAAGGAATAATCTCTTCTTGGCCATCTTTATCCTATTCGCACTAGTGTACCAATGGCTAAGATTAAAAACATAATTAATAATTTAAACAAACCTCTTAAAAACCTTAATTTTAATTCCTAAGAGGCCATTTATTTAATTCATGTCATAGGTGATTTTCAAGCTCAAGTACACCATTTAATCTTAGAAAGTAAAACATACCATGCTTGGGTGGAATCTAACACAATCCATGCAATATTATTGTGTGTAATATATTACATTCATCTTTACCTCCTAACTTAAAAATAAATGAATTTTCCATATTTGATAAAGTGGTGACCCTTACTTACACCTAAGATCCTTGCATTAGTCCATGAGTGGGTATAATGGTTATCGATTATTATTACAATTATTCCTCATTACCCTAGAGGGATGTGCACTTGCTTGGTTTGAATCCTTTCCTAGTGGATCCTTATCTACTTATCTTGAGATATAAGAATTATTTTTAATTAAATATATTCCAAATATGGGAACTATGTTTTCTATGAAAATCTACCCCATTTTCACCAAGGTAAAAATGAGAAAGTTTATGATTACATCTTATAATTTAAAACTGTTATGCATCAATTAATTTATCATCCCATATATTTAGAATTAAAATACATCTTATTTTGAGATCTAATTAATGAATTAAAATATAATCCACTTTATAAAAACATTTATATATCTTTTTTATGAGGCCTTAGCATTAGAAGAAGAATTAGGTCTTGTTATTGTTTCAAATCTTATGCAAGAAGACATTGCATTATTACTAGAAGATAAATTATCTAACATTAATACAACTATTTTTAATTAAAAACATCACCCTTTATCCTATAAACATACATGCACTAATCATGCAACACATTTTAACACTTTAGTACATTATTTTGAATCAAAATCTGAGTAGGGTAAATTTTTGCATAAAGGAAAGCTATATAATACTACACTTAATAATCACACTCATTCTCTCCCTACAGGAAAATCATACCCACTAATATTTTATTACGATGATCATCCACATGATATTTTACATATATTATTGGACAAAAGGCTAATCAAATTATGACCTAATTACTATCACCCTCCACATCACTTACAAAAATCAAAGGCCAACTATTTTGTACTTACCATGGCATTAATAGGCATCGTGATAATAATTGTTATACATTAAGAGAAAATATAAATGAACTTGAAAATAAAGAATCATATACTTTTATAAATTTAATAACCACATCAACCAACCTCCTCAAGATCTAAATATTTAACCAAGTTCACTATTGATCCAAATAATGCAAAATGTTCACTATTTATCAATTTTGGATACTCATAACAATTTTCTCAATTTCTGTCTTTTTATCAATTTTGGATACATCAATTTAATGGATTTAAAATAGAGAAAATACAAACCAATTTTATAAAAAATTTCACCCTTTTTGGGGATACATCTTTGAGTCTGAAAAGAACTTGAACCAATCTATTAAGTGGTGAAAAATATAATTTGCATCTATTATTTATACCAAAATATGAATTTGGTCTAAAAAATAACCTTTACTCTACCTTTAGGAATTTTTTACAGTAATATCTTGTATGGGAGTTATTATTCCTACATAAAATGACATGTGCTTACTTGTTCCTTACTTTCTCTCCTTTAAAAGCTAAGAAACAAGTTTTCTTCTCTCTATGTATATGTTTTTTAAATGCAATAATGAGCCTTTTCTAATGCTCCCGAGGCCCTTGTTTCATGGGTTCAAGTCTTATCTATTGACCCAAAATATTTGGATTCCTTTCATTTCCTTATTTTTAGGCTTGGATAAAGCTTCCATGCTTTTTGGGTGGGATTTAATCCCATATTAAGAGGGTTTTTTAATAATAATGTTTTAAAATTTTCAACACCATATGAATTGGTATTAAAACCAATCTTTATTTTAAACTCATAGCATATCTTAGGGACTTGTTTTTTGATGTTATGTATCAAAATACCATTGGTACACATTTCAAGACTCAATTAGGCCACTAGTACACGTCTAGTCACCATGTTAACATCATCATTGTACCCTATTTGCTTCAACATGTCATAACTTTTGCATACAAAGTTTTTTTGACCCTATTTAAAAGGCATTGGATTCATCTCAATGAGATCTTTGATGTTATGATGTTTTCAATAGGGCTTCAAACCATTTAATCAAATCAATGTGGGGATCCTCCTAGATCACTCCTCCCCACTATAAATCTTTTGGACCCCCTAAAGTCTAGTTTTATTCTAAAAACAAGTGAGGGTACAATTCCCTCACTTTTCTAGTTTGCATCCACCTTACCTTGTTTGGATTTGTTTATTTTATTCCAAATCATAGGTATTCAATATCTCTTTTTCATGATTTCCTTATCTTCATGTCAATAATCATGTCTTCATGTAATTCATCAAGATATTTAGGAGTAAAATCATCTATAGAGGGTACTTGAATACTCTCACCTTGTTCCATGATCATAGGTAGCTCATACAATTTCAAGTTTTCAACATTTACAACTGAATACATCTACATGTAATGTGGTAATTATAACTAAAAAGCATTATTATTAATCTTTTTCAAAATTTTAAATGGGCCATACCTGATTGGTTTGAGATTTTACCTTATCCTTTGAGACGTTATTTGCTTATATGAAGCCAAACTAGATCACCAACTTGGAAGTGATGATCAACTCAATGTTTGTTGATATAGTTACCTAAAGCCTAAAACCTTTTTAAGCACCTCTTATCTCTATTTTATAACTTTTGTTGGATGGTGGAACCTGATCTTATCATAATGCCCAGTTCTTGATAGGGGGTGTGGGGGAAATCCCCCCCTACTATGGTCAAAATAGGGGGGTATGTGGGTGCAACACCCCTGAAGTAAATTTTTTTTAAAAATGCATTGTAAAATATTGTAATTTTGTAGTAAATCTGAACCGTTCACTATTAGATTTTAGATCTAATAGTAGAATTATGTTTGTGAAGTTTTTTCCTATATGTAACCCTCCTTTTGGTATGAGGGAATAGTAATTATGGTAGCACGTTGTATGTGAGATAAGTATACATTATAGCGGTTATATTGTAGGTTTTTTATTTCATTTATTGGATTTAATAATATGAAGGACTGGTTATTTCTGTGTGGATGTAGCCCATATTGGGTGAACCACATTAAATATGTGTCTATCTTGTGTTGTATTTTTTGCATTTTATTTTTGTCTTTAATTCATTAATATTGCTATGTGATCTATATTCCTAATAACTAGTATCAAAGATGAAGGCTTATTTATTAGATAAACTCATAGGAAAAGAGGGTTCCTAGTTTGAGTGGGAGATATGGCAAAATAAGGAAATTTTAAGGTTGAGAAGCCAAAACTACCAGTTATGAAAGATGTAAATGGAGGACTATCTATATCAGAGGGATTTTTTCCTACCATTGGATAGAATATTAAAGAATTTGGTGACTATGAAGGATAAATATTGGGAGGTTCTTGATATAAAGGCACTAGGAATAATATAGTTATGTTTGGTAGCATCAATAAACTTCAATATTTCAAAATAAAAGACAACAGTGGATGTGATAAATGCATTGGATAAATTTTATGAAAAACCCTCAACCTATAATAAGGTATTTCCTCTGAAGCATTTATTTAATTTGGAAATATCAAAAGGTGGATATGTTTTTGATTATTTAAATGAATTTAACATGGTCACAAATCAGTTAAGCTATGTAGGAGTAAATTTTGATGATAAGGTTAGGGATCTTTTGATTTTATGCTCATTGCTAGAAAGTTGGAATGGCTTGGTCATGGCTATGAGTAATTCTATCTATGGTTCAAACAATTTAAAGTTTTATGATGTTATTGGTGTTATTCTTAGTGAGGAAATGAAATGGAAAAGCATAGGTGAGACATCAAATAACACTATGACTATGGATAATAGGGGAAGACAAAAGGATAGAGAAAAGGGCCTAGGTAATCATGGTAAGTCTAAGAAGGGAAGATCCAAATCTAAAATAATGTTGGTGTGTTGGATTTGTGGAAAGAAAGGTCACCTGAAGAAAGATTATTGGTTTTGAAAAGGAAAATAAGGGGATGGTTAACAAGATAAAAATTAGGAAGTAAATGTAGTAGGTGATATATTACAAGATGTTTTAATCCTTTCTTTAGATAACATTAATGATTCTTTGGTGTTAGATTTATGGGCTTCATTTCATGCTACACCCCATAAGAAATATTTTCAAGACTATGTTCAAGGTGATTTTAGATAGGTTTATTTGGGTGATGGTGAACCTAATAAAATTGTAGGAAAGGATAAGAGACAAATAAAATTATAGAATGGAAACAAATGGTTGTTGAAAAAGGTGAGGCATGTTCCTGAGTTAAGAATAAATCTAATTTCAATAGGGTAGTTGGGAAGTGAGGGCTGCATAGTTATATTTACAAAAAAGTCATGAAAGGTCACTAAAGGATCACTAGTAATAGTAAAAGGAGAGAAGGTAGGTATATTATATTTATCTAATGGTAATGTTTACTCTTATATTGCTTTAGATTCTACAAAAGTGGATACAAAATTATGGCACCATAGACTTGGGCATATGAGTGAGAAGGCGATGCAAGTTCTCCACTCAAAGAATTTGTTGCCAGATCTGAAGGTGGATTTGGAATTTTATGAGCATTGTGTGTAAAAAAACAAAAGAGAGTCAGATTTATCAGATTTGGGAAGATAAATAAGGATGAAAAGTTAGAGCTTGTGCATACAAATTAATAGGACCAACTCAAGTATCATCCCTTGGTGGCTTTTCTCATTATGTTACTTTTATTTTTTATGTAACTATAAAAACTTGGGTTTATTTCATATTAAAAAAATGATGTTTTTTATACTTTTAAGAACTAGAAAGCTTTCATCGAGAATGAGATAGGAAATAAGTTGAAGTGTGATAGATCAGACAATGGATGTGAATACTATATCAAGGAATTTTATAATTATTGTTCATCCCATGGGATTTATAGAGAGAAGATGGTTCCAAGGATACCACAACAAAATGGTGTGTCAAAGAGGGTAAATAGGATAATAATGGATCATACAAGGATCATGAGATTACATACAAGGTTACCCTTATAGTTTTGGGCAAATTTTGTGGATACTACTATTTACTTAATAAATAGAGGGCCTTTAATTATTTTGGATGGTGGCATTCTAGAAGAAGCATAGATAGGTAAAAAGGTACACTATTCCTTCTTAAGGACTTTTAGTTATGAAGCATTTCCCCATATTGATAAAGAAAATAGAACCAATCTTGAAGCAAAATCCAATAAATGTAATTTTATTGGATATGGATTTAATGATTTTGGTTACCATTTATGGGATTTTGAAAATTGCAAAATTATTAAGAGTAGATATGTGATCTTTAATGAGAAGTTCATGTATAGAGATCAGTTGCAGGGAAAGAAACAAGAAAATCCAAATATAGAGTATGTAGTATGTGATGAAATCATAGGAAATGAAACTCCAAAAGTACCAAAAAATCATAATGTATAACTACAACAATAATAACAAGTACCTCAAACTCTTGAAAATGTAGTTAGAAGATCTACCAAAGTAAGTAGACTCCCTAAATGATATTCTCCTTTACTTTAATATTTAGTATTATTTGATGGTGGTGAGCTAAAAATCTATGAAAAATCAATGCAAGTAGGAACCAAAAGTAAGTGGGAGTAACGCATAAAAGAGGATATGGACTCCTTGGTACATAACCAAACATGGTATTTGGTTCAATTGCCTGCAGGTTAAAGAGAGTTGTATAATAAATGGGTTTATAGGTACAATTCTAGACTTGTTGTAAAGGGGTTTGCGTAAAATAAAGGTATTTATTTTGATGAAATATTTTCTCCAATTGTAAAAATGACTTCCATAAGAACTATTTTAATTTTGGTAGTAGTATAATATTTTCACCTTGAATAGTTATATGTGAATATTGTTTTCCTTCATGGTGGTTTGGAGGAGGAAATATATATGGAGAATCCATAGGGATACAAAGTAAAATTTAAGGATAAAATGGTGTGTAGGTTAAAGAAGAGTTTTTATGGTTTAAATCAAGCTCCAAGGCAATGGTATTTAAAATTTGACGTGTTTATGACAAAACAAGGTTATAGTAGATGTCATTCTGACCACTGTGTCTATTTTAACATATTAAATAATGGAATCTATATTATATTGTTATTTTATGTAGATGACATGATTGTTTTAGGGTCTAACATGTAAGATATAAATGATCTCAAAAGAAAATTAGCAAATTTATTTATAATGAAGGATTTGGGTGTTGCAAAGCAAATCCTTGGTATGAGAATAAAAAGAGACAGGAAAAATAGAAAATTGGCATTATCTCATGAAAATTACATCAATAAGGTGTTATTTAGGTTCAATATACAAGATGAAAAACCTATAAGTACACCTTTGAGAGGGCACTTCAAATTAAGCAAGGAACAGTGTCTTAAAACATAGGAAGAAATCAATTACATGTCTAAAGTTCCATATGATTTAGTAGTTGGAAGTTTAATGTATGTTATGGTGTGCATGAGACCATATATTGCTTATGTAGTGGGAATTTTTAGTAGGTTTATGAATAATCTAGGAAAAGAGCACTAGGATGCAGTAAAGTGGATATTCAGGTACTTAAGAGGAACCACTGATAGATAGTTGTGTTATGAAGGTTTAGATGTTACCTTACAAGGATATGTTGATGTAGACATGGCTAGATATTTATATGGTAGGAGGCACACCATAGGTTATGTATTCACTTTCAATGACATAACAGTTAGTTGGATTTTAAGATTGCAAAATATAGTTGTTTTGTTAACTACATAGGCAAAATATGTTACAACTACAAAAAAAAGCAATGAAATGATATGGATGTCATGGTTCATGGAAGATTTTATGTATAAGTATGAATATTTTAGGTTATATAGTATTTTAAGAATAAAAAACTTCTCAACCATATTTACTATTACCATAAACTAGATCTAAATCTATGCAATAACATGCATCACAAAAACATTCCTTAATTCACCATTATTATGAAAGCATAAATGAGAGAACAAGATAATAACATAGATTTAACATGTTTCACCTAATGTGGGCTACACCCACCAATAAAATTTCTCAAATACAAATACTAATATAAAATACCAAGACTATAATGAAATCTCATAGAGATATAAAAATATCCTATAGAAAATGCTACATAAATAGTTGTACTTTCACATGTACCTATATAATGTTACATCTCACAAGTTACTAAACCACACCCTATAATGAACACCTAAACTTTGACTTTAGTCCTTAAATCCACACCCTAAAAATAAACCATCTGTGTAAATCCACACATCAACCTCTAAATGCCACACCTTACAAATAAACCATATGTCTAAATCCACACATCAACCTCTAAAGGCCTTACCAATCCCTGTATATATAGAATATGAAGTAAAATTCATGAAATGAGGAGAAAATGCATCATGATTATCCAAGATAAGCATCATTCACTCAAGACAACTCGCTTCCACCTCATGAATCTCATTCAAAATCTCTCCCAAGAAGGAACATGCCATACTAAGGGTCTCCACCTTTCAAGGTATATTTTCCAACAACATGTGATCACAACCATCTCCTTATAACAAGTAAGGTATTCCATTTTATAAAAAACATTTAGATCCCTCAAAACAATTAATTTAACATGGGAAAAGGCATCTAACAACTAACTTCATAAAACATAGAAACATAGAAATTAGAAATTAGAAATATACTAGGAATATTCCACTCACATGTGGAGCAAGGTTCCACAAAAGGTGGAGTATGGAAAATTGTACTCCCCACATCCTTGGATATTTTTAAGCCCCAAAAATGTATTCCTATGATAATCTGATTGCCTCAAAGGGCTCCACACTCAACATAATGGTAGCTAGAGTGTGATTCCTTTAGCAAAGAATTTAGCATTCCACTCAAGAACCAAACATATATAACTCAGGTATCACTTCATTTGTTTAGTTTTTGAGGATGGTCAACTAAAGTGATATATATAACAAGGAAGATGAAAAACTAAACATATATATAATTAATTTCCAACTTTAGTTGACCATCCTCAAAAACTAAAAAAATGAAGTGATACCTGAGTTATATATGTTTGGTTCTTGAGTGGAATGCTAAATTCTTTGCTAAAGGAATCGCACTCTAGCTACCACTATGTTGAGTGTGGAGCCCTTTGAGGCAATCACATGATCATAGGAATAAATTTTGGGGGCTTAAAAATATCCAAGGATGTGGGGAGTAAAATTTTCCATACTCCACCTTTTGTGGAACCTTGCTCCACATGTGAGTGGAATATTCCTAGTATATTTCTAATTTCTATGTTTCTATGTTTTATGGAGTTAGTTGTTAGATGCCTTTTCCCATGTTAACTTAATTTTTTTGAGGAAGCTAAATATTTTTTATAAAATGGAATACCTTACTTGTTATAAGGAGATGGTTGTGATCACATGTTGTTGGAAAATATACCTTTGAAAGGTGGAGACCCTTAGTATGGCATGTTCCTTCTTGGGAGAGATTTTGAATGAGATTCATGAGGTGGAAGCGAGTTGTCTTGAGTGAATGATGCTTATCTTGGATAATCATGATGCATTTTCTCCTCCTTTCATGAATTTCACTTCATATTCTATATATACAGGGTTTGGTATGGCCTTTAGAGGTTGATGTGTGGATTTACACATATGGTTTATTTGTAAGGTGTGGCATTTAGAGGTTGATGTGTGGATTTACATAGATGGTTTATTTTTATGGTGTGGCTTTAACGACTAGATTCAAAGTTCAGGTGTTCATTATAGGGTGTGGTTTAGTAACTTGTGAGATATAACATTATATAGGTACAAGTGAAAGTACAACTATTTATGTAGCATTTTCTATAGGAGATTTTTATATCTCTATGAGATTTCATTGTAGTCTTGGTATTTTATATTAGTATTTGTATTTGAGAAATTTTATTGGTGGGTGTAGCCCACATTAGGTGAACCATGTTAAATCTATGTTATTATCTTGTTCTCTCATTTATCCTTCATATTAATGGTGAATTAAGGAATGTTTATGTGATGCATGTTATTACATAGATTTAGATCTAGTTTATGGTAATAGTAAATCTGGTTTAGAAGTGTTTTATTCTTAACATACTATATAACCTAAAATCTTCCTACTTCTACATCAAATCTGTCATGAACCATGACATCCATATCATTTCATTGCTTATTTTTGTAGTTGTAACATATTCTGCCTCTGTAGTTAACAAAGCAACTATATTTTGCAATCTTAAAATCCAACTAACTGTTATGTCACCAAAAGTGAATACATAACCTATGGTGCTCCTCCTACCATCTAAATCTCTAGCCATGTCTACATCAACATATCCTTGTAAGGTAACATCTAAACCTTCATAACACAACTATCTATCAGTGGTCCCTCTCAAGTACTTGAGAATCCACTTTACTGCATCCCAGTGCTCTTTTCTTAGATTATTCATAAACCTACTGACAATTCCCATGACATAAGCAATATATTGTCTCATGTACACTATAACATACATTAAACTTCCAACTACTAAAGCATATGGAGCTTTAGACATGTAATTGATTTCTTCCTATGTTTTAAGACATTGTTCCTTGCTTAATTTGAAGTGCCCTCTCAAAGGTGTACTTATAGGTTTTTCATCTTGTATATTTAACCTAAATAACACCTTCTTGATGTAATTTTCATGAGATAATGCCAATTTTCTATTTTTCATGTCTCTTTTTATTCTCATACCAAGGATTTGCTTTACAACACCCAAATCCTTCATTATAAATAAATTTGCTAATTTTCTTTTGAGATAATTTATATCTTACATGTTAGACCCTAAAACAATCATGTCATCTACATACAATAACAATATAATATAGATTCCATTATTTAATCTGTTAAAATTGACACAGTGGTCAGAATGACATCTACTATAACCTTGTTTTGTCATAAACATGTCAAATTTTAAATACCATTTCCTTGGAGCTTGATTTAGACCATACAAACTCTTATTCAACCTAAACACCATTTTCTCCTTAAATTTTACTTTGTATCCCTATGGATTCTCCATATATATTTCCTCCTCCAAATCACCATGAAGGAAAACAATATTCACATCTAACTATTCAAGGTGAAAATATTATACTACTACCAAAATTAAAATAGTTCTTATGGAATTCATTTTTACAATTGGAGAAAATATTTCATCAAAATCAATACCTTTATTTTATGCAAACCCCTTTACAAAAAGTCTAGAATTGTACCTATAAACCCATTTATTATACAATTCTCTTTAACTTGCAGGCAATTAAACCAAATACCATGTTTGGTTATGTACCAAGGAGTCCATATCCTCTTTCATGCCTTACTCCCACTTATTTTTGGTTTCTACTTGCATTGATTTTTCATATATTTTTAGCTCACCACCATCAAATAATACTAAATAGTAAATTAAAGGAGAATATCGTTTAGGGAGTCTACTTACTTTGGTAGATCTTCTAACTACATTTTCAAGAGTTTGAGGTACTTGTTATTGTTGTAGTTATACATTATGAGTTTTTGGTACTTTTGGAATTTCATTTCCTATGATTTCATCACGTACTGCATATTCTATATTTGGATTTTCTTGTTTCTTTCCCTGCAACTGATCTCTATACATGAACTTCTCATTAAAGATCACATATCTACTCTTAATAATTTTGCAATTTTCAAAATCCCATAAATGGTAACCAAAATCATTAAATCCATATCCAATAAAATTACATTTATTGGATTTTGCTTCAAGATTGGTTCTATTTTCTTTATCAATATGGACAAATGCTTCACAACTAAAAGTCCTTAAGAGGGAATAATGTATCTTTTTACCTATCTATGCTTCTTCTAGAATGCTACCATCCAAAATAATTGAAGGCCCTCTATTTATTAAGTAAATAGTAGTATCCACAACATTTGCCCAAAACTATAAGGGCAACCTTACATGTAATCTCATGATCCTTGTATGATCCATTATTATCCTATTTACCCTCTCTGACACACCATTTTGTTGTGGTATCCTTGTAACCATCTTCTCTCTATAAATCCCATGGGATGAACAATAATTATAAAATTCCTTGCTATAGTATTCACATCCATTATCTGATCTATCACACTTCAACTTATTTCCTATCTCATTCTCAATGAAAGCTTTCTAGTTCTTAAAAGTATAAAAAACATCATTTTTTTATTATGAAATAAACCCAAGTTTTTATAGTTACATAAAAAATAAAAGTAACATAATGAGAAGAGCCACCAAGGGATGATACTTAATCTGGTCCTATTAATTTGTATGCACAAGCTCTAACTTTTCATCCTTATTTATCTTCCCAAATCTGATAAATCTGACTCTCTTTTGTTTTTTTTACACACAATACTCATAAAATTCCAAATCCACCTTCTTCAAATCTGGAAACAAATTCTTTGAGTGGAGAACTTGCATTGCCTTCTCACTCATATGTCCAAGTTTACGGTGCCATAATTTTGTATCCACTTTTGTAGAATCTAAAGCAATAGAAGAGTCAACATTACCATTACATAAATATAATATACCTACCTTCTCTCCTTTTACTATTACCAGGGATCCTTTAGTTGACCATCATCATGGATAACAAGGAAGATGAAAAACATGTTAGGTTCAAATTTCAAAGAAAATTCTAAGGAAGAGTTGTAGTAGTGGAGTTGCAGTAGTTAGTCTCCAAGTGGGAGATTGTTGCATGGTTGACCCTAATCTTATTATAATGCTTGATTCCCAATAGGTGAGGTATGGGGGGTAACTCCCTCCCACTATGGTCAACTTGATGAATGTATTGGACCTTTAAAATGAACCTATTAGATTTATCTTCATACTTACTTCCATTCATCATCATTTCTTTCCCAAAAGTGAAGTCCAAGGGATACATAGCAAATAACCAAAAAAAGTCTCAAAATGAGACTTCTGTGTAAAATAATGTATGGCATGATTATAGACATGTTGTAAATAACACAAGTGTTCATCTCAAAGCTTAAGATGTTTAATATAATACCCTTAGAGAAAATGAACCACTTTTCAATTGACCACTTTTGTTTGATCATTATTTTGTGGATGAAATGTAGTGTTCTTCTTGAATTTTATGTCCATCATGTCCCACAAAGCTGACCAAAAGTTCCTAATTAATCTAGAATCTCAATCAAAAATGATGGATGTGGGAAAACCAAAATCAACCCAAATATTTTTGAAGAATAAGTTTGAAGTCTCCTCATCTATGATAGGTTTTATAGGGCACCAATATACACATTTTACTAAATATGTCCACAACCACATATAAATAGTCATGATTCTTTATAGACATAGACAAACCACCCACAAAGTCCATAAAAACACTCTCCCATGGATGGGTTGGTATGGGAAGTGGGGTATACAAGACCAAATTAATGTTTATAGGATTTCTAGTGGCACAAAGTATACAACTTTTAACAAATTTGGATACATTTTCATATATCTAAGGCCAATAACAAAATCTTTTCAACTATGCAATTGTTTTCCCAATGCCAAAATGACATGAAACAAGAGAAGTATGTGATTCCTTAATCACATGGACTATTTCATATTGAATAATGTATAACTCACCAAGATGATACATTAATCCATCATGCGTATGATATTCCAATTCTTTTACCTACTTTCCATGGGTTAGATCTCATAGACATCCTTAAAATCAACATCTCTAGCATATTGTTCCTTATAACTTTCATACATCAAAGAGATATGTTGTAAGATAATAGATGCAAAAATAGGAGGTCTTGAAAATATATCAGCTACCTTGTTTTGTTTATCTTTGATTATGAGATGGAATTACTGTATAAATCCCATCCAATGAAAGTGACTTGATGTTGTAACTTTCACTGTGATTGTAGATATTACAAAGGTTGGTGATCCATATGGATGATTATATATTTACCCATTAAATGAATCCTTCCATTTTTTCACACTTTAAACCAAAGCATATAAATCTTTATCATAGGTAAGATATCCCTTTACTTCACTTGTGAAGGTTTCATAATGGTAACAATCAGGCTTTTTCTTCTCCATCAAAATTGTACCCATTGCATAATCACTTACATTGGTTTCAATGTTGATTGGGTGTTGTAAATTTGAAAATGATAACATTAGGGATATGTTTATCTTTTATTTTGTCATGTTAAAGTATTTTTGATGCTTAAATCCCCACTAAAATACTTTTCTACTACTTCTAAAAGTATGCAAAGGAGATGTAATCAATGAAAAGTTAGTAATAAACTTCCTCCAATATTGGACTACCCCTAGGAAGCTTCTAACTGTAGTTACACCATCCAGATTTGGCCATTTCATTATGGCTGTAACTTTAGATGGATAAATTTTTAGTTTACCATACCCTACAACATAGTGTGTGTGTGTGTGTGTGTGTGTGTGTGTGTGTGTGTGTGTGTGTGTGTGTGTGTGTGTGTGTGTGTGTGTGTGTGTGTACATATACATATATATACATATATGTATATATATGTATATATATATATATATACATATATACACACACAGAGACATATATATATGTATATATGTGTGTGTGTGTATATGTATGTGTGTGTGTATATATATATATATATATATATATATATATATATATATATATATATATGTATGTATGTATGTATATATACATGTATATATATACATATATATATATACATATGTGTATACACACACACACACACACACACACACACACACACACACACACACACACATATATATGTATGTATGTGTGTGTGTGTGTGTGTGTGTGTGTGTGTGTGTGTGTGTATGTATGTATGTATGTATGTATGTATGTATTTGTGTGTGTGTGTGTGTGTGTGTGTGTGTGTGTGTGTGTGTGTGTGTGTGTGTGTGTGTGTGTGTGTGTGTTTTGTCAAATTCACATTTAGACATATTTAGATACAATTTCTCCCTTTGCAAAGTTTCGAAAAATTTATTAATATGTTGTATATGATCTTCCTAATTTTGACTAAAGATAAAAATATCATCTAAGTAGATTATTAAAAAATCATATATGAGTGGCCTAATTACATTATTCATAACCCACATGAAAGTGGTGGGAGCATTACAAATTCCAAAAGGCATAATAATCCACTCAAAAATACCTTATTTACTTTTCAAAGCAATTTTACAAATATTACCTTCATTAATTATAACTTGGTGATAACCACTTATTAAATCTAACTTAGTGAAATAAACAAAAAAATTAAATTGATCTAAAATATCATCAATACAAGGAAGAGGGTAGAAATTTTTCACCACAATCTTGTTCAATGCTTGAAAATTTATACGCATCTACCAAGTGCCATCTTTCTTTGGCACCAAGACAATTGGAGAATCACATAAAGAAGTGTTTGGCTATATTACCCCTCTCTTGAGGAACTCTTGAACTGGATAATTTATTTCTTCATTGTATACCATGGACAACCTATACATGCCAATATAATGGAAGAGGTGCATCTTTTTGTAGTTGTAACTCATGTTGAACTTTTAGGAGGTAAGCCTTATTGTCCTAAAAAACATCATTGTGCTTAGACATAATATTAACTATTTCATTCCTATGTTTAGGATATCAACCTTCTAGAGCCTTGGATTTATCATAATCTTTGGATTTTACAAACATGAGTACAAATTTATTTCTTGCATTGACAAGCCTTTTCATTTGTCCTATGGATACAAGTGATAAGTTTGTTTTTATCTGATGGGTTATAACAATGTATTCAACCCCATATTTTACAAGTAAATATTTATTATCTTCCCTATATAATATTATTTTTATATCAAACAAGGACTACTGAGTACAATGCCATAAATATCAAGTGGAACCACATTTAACTCTACCTCATAAATGAATTTAGAGATGATTACAAATCTCAACCTGTATGTTTTAGTGACTTGTAATTTAGCATCATCACACACACATCCTAAAGGGTATGGATTAGGATGTGCTTTAGTAGTAATCCTTAATTTTTTAATAACCTTTTCATAAATTATATTATCTTGAGATCCACTATCAAAAAGAGTATCTATCTTAGTATGCTCAAAAATCACTATAATGTGGAACAACTCATCTCTTTTATTTTCATCATGCATGGATTTATAATTTAAAGAAGAATGATAATTAAGATATTTAGTTCTAAAAAAGGAATATTATGAACCTTGTATTCCCATGGTGGTGACCTTGGTCTCATCACTAGAATTAGAGACAAGATCTTATACTGCTACAATAGTCTTCTTACCTTTCTTGTCCCCGAACCATTTTGGCCTACATTATGGATGAAGCTTCCAACACTAAGCATATTCATGGAATTCTCTCTTGAAATGAGATAAAAAAGGATTTCCATCCTATTTATTCACCATGGATGTAAGTTTCATCTTACCCTCTCTTTTACCTTTTCTTTCAAGTGGTTTACTAGGCTTCTTTATGAAGTGTTCCTTGTCCTTAGTCACTTTACCCCTTGATTCAATATGGGTAGCTTGGACACAAAATTCATCAAGATTAGGGGGTTAAACATAAATAAGTAACTATATAACCCACCAATATATTTCAAAAGAGTCTCTTGAGTGTGAATAGGAATATCTCACACCAAAACCCTCTTTCTAAACTCTTGAGTATAATCTTATACACTTTTACCCTTACTTTGAATTGAATTTTTCCAATCCATAGTAGCTTGTTATATGTATCCTAATGGATATAACTAATTTTTTAATTCAAAAATAAAATAAACCCAATAATAACTCACTTTACCAGGTTTAAGGAGATCCTCTTATGTCTTACTCTCCCACCAAATTAGTGTTGTACCACCCAATCAAAGAGTAGCTAGTTAAAAAAAATCTTCCTCATGATCAATAATTTGAACCCTGAAGTACACTTCCATCTACTTGATCCAATGATATAAATTTTCTACACTAATATATCCATTATATATTTGAAAATAAAACTTAACATCTAACTTAACCCTAGAAGAAACAAAATTAGAAACCTTTTTTGTTCATCATCAAAGAAAGAAGGAGAAGGTTTAGATGGAGAATATTTAGGATATTCTTCTCCTTTACCCTTACCATTTATTGAGGGTTTTTATTTTTTTTACATTTTATTCACATCTTCATTTCATGATACAAATTTTCCACCATGTTTTCCATCCCAAGAAAGGCTTGATAGAAGGCTACTTATGATTCTAGTTCTCCTTTAGGAGAATCCATGGCTTGACTTGCATGTTTTGCACCAATTTCATGGTTATATTATTTAATTGATCCTTCACCACACTTGATCTTATACATGGTTTGAATATAGAATGAAAACTTACAAATCCAAAATAACATGAAAATATACCATGATCAACTTGCTCTGGTACCAAACTTGATATGAACTGTTAGTAAATGCAAAATGCTCACTATTTATCAATTTTAGATACTCATAAAAAAATTATTAATTTCTATCCTTATATGTCAAATTAGATTATTTGATTAAAAATAGGTTCAATACTAATTTAAAATATTAATTAAATGAATATAAATAGATAAAATACAAACCAAATTGATAACAGAGTTCACCTTTTTGGTGGCTACATCTTCAGGTCCAAAAAGCACTCAAATTGATCTATCAAATGGTGAAAAATACATATTTCATATACTATTTACACAAAAATATGACTTTTGTCTACAAGAAATATCCTTTGATTTACCTTTAGAAATTATCTACAATAATCTCCTGCATGGTAATTATTCTTCCTATATAAAAGGACCCTTACTTGTTTCTTATTTTCTCTTCTTCAAAGACTAAAAAATAAGTTTTCTTATCTCCATGCATATGTTTGTCAAATACAACAGTGAGCCTTTTATAATTCTCACAAGGCCCTTGTTTCATGGGTTTATGTCTTATATATTTACCCAATACATTTGAATTCCTTTCATTGCCTTGTTTTTAGGCTTAGATAAAGCTTCCATGCATTTTGGGTGGGATTTAATCCCATATTAAGAGTGTTTTTTTAATAAAAATGTTTTAATAAAAGTTTAAACACCATATGAATTGGTAGTAAGATCAATTTTTTCTTGAAACTCGTAACATATATTGGGGACTTGTTTTTTAATGTTTCATGTGTTAAAATACTATTATACGCATGTCAATCCCTGATTGGGCCACTGGTACACATCTAGTCACCATTTTAACGTCATCATTGTACCCTACTTGCTTCAATAGGGCATCAATTTCATATATGAAGTCTATTTGACCCCATTTAAATTGTGTTTGATTCATCTCAGTGAGATATTATATGTTGGGATGTTTCCAATAGGGTTGCAGGGCATTTGATTGGATCAATGTGTGGATATTATTGGATTAAATACAATATCCAAATCATATTCAAAATAATAATGATCATATCAATCTTAGTAACAAACACATAGTCACACAAAAAGCCTCTAATTATAGTTAATAAATTATCCACCCAAGTTTGGGTCCCTAAATTAACACAGATACAAATTGAGCACACTAATCTACATACATGTGATAACTCATATAAGGTATCTATAAATATCCAAATGTCCAATATATATGATGCATTTATATATTCTTCTAGTTGGATAGTTTACTGAATGCTAAAACAATGCAAAAAAATAATAAAAAATACTAAGGCAATAACATAACTTAATTCATAATGTTGCATTCACATAATTCCTAAAATCCATAACACATGACCTTACATAATTACACATGACAATTCTTATCATATATATTATCTCATCATACTACCCTTACACAAATATTGGGTGCATATCATGTGTTTTCCATCTTGCTATACTATGATTTCACATGTTTTCTCCTACTATGTCTACTTTCGAAGCCTAACTTCTTGATTTCAAAAAAAAATTATTCTTAATTTACATATACACATTTAAATATGTCAACGCTATAAAACTAAAAGCATCTATTTCAAAAATATATAAACATCAAAATATTAACACTCACAACTCAAGATATATAAGCATTTACTCATGTTTCTAGTTTATTATCTCTACATATGTCATCTAGTTTATTATCAATACACAATGAATTTTCAAAAGGTATGTCATTATGATATAGGACATAAATTTACATGGTTTTGATGTTGGACCAGATTTTCACCTAATAACTTTGTTAATTTGGAGGCATCTCATCATTTTATATGAATGCTTTTACAAGTTGTATTTACCCACAACCTATTTTTTAGTATTGTGCTATATAGAATACATATGTCTTGTTATTCATTCATACTTTACATATGTTCCAATCAATATATGATCTTATAAAATTTACATGAATACATAATCTCTATCTATGTTAATTCCTATATTTATGCGACATTTGCATGTCCCTTATAGGAGACCTTCAAGCCTTATGTGTGGCGTTGCTTGTTAATAGACTATCATACACATAATACTTATTTTCAATGTTTTGTATACAATTTCATGCTATAATCAATTTCATAATATAATTCACTTTAAATACTTAAAAAATCTTTGCATGCTTTATCTACAAAACTTAGAATTTATTTATATGCTTCATACATTAATTAGATGTTATATTCAATTATAATGATGCAATGCAATATCCAAACTTTCAATATGCTTTAATGTTACATCTATTATATTCTAATATAATTCAATTAATCACATGTTATTAATTGATTACATCTTTCACAAATGCTCTCGATTTTTATTTTGAGACAAGTTATTCAAAAACTACATCACTCATCTCAAAAGGGGGGTATCATATTGGGCTTAACTTGAATTCAAGCCCTCACAAACAACATATTTCAGATTTTTAAAAACATACACTATGAAAATTATAAATATTAACTAGGGAGTATGGCATGCATATTTACCCCACTCTTAAAAATACTTGAGCATAAGTTCACATGTAAAAATAAATTCAAACATTTAGAAAGTTCAAATTAGCAATCTATATAATGCAGGGGGCATCATGTTGGTTCATGTGTTACCCTCTTTTCTATTTTTTTAGTAAATATAAATTCAAATCTAGATCCATTTGTAGCATTATGATTCATATTTTACAAGTGGACCACATTTGAGCTTAGTGATGCTCTATGTCTTGGTTTCACTTTAGTGAGCCATGTGTTGGCTTCCACCTCTTCTTTTTATATCAATAACTGAGACACATTTGAGCTTAGTGATCCACATCTTGGTTACACTTTATCAAATCATGTACTAGTTCACCCCCCCCACTCTATTTTATCTTCCCCTTATATTTCAGTGACACTCGATGGGTATAGCACCCTTACTTATTTTGAGATTTCTCTTCACAAGTGAAAGCATATCCTTGTGTTAAATCAAAAGTGTCACTCATCAAGACTTGATCATTCTTGATTTATATATATATTCAAATCGCATGATTTTGTATGATTATGGTTTAGTGACACCCAATATCCTACCACTCATCTTATTACAACTTTAAAAATTATTTTTTCTCCTTGGTCAAGGAGCAAATAAATTTGAAAGCACCTTATTTCCACCTAGGTTAAATGGTAACCCAAAATTCCTCCTCTAAAGATAAAGTGTGTTTCCACACTCAGGTTTTGACTCTTTTTACTTTACTCTAGTAATTTCACTTTGTTGAATCACTAAAATAAAGGGGGATAAATGTAGACACATAAAATTTAATCAATAAATGATGACAATATTTGTTCTTGTCATTCTTACCTTATTTGGTATTTTCACCACTTTATTAGATGAAATCATTATAAGAATCTTCATTGTATTAAAAATACTGATAAGATAACATGCATACATCCCTATTTCATTCATATCCATCCTTATTCTTCTCACATACCATTCATATCAAGTTTTAAAATATTTTGAAATTCTAGGGTAAGACCGCACTAGGTGGATAGGACCATATTGCGACCCTATCCCCTAAAGCGCTCTTGTACTCTTACCTCCAATGGACACTTTTAAAAATTGAGACATTTAACAACTATTATCCTACACTTTTTGTAAGTTCAAATCATGATAATAGTCAAAATATTCATCTATAAAATTACATCAAAGCCAATAAATTAATTACCTATCAATCATTTAGTAATTTGATTTTAAAAGCATTATGTCTTGAACAAAAGAGCAATATTATTTTTAATTTCAATTATGTTGTTTTCTTATAGTTATAGGCCAAGCTTAATATTTTTTTAATTTCAAGTCAATGGTATCTATTGTCAAGCATTCCAATAAATCTTATAATTGCATTCATCAAAGATTTATTACTTTCCTCAAATAGGATAACTACAGCAACCTGAGGTCCACTTGGACTATGCAAGCAACACTTAGTCAAAAAGAGGTTTTTTAAGGATAGCTCAGCTATATCCCACATCCCCATTTTCCATTTTATCTCTTTTATGTGTGTTTGTGCAAGAATGGAACATCACTTTTACAGGCTTCTACACATCTAATCAATGTCTGTATAGAATTTGGAAACCCTTACAGTTGGTTACATGAGTTCCAAGTAAAAATTTTGTTGTATAGGAAACAATGAAAACTCTATGTTAATAAATATATCCACACTACTACCTTGTCCATATAGTGGAAACTTATCCTTGTAGCTCTTCAAATTTTGATTTTATCAACGGCATAATTTTTAGTTAGATTTGGTTTATTATAAATCAATGTACAGTCTAAAACTTTAAAAATCATTAAGTTTCAAGTTAAGTACATATTTTCATAGTCATTTACTATTTATAGTGTAATTTTAGCTTTGTATTTTATTGTATTCTATTGTACATTAGTTTCTATATTATATTCATAATTAGTTGATGGATTCAAATTAACTATATGGTAAACAACAATCTACCATATGTGTTAAATCATCTAATCAATAAAAACATGTCATGAATAAGTCCTAATTTTTTTATTATTTGAATATTTTGGTTTTTTTATATTTTTGAAATATTGTAATATTTTTGTATTGTTGATTTTTTTAGTTTAACTCATATTGTAATCTTACTCATCATGGATGAGTAGTAACATATGTATCTATATCAAAATATGATAAGTGATATGATGTTGTAACATATCTATCATGGTCATCATAAACCCTATGATCATGTGTATTTTATGTAACTATAGTAACCATAGTATGTTGTGGATTTTATTGTATAGTAAAAAAATATTCTTGTGTTTATTTTAGAACATGCAAAATAACCTATAACACTAGATTAGGACATGATTTTATAGGTAATGCTTGATAAACTATAATAGACCTTTGATCTAATGGACATTAAATTATTAGTCCTCTAGGAAAATCAATTACTTTTTTTAAACTACCTACGTAGAATGAACCTATATAAGTTGTATAACAAGTTATGGTGTAGCCTTTGATAGGAATATTTGTGGCTAAATAGGATACTCATGTGGTATACCTAGAATTGTAGTCACTCTTTTATTATGAATATACTCCACACATCGATGTACTAAATATGGTACTATTTGGAGCTTATGTATCCAAGGATGTACTAATAACATGTCAAATGCCCCTATGTTTGGTAGAACTAATTTTAAAGTGGAAACTATAACAAGGCCTACCTTAAGTTGTAGCACAATAATTTGAATATGGTTCTATATCTTTCCATTGATTCCTTTGACTATATTTGTTTTATCCTACAAATTATTTTGTGTATATCCGAGACTAGTAAGAATCATAGTGCAAACATTTTCACTTGAACCATGATATTGTGTATAGGTTGTAAATCAATATAGGCACACACAAATAATGGTGTATAAATAGAATCATCATTAAAAATCTCATTGTCATCAAATGTAATAGTATATATGTGTGATTGTATACTCTCAAATGTACCAATAATATTATCTAAAGGATGATCCTCTTTAATCCTAAAATCATAATATGTTAGAGGAGGATGTGCATTGTAAGTCATATACACATCTAGCTTGGATTTAACCTCTTGTGATCTATGATTTCGAAATATATCTGAAAATATTTTCAACTTTGCATACCCATTAGGCTATGTTCTTAAATTTTTTGTAGATATATTGATCTATAGAATGTTGTTATCCACCAAATCTCGTATATTATGTCACAAATTTATGCATCTATTAGTTGATTGTCATGTGTATCTATGATAATCATAATATAAATTATTTTTAAATCCCTTAGATGGTGACCTACTCATATCAACCGCATTTTGGGGAAGGATATATATGAGATTGCGCTCAAGTAACTTCTATAGTATCTTATGAGGAGTTTCAATTAGTTATGAAAATTGCATTCTTTGAGGACCTAATAAGACAAGTTGATTAGTAGGATATGACACTATGTTAACTATGGTTTTTTCATCATTATTAATATCATTCGATTTAGATTTAAAATTTAGTTTACTCTTAAACTTTGCACTGGTAAGTACTTAGATGGTTAAACCCATACTTTATCATATTCATAGCAAGTAGTGGGAAGGAAATATTTTCTTGAATATCTTGTAACTCATTATCAACCATTATATTTTTCATCTTATAAAACATATTCTTGTATTAGATCACATATCCACATATAGGCTCATTGATCCCTTACTTAAGTTTTATGATCTAAGCATAGGACATCTTCTCACTAATATTGATTGAAAAGTGTGATAAGAATTGATCAGCTAAAGGATTTAAGGCATGGATTAATTGGAAAGAGAGATCACATAACCATCATAAAGTGTAGTCTTTAAGACTCCATGAAAATAACTTATCATTGGATGTATAGTCCAAACATGTTGCATGAAAGGCTTGAAAGTGTTGTTTTGGATAACCCTTACCATCATATAATGTAATCTTAGGTGACATCAATAACGTAGGTGAGGGATAATCTAAAATATTATAGGATAATGTATTATGCAATATTAAATGAGAATCATTAGCATGGATCACTCTATAATAACCTTATTCCAATTATGAAACATTAGTTTGAATATCAAGAATTATTTGCATAAGGATTTGAGTATTAGGCATAGAAAATTATGTAGTAATGGATGGTGTTACATGAGTAACAGTCCTAGAAGGTATAAAAGTATGATGTGTAGGGAGAGTCATATTAATTTGAGGATAACCTTATATTTCTCCCACAACATGGGTGGCCATAACATGTGCAACCATAGGTGTAAACATAAGAATAATAATAATAGTAGTAGTTTGAGCACTTATTTTAGATTCGGTACCTCTAAAAGGTATATGATTCTCAATTAAGGGTTCGTGTTGCTCCTTATATATGAAAACATTAGCATTCTTTTTAATTTTATCTCTATTTACATGCAAAAATGCATCATGCAAGTGCATGGATTCATATATGAAGGTATCGAATTAATATATATCGATATATTTCATTGAATCTACCATCCACATTAATTTTTTCTTCCATCATGATTATGTGTCAATCATGTGCATTATATGGGGAATAAAAATTCAAAGAATAGATTTTAAAACCTTAACATAGATATTTGAAACCTTAAGAAGCTAGAAGGGAACCTAGGGTTTGTCATGTTTAGAGTAGGTAAGAAATCTAGGGTTTTAAGGATTGAATCATCAAGAGAAAAATACCATCTATGAGGTGAAATCAAAAATCAGCTTTGAAAATCATATGTAAATACAAAATTTTGAAACCTTAAAATAGAAGAATGAAACCCTAAAGGAACCTATGGTTTTATTATGTTTAAGACAAGGGATGGGTTCACTAGTATGTTTTATCTTATTTTGGATTTAGTGGTCTAAACAAATTAAAATATGAGACTAATATAGATTATATAATGTATGTCTAAATTAATTAAATTTAAATGTAACCAATATAATATGATTAATTTATTACACTTTACATAAATATAAATAACCTATAAAATAGGGTATTTAGATTGTTTACATTCTATTTTGATTTTTGACAGTGTATAGTTATCATTAGAGGTTTGGAATGGGTATCTGATAGTTTAGATATTGAAATTTAGTGTCATAACCTACGTAGATGATTTTAGTAATATTAGATGCCTATGACAACTAAATATGTCTGCACTCTATTTGATTTGTCTTGGTGAGATGTTCTAAATTGTTCTGCCATAGATCATTACACATGCTTGTAAATAAGTATTATTTGAGATATCATAGGTTGGGAATGTGCACTTGTTCATATTTATCTTCCTTCACATCAAAAAGCTAGCTCCACTTTCAATGTTTATTTATCCTATAAAAATGGGTTAGGCTAACCTCAACCACCCCCCATTAAGTGGTTAAACATTGGCCATGTTCTAATACTCTAAATAGGGATCAAACTACACATACTTCTCCCACCTAGCTATGTTTATGTAATCAGTGTAATAATAACATGTTGTGCAATATTAAGTGTGGATTTTCACACTTGACAACTTGTGATTTTGACCTTGTAATAGTATTTTTACTTGGCTTGGAGCTGTTATTTTGAGGAGTTTATAGATTTGGATAATTTAAGATAGTTCCTCAAGTTTGTGTAGATGAAATCCTCAATGTAATAGTGATTTTTAAAGTGAGTTCTAGATAGGAATAGGCTTAGCCTTGATATGCTTATATAGTTGACTCTTTAAGTAATTCCCTCTAAACTGACATGTGAAATGTACTAGATAACCCAAAAGAAGAGTTTTAATTTGTAAAAATAGCCATTGAAGGGCACACATATGATTTTGGCTAAGGTAGATGACTCTAATCATCAAATCCATTTGACTATGACCATAGGTGTCTAGAAAGGAGGAAATAATGATTTGAGATCAAGAGATAATCTATGTAACTTGATAAATTGTTTAGGTAGAGACTAGTGAAATATTGTATATGAATAACAATAATTTGGGAAGGCCAAACCCATAGATAAATGAATGTCTTGGAGAGAGAGTGAGCAAGATTCAATTTTTTATTACACAAGTCAAGTATATCAAGGCTTGGTCAAAACTAACATTGTCAAGTGTCTAATACCAAATTTGAGTGTCATATGTGGAAGTATATTTTTTTTGGCTTTTTTCCATAGGGTTTCATGTTTATTATCCTTTAAGTGTTTATTATATTAGGTTTTGCCTTGTATTCATTAATGTTCACCTAATATCTAATTAATAATAACTATATTTCAAAAAATTCTTTGATATTTTTCTTACACATACTATTTGGATCAAAACCCTATTTTTGTTTCCTAAAATTCATAGTGGTTTTTTTTGAAATTAGGGTTTCTATATTTTTAATAAATTTAGTCTAATTTTTGAAGGGTATATCTATTTTTAAAACAAATTATAGGTTTCATCTATCTATTTATATTTATCAAAAATCTCTTTTTCCCAAAACTCGTCATGATTTTCTTGGGTGGCCAGTTCTTTATTTGAGAATTGTGTGATTGTAATGAAGGATGCCGATAGTTTGTTTTTTTTATTCAAATTATGATTTCCATGATTGCATTTTTATTTCCTAAAATATGTAATATGTTTATAATTCATGAAATTAAATGGGTTAAATTATCTTTAAAAAAACTATGGATGATATTAATAATGATGGATTCTTAGATTTTCTAACTAATGCATATTATGTATATGTTAAATCTGAAATGATTCCATGTGTAACTCCTTCAATTTCTCCTCGAGGTAGTAATAACTACCATCCCTCCCATATTATTTTTCCAAGGTTTTTATTATATACAAGGTTCCATGCTATTACAACACCAAGAGGTAGGGTGCATAGTTCTATAGCATTTTGTATGAATATAAAATTTAAAGTGTATAGGGTTTGTGATTATAAATTTATATATTCCCAACTCATGAGTGATAGTGTACCTAGTGCAACCATCCATGACAAGACTCAACCATTGACTGAATCTATTCATAAGTGTTACCATTATTATGCATCAAATTATTAATATTATGCATTCCATATATATGTTACAAAAGGAAATCCAAACTATATTTTTAATGGTCAAATCACTTGAGTATAATCTTACATGTGCCAAAAATCCTAAGTATGCTAATGTAAGTTTCATCTCTATCTCTCAATTCAAAACCTATGTATCTCAAGGATATCATCTCAAACATGGGTTAATAAACAAAAAGCATCTACGACTAATGAATCAAGTAGTTGGAATAAGCTTAATAAATATATAATTTAAACTCTCTTGAACATGATTCAAAATAAGTTTACCACATTACCTTTTACACATCATGTGAATAAATCCAAATACTATTACACTTATCATAGATTTCATGGAAATAGGTTTTAATATTTGAAACATAAAATATAAGATCTTATTGATAGTGGTGATCTTAAATTGTATACATCTATTAAATCACCATTGTATGCAAGCAAACCCTTTAAATTTGACCAACCTAAGAAAATAGTGGTTCCATCTCCAAAGGTTGAGTTATCAAAAAAAGAATTGCCTAAAAATTAAAATTGCTTAATAAATAGGTGCCTAAGAAGGTAGTTCATAAAAAATATGTACCTAATAAGACTAATGTTACAAACATGGTTTCCAAGGAGGAAACCAGAATCTCCACTTTATGCATTAAATAAATGAAAAAGGTAATTATACAAAGGATATGATTATATATCCAAATCAAGAAGTGCAAGTGGAAACCATTTCTTCAACTACTACTCAATAAATGATATCTAATCCTTCTCCACATATGACAAGAACTAATGGACATGATACTAATGATGATGAATATGTTGAAGAGCAAAGAAAATATAATAAATCAATTCAAAAATATGGTGTGGTTGGTTATGCATACCCTACTACAAAAATAAAAGATGTTTAGAATAACAATTATAAATTAGTGGATGTTAATGATTTTTACATGTACAAGAAATAATCTATGTCTATTTCCATGAGTCAAACAGGATTAACAAAGGTATCTAAAGCAAATTCAAGTGTGTTTATGAGTTTATAAAATGTATATCCGTATAAAAAGCTTACTTGTGAGCTAGTTTGAACACACTCTATTGTATATAGCTTATTGATGTTTTCTTAGTTGTTCATATTCTTTATTACAACTCATAGAAGATATTTATGAGGTTGTGACTCATCTTTTCTTAGAATTTTAGGAATTAATAAAGATATTTTTAATTCTCTTAACTTTAACCTTGTCTTTATTGAATTTTTATTTTTTTAGAAAATGTAATTCCCTGATTCAACTTGGAATTTTTACTTAAGTAGCTAATTGAATCTTTATTTTTAATTAATCTTAATATTTTTAGAATTTATGAATTATTTTAATGTTTTGGATTAATAGATTGATAGACCAAGAATTTCAATTTTCTAGGTCACAATTTTACTAGGGTTGAATCCAAGCTAAGTTATTGTTGCATATAGGGTAATACCCAAAATAAGAAAACATCAACATAGTTGTAGGATATTATATTCCTTACACAGATGAAATTAGGAAATCTAGTGACTTCTAGGATTCAAACACATCATTTGCTATAAATCAATCAAGTACCCAGTTTAGACATGAAAGTGGCCAAAAATGAGTGTCTACAATCTTCCCTATTTGAGAAGGCATAACAAGACATGGACAATAACATATCTTTAAAGAATGTAAAAGCCATTAATATGAATTTTTCATGCCCTAATATGCAGTCAATTATCCCTAGATGCCCCTTCAAGGGATCAGTTAGTAAATAGATTCATTAAGTGTTCCCTTGAAATGAATAAAATGACATGATCTAGTGTTAATTCAAGATGAAAAACTAATGTTCCCAAAGGTGGTTATAATCAAGAAAGGAGGTCAAGATACTAATTTTCCCAAAGGCGGTTATAATCAATAACATAAGTTGAAACACTTATTTGCCCAAAGGTGGTTATAATTAGTAACATAGGTTGAGACACTGATTTACCCAAAAGGTAGTTATAATTAGTGGCACATGTATGTGCCCCTATAGGGCAAGTAGAATGAAAAATAACATTTTTTCTGAAGGTGATTATAATCATTAACATAGGTATTTTCCCCCACAAGGAAAATAGGTTGAAAAAGAATGATTTTTTAAAAGGTAGTTATAGTCATTTGCATGTTTAATCATGTGATTGAAATTGAGTTTACCCTTGAAAGGCTAAATAGATCATTGATCAATTGAAAAATAATTTACCACACTTAGGCAAATTAGCAAGGGAGGACTTATGCAATAAACTTGTAAAATGGATTTATGATGAGTTGGTAAAGAATAACAACAAGATTCTTGCCTAAGTGTGAGTATAAAGATGCAAGTTCAAACTAACATGTGGTATAGGTAAAAAAATAATGTTATTAAACGGGTCTCTAAAGAGGCCCAATAAGATAGTATAGTTATAAAATGGCCAATAAATAATGAACGTGAGACCAAACATCTTGTTAAATGGACCACAGAGGTGAAAAATAGACCTCTTAAAATGAGTGAAAGGAACTTTAGGTGCTAGGGGGTAAAATTTTTTATTTTTAGGCTATATATTCACCCCATGGGGTGAAAAATGATTCATTTTTACTCTATCCCTTTGAAAACTTGAGCTCTAGATTTCATGAGAGTTTGTAATGAGAAATGACACACAGAGGAGGAGGATGATATGTTAGCAACCAAGTGAGAGATCATGAGTGACCTCCTCATGATGAGCCTCTAGTATGTGATCTCACCCTAGCTATTTATTGCATTTATGTTGTACTTATTACTAATATTAGGATTAAAAACTTACAAAATCATTGTTTTTATGGAAGGGAAAATGATGACTTTACAATGAAAATTAGTGACTCCATACAAATTCACCATTTTTTAAAATGGTGACAATGCTAAAAAACTATGTAAATTGCCAAATTGGTAATTTCACCCATTTTTAAGTGAAGTCTCCATTTTTATAAAAATGAAAATAGTGATTTCACCTAAAAAGGTAGAAAATGCCAAAACAATGACTTTGCCATTTGGGAAAAATGATGAATTCTTCCTAAAAGGAAAAATAGCTAGCTTAAAGGACCCATAAAGGGTCCAACCTCTAAGAGAGAGGGTCAAATAGGCTTCATATAGTAGGCATAGGGTATTTATTATCATATATGTATCATGATGTTAATCTATCTATGACTTCAAGAGTGGTTCATGGTTTTGATAGCATGATAGCAACATTCCCATTGTTTATGCACACTATAAATATGGATAATAGAGATGGTTATATTTTTTTAGGCCCTAAATTAATATGACATGGTGAAAATGTTGGGGATTTATGTAGATAAAGCATACTAGAGTGTCTTTCTAGAGTGGTGGCATTTAGATACTTTGACATTTCACCTACCAACTAGGGAGGCCACTATTACACTTAAGGATACCTAGCAGATCCCCAAGCTACCAATGAGAGGTTGCAAGATATTATAGATAGATCCAACATAGAAGCAAGTGGTGTTGGATGATTTGACTAGCTTTTAGGATAGTCCCATGGTACATGGGAAGGTTGATATTGATTTTCTATACACATATACAAATTGTGCCTTGATGACCTAGCCCTTGGGGACCCTTTGCCACCAGTGTTGATCGATAGGTAGGTTATGGTATTGATGGATATTACTATCAGTATATTGATAATTGACAAGAGCATCAAATTCTTCCATATGAGCCTAAGAGAATTGATATGCAGTATGATGGATGATGCTACTAGATTTGTATGGGGGTAATGGTATTAGCCTAGTTCTATAGGTATCTACATATGGTGGCCTATTAAGGAAGCCATAGGATTGGGAAATCTACTCTACTCATGGTTTGGGAATGGGAACATGTATCTATAGAGTGCCATGTTGGTTAAAGATGGGTTAGGAACCCATAGGAGCTATTGTCATATGGTTGGGTTTAGATAGGCATAGGATATAAAAGACACTATAGGGAGATCTACTTTTACTGACATACATTCGATGAGCTAACACCTCCACTCTTCATCTGGTGGTCCTATTTTATTTATCAATTTCATTGGCCTTAGGATGCTTGGTACACTATGTTTATAACATCCATATGTTTCATCATAAGGAGGTAATCTCACATCATTAAGGAGTATAGTCCAGATAGGGTGATTTGATAGTTTGACATGGTTCAGGATGTTTTAGAAGATCACAGGTGGTTTATCCATGTGACTAGAGAGATCAGTCATGCCACCCTCATGATTCAGAGGAGTGTAGTTGTGTATAGTTATGCTAGTGTTCCATAATTGACATGGGCTTATGTAGGGGATCTAGCAGATCTAGGGGTTACACCAGAGTATATACACTAGTGGGTACATGTGTTCTCATTGATATTTACTATTCCATGACATGTAGGGGGTAGGCTTGTGGATAGGGGTTGATGTATATTGATCAGGTAGAGTTTGAGACTAGTAGGAGGGATAAAAATAGTGATAGAAACTATCATAGCAATAGAGGTGGGGAGGATGATGATGATGATGGAGATGAAAAAGGAGATGGTAGAGGGGATGATAGAGGAGATGACACCTAGGCCATGATGGTGTTAAACACTAGCATAATAGGTTTAGTAGGTTCCTTTATAGGTCCAGGATAGGTAGGGCTATTTGATACAATGATAGTAGGTAGGGATAGAGCTATGTTAGAGGAGCAGATTACAACATGGGTAGTGAGATCACAATTTTGGATGGGAGGGTGGTATATTTATAACCTACACTTGATATCAGGGATGAGGACATGACTCACCTTTGGTAAAAAATTACCCAGTTGAAGGTAGAGATGGAATAGACTATTTAGATATAGGCATGTATATAGGTAGAGCATGACCAAGCTATATCAAATAGAGATAAGGCCTTGTTAGATGTTCAAAGGCTCCAACATGAGTGGGATGATGCTCAAAGAGGTAACACTCAGGTAGGGTTTTCACAGATGATACTTGAGAGCCTTAGAGATAAGTATGAGGCATCTTATTGTCATAAGACATATGAGACCACCATCCCTAGGGATCATCATATTGTTACATTTGAGGTATGGGACACATAGAGGGTTGGTAGTAGATCAGGTTGGTCTAGGACTAGGACACATGGGATATAAACCTTAGGTCAGTCCATGTAGTATCCATGGCCATCTACACCACCAACACCACTAGGGCCACCTCCTATTATAGGGATTAGGGATACACAAAGTCAGAGTTGATCATTGTAGCTCTATTAGCATATTATATTTTTGACACCATGATATGTATATATTATCAATGTATATGATAGTATTGTGAGATATATTGACATTCATATTGGTTCCACAAGTCCTTTGTACATGGATTATTATTCTTTGATATATGTGATGATTTGTTGATTATCTTGTTGATCTCGTGCTTAGCTCATGTTTAGCATTATGGATGTTTATTCTCATTTTAAACATGTATTCTCTTTCATTTATTATATTTCCATGTATATGAGATGTGGCACTAATTTATTTTCATATGTTATGTGACTCATATATATGTTTATTCATAGATGCACATCTATATTAGCACATAATAAATCATATTTGTCTAATTACTCATTGGTTTGGACTATTTTTGGGATTTGGCTAGTTTGTGAACTTGAAGAAGTATTGCCCACTATATTTATTGATAATTATATTGACCTAATTTTTGTTATATCTTGTGATATTATGCATCATATTTATGAACAACTATAATAATAATACATATCCTAAGCATGGAAAAACTTCGTTTAAATGCAAATATAAACAACATAGGAATAAGATATGAAAAATAAAATCCTAAGTGTTAATAGAAGATAGATAAATAAAGTGTAGGACTATATACAAATACTCACAACCTAAGTAAAAGATATAAAAACAAACAATAAAGGCAATAAATAGTATAGAAAAACAAAGAAACTAAGCAAATAAACAAAATAAACTAACTAAATAAATAAAATAAACAAAAAAAAAAACTAACTAAATAAACAAATAAACCAAGGTAAATAATAATTCAATAACTTACTATTATAAGACACACAAAGGTAAATAAACAAACTAAACTAAAACAAACAATAATAGACAAACTAGTGATAATGTTAAAGATAAATAGAATATAAGAAAATAGTGAATTATTTGTGCATGTATAATAGAGGGATTACACTTGGTGATAGGGTTACCCCTAGGATAGGTAGTAATGACACAAGTAAAAAAACATAAGAAAAAATGGCATAAGGTTTCCCCTAGGCTATAGGGAAAAACAATAAAGGGATATGATGACAAAAGTTTGCCCTTAGGCTATGGGGAACAACAACACAAATAGGATGGAAAACATTGCTCCTAGGTTATAGGGGATGACTACATAAAAACAAAATTGAGGGAATAAAATAAGTAGGAAGGGGTAGCCAAGTTAACTCTAGATGCACTAGACAAGTGGATGATGCCTACATAGTCCCATGGACATGATGTCCAATGTGAAATTCAGGTCAAATGTAGTTCTCGCAAGATATGAGATGGAATAAAAGTGATGATAATGAAAATAGGAAAATTATGGAGGAATATAAAAATGTCCTCATAAAATAGTGAGTGAATAGGAAAAGAGGGGGTGACTCTCATAGTCATGAAAATGTCAAACATAGAAAATTCATGCAAGATCGAGAACAAGGTTTAGGCTAAAACCACACTAAAAGATGAGATGAGCATACACTAATGAGATAAATTGGTAAGTCATAGTGTTTGCTACATATATGGCTTGGAATGAGAAAAAGCTCAGAAAATTATGCGAGAGTTGGCTATAGTTGATCACAAAATGGTGAGAGTGTTGGTTGAGGTTACTCATAAAACAATGAAAGCTTAAGAAAATAATAAAGATGGGGAAACTAAATTACAAGTGATTACTTTTGAAATAGCTATAAGACCCACAATCCTTAAGGTAAACACAAAGTGATGGTGTAGAAGTGAAAAAAATGGTGGTCAAGCTAACCTAAGATATCCCATGTATCCAACTATTGCCTACATAGTCTGTATGAACTGTGAGTTGATGTAGTTCTCCCAAAAATGGGAGGAAAATGTAAAAGTGGTTTATAAATGAATTTGGATAGGTAATATAGTCCATCTTAGAAAATTTTGAAGGCTTTATATCTCACATGGAAATTCTAAGCCAATTTTCATGATTTTTAAGATTTTCCTAGGTCTTTTGCAAATGTTTAAGGATTTTTAAATGTTTTTTTAGTTTTATAGGAATATAAAATTAATGGAGAATTATGAGACAAAATGGACTAACTTAAAAAATGGTGAGATCATGGATTAGGGTGCTCACAAAATGGTGAGATTGTTCAAACTTAAATTACTCACAAAATAATGAGATTTTTTAAATAAGGGTGCTCGAATTGACCTCTAAAAACATTAAGGATTTCATACATAGTCAAAATAGACCTCAATTAATTGTTTTTCCCCTACATCAAGTCATCTAACTAAGTCACAACAAGTTTATGAATAGGAAAATGGAAAGGTATGGCATAGTGATGGCAAGGTGATGTGGAAATGTATGGTAAAGGGGTTGTTCCTAGGCTATAGGAAACGATGTCAGGGGTTAGTGATATTAATTTACCCAAAGGTGGTTCTAATTAGTAGCATAGATAATGAAATAGAATGTAACAACAAATTAAGGATATAATGACAAAGACCACTATCATATTACTTTCATATATTGTCATTCAAAATTTTGAATCTAAATCAATTGCTAGAACTACATCTAAAATCAACCAATTAAAGTGCATAAAGTATAAATGAATTGTAACAAAGGCTAAAAGTGATAGGGTTTAGGTGAAAATAATTGGTGGTTGAAAGGCTAAGGCATGGTGGGAAATGAATATAGATATGGTACAAAGAATAATATATTATGGCATAACTTAAATGATCTTTGTAGATAATAGTTCAATTATTTAAAGTGTAAAAATGTTTGAGAAGCATTGTGTTCATCAGTTCATCAATTTCATATCTTGCTAGCATGGTGAGTATGTATGCTCCAGAACCATAGCTAGTAATAACCACATAAGGCCCTAACTAGTTAGGTTGAAACTTTCCTTTCTTTTTGGTCTCGATAATGATGTTCTACTAATTTTATTTTAATACAAGGTCACCAAGTTCAAATTCTTTATGTTTGATGTGTTGATTGTATTGGTTACAAAAATATATTCTAGTAAGCTTGAAGGTTGTTCAAGGTGGCTATGCATTTTCCATCTAGTAAATCTAGCTCTTGAAAATAATCTACTTTGTAGTCCTCATCATCAATGATGTGTTACAATGAAATCTAGAGAGAAGGCAAATTAACCTCAATAGGAAGAATGGCCTCATAGCCATAAATAAGGGAATATCAATTATCTCTTATTAGATTATGTAAAGTGGTATGGTAGTCCCAGAGGGAATTAAATAGCTGTAAGTGCCAATTATGACCAGCATCATTGACAATCTTCTTTAGAATATTGAAAACAGTTTTGTTAGATGCCTCAGCTTCATCATCACCTTATGGGTAATAGGTAGTAGAAAAGTGTTATTTGATATGGTATTGAGCACAAAGGGTTTTCACATATTTTATTTTAAATTAACCACTTTCATTATCAGATATAATATTAGAAGGGATACCATAACGAAAAATCTACTTAGTGAGGGGAATGGCTTCCACCCACTTAGTGAAATACTATGTGGTAGTAAGAACATGTTTGTGGACATATGAGGATGTAGGATTTATATTTCCTATGGGGTCAAGTCCCCACATTGAAAATAGACATGGTGTTGTCAGTGGTTTGAGCATTTTGGCTAAAGCATGAATCAAATTAGCATGTTTCTAATAATTCAATCACTTCTTCACATAGATAGCTACATCAATTTCCATAGTCAATGAATAATAACCAATACACGGTCATTTTTTAGAAAGGATGGCCCCAATGGTGTGGGGCCCAAACACTCCTTCATAAACTTACCTCAATCTTAATCCAAATTCTATCAAAGATAAACAATGAATCAAAGTTTTGTCATAAATTTATTGATATAAGGTAGGTCCAAGTAGGGTATCATGGGAGGCTTTATGGATGAAGGATTTTTTTTTCTTATAGGAAATGTCTAGGGAATGATTTGGTTATGGAGGTAGGCATATATGTCAGAATACCAAGTAGACTTAAGACCAATGATATCACAAACCATCTTAGTGGTTTTTTGTTCATGTGTCGATGCTAGGATATGTTCCAAAAGAAATTAGTATTATTTAGCTCTATCTATAATTAGAATCAAGGAGTTAATTTTGCCATGGAATTAATTATATTATTCTTGGACCTAAGTATCTGTTCAAATTGAAGATTGGAAATTTGTTACTTAAGAGTATCAACCATACCTTTATAAGGTATCAACTTCTCATCATTCATCTTGTATTAGTCTATAACCCAATTGATTATAAGTTTTGAATCACCATGCACTAGTAAATATTGGATATTTCACTATACTACTTGGCAAAGCCCTATGATGAGTGTTTCATATTCAACCATATTATTAGTACATGAAAAACCAATGTGAAAGGACTTAGGAATAAGATCCCTTGTGATGTGCTAAACAATATACCAAAGCCTAATCCACATGTTTTGAATGAACTATCAAAGTACATTATCCATTGTTCTACTTTAAGAGGTACTTTTGCTATGGTCATGATGGTTTCATCTAGAAACCCAAATATAAGAGGTTGAATATCAGGTTGAAGATATTTTACAAGTTGATCTACAAGTACCTATCCTTTAATGTATTTTTGATTGGTATACTCGATCTCAAATCAACTTAAGAGCATGATTTATTTTACCATGTCACCTTGTAAAGTTATTTTAGAAAGTAGATACTTGAGCGGATCTACTTTGGCAATTATAATTGCCTTATTATTTAGCATGTAGTGACATAAATTTTAGGATATAAAAATCATAAATAAATAGGATTTATCGATCAACATATAATTATGTTCATACATGACCAATGTTTGTCTTAGGTAGTAAATGGCATGTTCTTTTCCCTATTCATTGTGTTATGTCAAAACTGCCCCCAAAGCTTTTTTAGTCATTGACAGGTAAAGTAACAATGATTTATTTGGCATAGGTGGTAGCAAAATAGGTGGATTGGCTAGGTATTCTTTGAGATGCTTAAATTATTTTTGGGAATATTCATTCCATGAGAAATTAGTGCCGTTCTTCAAAAGTTTATAAAAGGATGGAATTTGTCTGCTAGTTATGAAATGAAGCATCAAACTTATTATATCTTACCTTATAAATTGCAAAGCTACTTCAATGTAGATGGTGTAAACATCTTGGTAATGCCTTAAACTTTGGATGGATCAACTTCAAGACCCCTATGAGAGACAATGAAGCCTAAAATTTTTTTATAAGTTACACCAAATACACACTTTTTAGGCTTGAGCTTAAATTTTGACTCTTGAAGTCTCTTAAACATTCTTCATAGTATGGTTGGATGGTTAGCTTGGATATCAAATTTACCCAATATGTCATCAGCATAGTCCTTGATAATGTCATGCATCATATCATGTAAAATCACTATCATGGCTCATTGGTACATTACTCCTATATTCTTGATTCCAAATGGCATCACCTGATAACAAAATGTTCCCCAAAAAGTGGTGAATGCTATTTTATGTTGTCTTCTAGTGCTATCCTAATTTGGTTATATACTAAAAAATCATCCATAAGGGAAAACATTTCATTTATGATCATGGAGTCAATAATCATGTCAATGTTTGGCATAAAAAATTCATCCTTTAGGCAACTTTATTAATATCCCAAAAATTAATGTATAGTCTAATACCCTATGGATTCTTGTTGACTGGCACTATATTAGAAATCCATTTTGAATAATCAATTAGTCGAATGCATCTTGCATCTAAGAGTTTATCCAACTCTTTCTTGACTAATGCATCAATACGAGGATGCATCTTTCATAGCTTATGCTTAACTAGTTTGGCATCAATATATACAACAATATGGTGTACAACCAAGGTGGGATCTAAACCTATCATATCCAAAGAGTCTCAGGCAAATATATAAATAAACTCCCTCAGAAGGGTTGTAAATAATTCACATTCCTCCTCAATGAGGGATGCACCTAATTTAATCCATTTTGGATCCTCAGGAGTCCCAATGTTAACTTTAATTATCATCCACAATGAGTGTATAACCATCTTCTAAAATATTTAGCAAGGAGGTAAATTGGTTGACAATGATATAGACTTCTAGTTGGATCAGTTCATCTAATTCTCCCAAACATGATGAATCAAAATCAGCTAATGGTGGTAAAGGTCATGTAACAAATACCTCTAAGTTCTCTTGTATGATCTGCTCAAAATATTATCATTATTTGGTAATAATTTTGGATCCATACATAAGCCTTGGAGTAGTGGTCTCCTATACTTCATGTGAAAAGGGGTACACATCCCCATTGAATGGCACCTAAAACAATTTTTCACTAAGAGACTTACCTTTTTATTTACTTTTTTCTTGGTCTGAAAGTGCCTCAAAGAGGTTTTCACTTTTAGACCTCAATGTTTGATTTTATTATTAGGAATATAGAACACAAAGAAATATTAATGAAATAAAAATAGAATTAGAATGCAAAAAACACAATATAAGATAGATACATATTTAACATGGTTCACCTAATATGGGCTACATCCACATAGAAACAGCCAGTTCTTCTCTTTTTTCAATTCAACAAAATGAAGGGATAAAACCTAAAATGCATCTACTGTAATCTCCTCTTCACTCATATACAACATGCCACCATAATTAAAATTCCCTAATATCAAAAAGAAGGCTACATATAGGGAAAAAATACACAAACATAATTTCTACCATTAGATCTGCAACCTAATAGTGAACGATCTAGATTTACTATGAAATTACAATATTTTACAATGCATTTTTAACTAAATTTTGCTTTAGGGGTGCTACCACCAAACCCCCATTATGAGGGTATTCCAAGTAGTTTACCTCCCCTTTGGACCCCCATGAATACCATAGTGTTAGGGCTTTACCCCCCCCCCATACCCCCTATTGGGAACTAGGACTTATAATAAGATCAGGGTCCACCATACAACAATTACCCACTTGGAGATCAATTGTTGAAACTCCACCACTACAACTCTTACTTGGAATTTTATTTGAACTTTGACCCTGGCATGTTTCTCATCTTCCTTGTTATCCTTGAAGACCTATTAAAGTTGAAAACTCTCTAGCTTCTTCTTTTTGACTTCTTTTGTTATCATATCTATAGGAATTTGACTTGTATAGATCTTTTCCAACTTTAATTAACCATCCTCCAAAACTAAATGAATGAATTGATACTTGAGTTATATATGTTTTCTTCTTGAGTGGAATTCCAAGTTCTTTGCTAAATAAATCATACTCTAGACATCACTGTATAACCTAAAATCTTCTTGCTTATGCCTCAAATATTCCATGAACTATTGTATAAATATCAAATCCTTGCTAGCTTTTGTAGCTACAACATACTCTACCTTTGTTTTTGACAAAGCAACTATCTTTTGAAATTTTAAAATCTAACTAACTTTTGTATCACCAATAGTGAAAATATACTCTATGGTGCTCCTCCTACCATCTAAATATCTAGTCATGTTTTCATCAACATATCCTTGTAAAGTAACATCTAAACCTTCATATCACAATCATCTATCAGTGGTCCCTCTCAAGTACCTAAGAATCCACTTGACTGAATCATAGTGCTCCTTTCCTAGATTATTCATAAACCTACTAAAAACTCCCACTGCATGAGTAATATCTAGTCTTGTTCAAACCATAACATACATTAAACTTCCAGCTACTATATCATATGGAGCTTTAGACATGTAATTGATTTCTTCCTATGTTTTAGGACATTTTTTCTTGCTTAATTTGAAGTGCCCTCCCAAAGGTGTACTTATAGGTTTTGCATCTTGCATATTGAACCTGACTAACACCTTCTTGATGTACTCTTATTGAGACAATGTTAATTTTCTATTTTTCCTATCTCTTGTTATTCTCATACAAAGGATTTTCTTTGTAGAACCCAAATCCTTCATTGCAAATGAATTTTCTAATTTTATTTTGATATCATTTATATCTTGCATGTTAGACCCTACAATAAGCATGTCATCTACATACAATAAACATAGTGGTCAAAATGGCATTTACTATAACCTTGTTTTGTCATAAACATGTCAAATTTCAAATACCACTGCCTTGGAGATTGCTTTAGACTATTCAAACTCTTATTCAACTAACACACCATTTTATCCCTACCTTTTAATTTGTATCCCTGTGGATGCTCCATATATATTTCTCCTCCAAATCACCATGAAGGAAAGCATCCTTCACATCTAATTGTCCAAGGTGAAAATCTTCTACTGCTACCAAACTTAAAATAGTTCTTATGGAAGTCATTTTTACAACTGGAGAAAATATTTTATCAAAATCAATACCTTTCTTTTGTGTAAACCCCTTTACAACAAGTCTATCCTTGTACCTCTTTTTGCCTCCATTTTCTTCCTTCAACCTATAAATCCATTTATTATGCAATGTTCTTTTACCTACAAGAAACTAAACCAAATCCCATGTTTGGTTATATACCAAGGAGTCCATCTCCTCTTTTATGCCTTGCTCCCACTTCTTTTTGGTTTCTACCTGGATTGCTTCTTCAAAGCTTTTTGGCTCACCACCTTCAAATAATAATAAATAATAAATTGAAGGAGAGTATCGTTTAGGGAGTCTACTTACTATGGTAGATTTTCTAACTACACTTTTAGGAGTTTAAGGTACTTGTTATTAAGTTATTTCACATTTTGATTTTCTAGAACTTTTAGAATTTCATTTCTTATCATTTCATCAAGTACTACATATTATGTGTTTGGCTTTTCTTGTTTTTTCCCTACAACTGATCTCTATACATGACCTTCTCATTAAAGATCACATCTATACTCCTAATGATTTTGAAATTTTTTAAATCCCATAAATAGTAAGCAAAATCATTAACTCCATATCTAATAAAAGTACATTTCTTGGATTTTTATTCAAGCTTGGTTATATTTTCTTTATCAATATGGACAAATGCTTTACAACTGAAAGTCTTTAGAAAATAATAATCTACCTTTTTCCCTATCCATGCTTCCTCTAGAATGCCACCATCCAAAGGACTTGAAGACCTTTTATTTATTAAATAAATAGTAATATCTATAGTATCTACCCAAAATTTTAAAGGCAACTCTACATGCAATCTCATGCTTCTTGCACGCTCCATGATTATCATGTTCATCCTTTTAGATACACTATTGTTTTTGGTGCTCTTAAAACCATCTTCTCTCTATGAATCCCATGGGATGAATAGTAATTATCAAATTCCTTAGTATAGTATTCACCTCCATTATCTAATCTAACACACTTTAACTTATTTCCTATCTCATTCTCAACGAAAGCTTTCCATTTCTTAAAAGTATCAAAAATATCATATTTTTTTTGTATGCAATAAACCCAAGTTTTTCTAATTACATCATCAATAAAAGTAACCTAATAAGAAGAAACACCAAGGGATGATACCTGAGCTAGTCCCCATACATCTGTATGCACAAGATCTAACTTTTCATCATTCTTTGTCTTCCCAACTATGATAAATCTGACTCTCTTTTGTTTTTCATACACATAATGCTCATAGAATTCCAAATCCACCTTATTTAAATCTAGAAATAAATAATTTGAGTGGAGAACTTGCATCCCTTTCTCACTCATGTGCCCAAGTCTATGGTATCATAATTTTATATCCACTTCTATAAAATACAAAGTAATGAAAGAGTCAACATTTCTAGTAGATAAATATAATGTACCTACCTTTTCTCCTTTTGATATTACCAGTGATCCTTTAGTGACCTTCCATGAATTTTCTATAAATATAACTATGCAGCCCTCACTTAAATATAACTATGCAGCCCTCACTTCCCAATTTCGCTCCTGAAATTAGATTTCTTCTCAACTTAGGAACATGCCTCACCTCTTTTAGCAACCATTTGTTTGCATTTGGTAATTTTATATGTATCTTATCCTTTTCAACATTTTTACAAGGTTCACCGTCACCCAAATAAACCTGTCTAAAACCACCTTGAACATAATCTTGAAAATATTTATTATGGGGTTTAGCATGAAATGAATCCCCTAAATCTAACACCCAAGAATCATTAATATTATCTAATTAAAGGATTAAAGCATCTTATAACACATCACCTTCTACTTTTGCTTCCTAACTTTTATCTTGTTGTCCATCTCCTTGTTTTCCTTTTCAAAACCAATAATCTTTATTCGAGTGTCTTTTTTTCTTACAAATCAAACACACCAATATTCCTCTAGATTTTAATTTTCCCTTCTTATACTTCCCATGATTCCTTGGGCCCTTTCCTCTATCCTTATATCTTCCCATATTCTTCATAGTCAAAGCATTACATGATGTCTCACCTATGCTTTTTCATTGCCTTTCCTCTCTAAGAATAATACCAATAACATCATCATTCTTTAAAGTGTTTGAACTAGAGATGATATTACTCACAGCCATGACCAATCCATTCCAACTTTATAGCAATGAACACAGAATCAAACGAGCCCTAACCTCATCATCAAAGTTTAATCGTACAAAGCTTAACTAATTTGTGACCATGTTAAATTCATTTAAATGATTATCAATAGACCCACCTTCTGACATCTCCATATTAAATAAATGTTTCATAAGAAATACCTTGTTGGAGGCTTAGGGTTTTTAATACTCTATCTAATACCTTTATTGCATCCATTGTTATCTTTTCTTTTGAAATATTGAATGCCATTGATGCTACTAGGTAGATCTATATTGTTCCTAGTGCCTTTCTATCAAGAACCTTCTATTCTTCATCCTTCATATTTATCGACTTCTTTGCTATTCTTCCCAATGGTAAGAAAATATTCTTTGTTATTAATATAGATAGTCCTGCATTTACATCTTCCATAGCTAGTAGTTTTGGCTAATAAAATTTTTGACCTTAAATTTGCCTTCTTCTTCCATTGCTCCCACTTGAAACAGGAACCCTCTTTTCCTATGAGTTTCTCTACCAAATAAACCTTAGGCTCTTATACTAGTTTTTAGGAATACAAAACATAGAACAATATTAATTAAATAAAGACAGAATTAAAATGCATAAAATATAATACAATATAGACATAGATTTAACATGGTTCACCCAGTATGGGCTACGTCCACACAGAAATAGTCAGTTCTTCTCTTTATTCAATCCAACAAAATGAAGGGATAAAACTTAAAATACATCCACTATAATATCTTCTTCACTCACATATAATGTGTCACCATAATTACAATGCCCTCATATCAAAAGAAGGGTTACATATAGGGGAAAAAATTCACAAACATAATTTTTATTGTTACATCTACAACTTAATAGTAAATAATCTAGATTTACTACAAAATTACAATATTTTACAATGCATTTTTAATGAAATTTTACATCAAGGGTGTTTCCCCCAAACCCTTGCTAGCCCCCCTAGACCCCCATGGTGACCATAGTTGGGGGGCATTGCCCCCCACACCCCCTATTGAAAACAAGACATTATAATAATATCAAGCTCCACCATCTAATATTTATTTTTTATTTTGGCTAAGAAAGTTTACCCACTCTCTAAAATAGGCAACAAGATCCAATCTAATAGAAAAAACTTGTTTGTGATCTTCTAGAGGAATATGATCCCTCAAACCTAGAAAGTCATAAATTTCCTCATCATTCTTGAACTCATCTAGTGGAATGGTCGACTCTTGTTGGTCCCAATCTATCAATTGGGGATGATAAAGGGTAAGAGGTGAAAGGCAAAAAATAAAATTAATGGTACATACAGCATAAGGGGTAAATAAATTAGTGTTGGCAAGGTTATCATAGATGATATAATTGGACCCTACATTGTTTCCAACATCATCTTCACTAGTTAATAGCATTAAAACTCGAATAAGGTTTATGGGGTCACCCCTATGTGGTCTAAATCAAATACCATGCATTATTTTGTACTTGGTCATAGAAATTGGCTTGATTATTCCTTTTTTATGTGCCCCCATGCCTCTACCTTCATAATATTGATTACCCATAATCTAGTTAGGGATAGGATACTTGGTACTTTGGTAACAATCAAATAGACCATCATTATAAATACATGAATCATTCTTGGCTAAAGGGTCTTGTTTTAGGCCAGAGGCAAATTTGAAAACAATGGGTTTGGTAAGATGAGATTTTCCCTTAGTGCACCACTCTATGTGAGCAATTTTGGCTTTGGATCTCCCATAAGATTTTAGGTTATGAGAAAATTTGGTTATGTGAAATTATCCATGAGTATTGTAATCTCCCATACCTTTGTTAAATATGTAAAAATGGTTGGAAATATTTGGTGGAGGTGTAGATGAAGTTAAATTTAGGATCTCAGGATCCATATAATTAGCTTGAAATCTTGATTCAATGGCTTTTCCTTTATCAACTTTTCCTCTATCAGTTTTAGGCATAAAATTTAGGCAATTATAAATTTTGTACTCTGCCTGAAGATGTTTATAATACTAGTAAGGTTGGAGATCAGTTAGTATAGTTACTTCCATACCTACATGGGTAAATTTAATACTTTGATGCAACATGAAAGGTATGGCCTAGATTTCATGAATCTAGGGTCAACCTAAGAGCAAGTTATATGATAATTCTATGTCAAGAACATAGCAAAGTATATCAAGGATCATAGGCCCAAAAACCATTGGTTAACTGATGGTTCTTTATGATTCATATTCCCCATTACCATATGCTTTGATGACATTGGTATTTATTTTAAGATCAATCATTATGTATCTAATATGCTTCACCAACTTAAGAGACATAATGTCTAATCCCGAACCATTATCTACAAGGACACGTTTAATTATATGTCTAGTATATATCAACCTTAATTTACAAGGGGGTTTTATGTAATAGGCCTAGGGATGACATATCACTTTGATCAAAGGTAAGTCATTGGCTAGGGGAGAAATGTTCTACCATAGCTTGATATTTATCAATAATAATGTCATTTAGTATAAGGGATTGGCTCAGGTATTCATTCAATATGATTTTATGAACTCTATATGTGCACAAAAAATCCATGATGGATATCTTTTTAGGTTTATTTTTTAGTTACTCCATAATTTCATAGGTTTTAGTATTGGTAATTGTCTTATTTTTATAGTCATGGAGGTTTGAATGGGTTCATTCATGGAATTTGATTGTGGTCTTTTGATAGTAACTATTGTCACCAAATCATCCACTCTAGAGAAGGTTATTCAAGCCTAATCTAAGATTTGGGAAACATTGGAATACTTTTAGGTGTGTGAGTTTACCTATAACATAATCAGACCTCTAGGTTTAAGGGCTAGCTCCCTGAATTGATCTTCAAGTGCTTATCACCTATGTTAACTAATTGCTTATGGGAAAATTGATAGAACTATGAATGAAAGAAAGATATTCTGAGGAGGTGATACACCATAAGGATTTCCACAATTCTATCAGACTTATTTCACTAAGAAACAAGACCTACAAACTAGCTTTAAAGTGTTAAGATGTTCTAACATAAGTATTTCAATATAGAGGTGATATGCATGAGCAAACACAAGGTAACTGGACCAGAGATCAGATTTTAGAATATAAGGACACTTTTAGACTTGAAGGGAGATAAACACACTAGTTATAATCTATATGATCTGTTAGATTAAGAACTTGCATTATACATGAAAGGATAAGGAGAAGTGAGGATAGAATAACTAAACCTCACCATTCATCACTTTTCAGACTTTGACAAGATGTTTTTAAACTCAAAACTAGATTTATATATTATTCAAAGGTAGAGTACAACACAAAACTAGTAGGGATTTACCATACATGTGAAATTATTAGACAAGAGCCAAAATGGCTAGTACTTATAGAATGTGAGAGAGGAGAGAGGGGAAAGAAGTTCAAGAGTCACAAAAACACTTGTCAAGCTAAGAGAAGGAGTTATGTTTTAGGATAATTGATTATTTAATATACCATTCTAGGTATCTATGGACAAATGTCTCTCCAAGCATGAAACTCCTTCAGATCTAGTGTAGGACTCTTCAAATGGCTCTTTTAAAATTGCCTTCATCATTTGGACTTCCTTGAACACTCCAAAATATATTGGGGACATATGAAATCATTTCACTATGATGTAGGGGTTAGAAATAGGCTCCAACATGCATTGGATGTGTCCCTAATCATCAATGTTCTTTTGGCCAAGTCTTCTCACTACCTACAATCATGATCACCCTTCTTTTACTCATCCTTGACACTTGACACTAAGGTGTTCTTTAATTTTTCAAACTAGTCCATAAAGAGGATGATTTGACACTTTTTTAGAGTCCTCATTCCTTTATATTCATCAATTATACCTTAAAAGGCATCCCAATCATAGTTATCACCTTCTCACTTAGTGATCACTCTTCATTCATTATGTCATTCTGGAATGGCTGAAGTGGAGGTGTTATCAAAGATACTTGTGAGCTCTTCTGAATCAATAAATGTCTATGATGAATTATATTAGGTCTCATTATTCCTCTAAAATTTATCCTTATCTTTTGAAACCCTTTTATACCTATAAAACATCAAAATTTATCAATAAAATCTATTTTGCAACCTGTTTATACAAGTAGGGTAGAATCCAAATTGATGAGAAGAATCTTGGTGGATTTCTCTACAATTTAAAGTTCATTTCTAAGTGAAACTATCTCTCCTATATTCCTTTCCTTCTTCATCTTTCTAAGCATGTCATTACTAAGGGTTTTAGAGGGTTTTAAGTGGTTTATCCTCTTAAAGATAATTCATACAATTGTGACATCCAATATTTAGAAAAAAACTAATAAATACTTATTAAATACCCTCTTCAACATATATTATCTCCTAAAACTCCCATGCTAGGTATCCGTACATATATGATATTTTAAAGTTTCCTTCTCAAGCTCTTCTTTGTTTTCTACACACCCTATCATGTTCTCAATATAAGAAATAATTTCCCTATGACCTTAGCTATAACTTAAAAGTTTTCACACACCTTATGGATCCCCATGAAGGTGTTATAATTATCTTCAATGCTCACTTGGTGTTACAAATGATATTACAACCCCCTTGAGTGCTTTAGGCCTAGCTAAGACCTAGTAAGCTTAGTCTGCAACTATGTGGGTTTAGGTCACCCTACTTGGTCCATTAGTGATTTAAAGCCTTATTCATGTTTTTTTCATGTTAAATGCAACCTCCTATATCTTTCCATAGTGTTCAAAAACTCTATTCACTTTCCTTTCATCATTGACTTACTAAATCTATAGGGTTTAGTTCTTTAGGAGTGCCCTTTAGGTGATTAAATAGATCATGGAGACATTATATACAAATTTTTAGGGTTGAATCTAATTAGTATCATCTTCAAAAATTTTAAAACCCAAGGCAGACTTTTCAACTCACTGATTGTGTGTAGGGTTAGCATATTAACTCCAGGTGTGCTTGAAAATAGATCTTACCATGTTTCCATTATGATGATCATGAGGTGGAATGTGTATCAATAATTTTATTATCACTTAAAACATGTCTAACACTCCAAACCTTTTCCAAATCTCTCAACTTACACTCTTCACACTACCTAGGGTAGTTTGTAGTCAATAGTGCTTGTATTTCCCCTCAAAAAAGGGGATACTTATAGGTGAACATCTATATATTAGACCTTGTTTTATTTATCCACCATGTTCTTGAAGTATCCAATTCCATCTAACATGAATTTATACTTTTTATCATCATATATATGTTATGTCATCCTCCAAATCACCATGTTCTAATGGACTATCATGCTACAGTTAATTGTAGTTGACCATTTTGGAGCAAAAGAGGTCACGTAAGTGTATCTGTAGGCTTTTAAATATATGATACACATCCTAAGATCCCTTGAGTTCTTTTGAAGAATATCTAACTTTAAAATTTTCATTATTTCATGTCCAATCTCCAAGGTTTATGTCATGAGCCTATAGGTACATGTAGTCAAGTTGTATGTTACCTTTTTTTTAGGGCAAGACACACCTATAGATGATCAATTAGGTCAAGACACTACACTATAACCCATTTCAAATTTTATTTGAGCCAATAGTGTCCTTTCACCTCAATAGCATCACTTTTTATGAGTGCATGCTCTTATACTAACACCTTAGGTTGTAAATTCACTTGAAGTTCAAGATACTATAGAGAACACTAACTCTATGCAGTGAAAGAATGTCTGAATTGGGAGATTTTTTATACCACTTATTAGATTCAGACACTCACCTCCCTTTACAAGGTTTTACCCTTACATTAAGGCTACAATATGGAGGAATTCAAAATCATATATACTCCATGTCACCTCATTATATGATATCATCAAAAGTGGACAAGGCTCTATTTCAAAGCTTTTAAGGTAATGGATCCTTGAGACAAACTTCTTAACTTGAACATGAATTATTCAATCCTGCCTACCTCTCTATAGATCCATAATGATTTTTATGACATTCCTCAACTCCTCAACCTCTATGAATATATATAACATGCTTAGACTCCTTCCTAGAACACCTTTAGTCCTTTGGGAGAGCCACTTGTAGGTGTAATTGTAAGATGTAGGGTAGTGAATGTAAGACATGATCAATATGCATAGTGGATGGGCTCATGATCAATCCTAGACCTCTGTAAAGTCTTAAATTTTATATTTCCCACTTGGATATGGTTCAAACTAGTTTAAATGTTTCATTCCCATGTGTTTAGCCTCCTATATGGCACCTGTAGGTGTACATTAATGGTGCAAGACTATGTGCAGGAGAATTAGTTGTCACGGTCAAACATATGATATTTTAATAGCTCAAATTGACTAATCATGTTTCCAAAAGTATGTTCAACACATTTTAACTCCTCAATACATACGTATCTATGACTACTCTCAAGATTTAAGAACTCATTCACCATAATTGTAAGTGAGTGCCTTTAGGAAGGTCTTATTGTGTTATTTTCTTGACTACAACTCCATTGATTTTAACCATTAAAACTAAGCTTTACAAGGAGAGGGTGATTTCCATGACAATTGACAGGTATTAAACATCAACATACTTCTGCTTGACACCACTACATGAAATGGAAACCTTCATAGTTGATGAACTTGCCTTCAACTCTATTAGTGTACTCAACCTACAACTTGAGATGTTTGGCTCATCCACTCACCTCTAAACACACAAACAAAGATGGAAACCATGAAATAAATATGTCCATGTCCTTTGTAAACAATCTCATCAATTGGATTGTATGGAATAGCTTAAATAAGAATAAAACTTATAGGTTGTGAGGATTAATATGTAAAAAAGAATAGTCAACTTCTTAAGAATGGTTCATAAAGCATGGGAAACCAAACTTTAAACTCCTACTATGAATGTGAATCAGACCAAGTGTACTAACACCCCTCAAGATAATTTGACCTGAAACTTCTCTTGTTGGTCGTACCATGAATAAACTTATCAACTAGTTTTACATGTTTAGTGGAGTGATGGAGAAGTGAAATGGTTTTTAGTCCCTTTTTAGAATTTTAAAGTAGATCAAACATGAAAGTGAACCCAGAGACATTGAACAGTCACTGCATGAGCTTTTCACATGTGCCACACTTCTCTATAGGCTATATAACTACCAAAACCTCCTTTTCAATCATTTTCTTGATTTCAATTAGGAACCTACACAGTTTCAATTAGAACTAACAAGTTTTCAACATATTAGATGCTAAAATAGAGTTAGGAACACATGTCTACCTAAGAAATCATACAACCTTCATTAATGACTCTAAAAGTGACACTATTGGACATAAAATGACTCAAGATTAGATCTGGATATGACCAAGGTTAATAACTCATTAAATGACATCAAAAGGACCATGACACACCCTCTTACATCCTATAGTACCCCTATATCAAGTTTTTTACTATAGGGGGTTGACTTATTTTGACTTATGGTCAAAATAGTCAATAGTAACCTTGGCTCATTGAGTTACGATTTCATAATCTCAATCAAGTATTAAACCTCTAGAATTAGATGGAGAGCTAAAAGGGTCTGGAATGGTAATTCTTGGGTATTATTGATCTTAGTTGCTAACATAGTTCAAATAAGGATTATCAACATAAGGAGGTTGGTAGGAATTATTAAGAACTAGTTTAGATTGATTGGTATTTAGTCAAGGGCTAATGGTAATGGTGGTAATATGACCACCTGCAACATGTCCTACAACATTGTTGTAAGTATGTGCAACAAAATGATGGCCTCCTTGGTTGGATGGATTAGTTTGACCTTGGTTCAAACCATTTTGTTGTTATTGTTATTATGGGCATTGTTTTGTTGATATTGGTTTTTACGTTGAAGAAAGGGGTTTTGATAGATACCCAACTTATGATTAGTTTTAGGGGCATGGTTATCCCATTGTATGTCTCTATTCTCAAGCATGTTCTCAATCAAATGTATCAATTATATACAATGGCATATATAATTCCCATTAATGTGATGGTACTCATAAAACTCATGTTCTTTGTACTAGTTGCGAAAAAGAATTCATTCAGGAAAAGGCTTTAGCATTGGACAACTAATCATATTGGCCTGATCTAACTTACATAATAAAAACTCAATATATTTGCTAAGGTCATTAAATTCTCTATATATGGGTGTTCTTCTACTTGGATGAGGTGTTTATAACCTTTGATGAATTTTGCATTAGGTTTTATAGATGTTTAGGAAAAATTAATGGAGGTGTTGTTTGTTAAATGGGTAGAGGTAAATGAATTGTCGATATTTTCACCATTTGGACATGTCGTGATTCAATGACCCCATTACCAAGAAATTCTTGTTGTGATTATAGGATTTTGGTCTTTCAAAAGTATTAGCATGAGTTGGCATTGAAGCTAGTACATGGATGGGGTTTTGGTTCTATTGTTTATCTTGATGTTGGTTTTGGCTCTAAGTCTTATTGGAAGAAGATAATTTGATGATACTTTTGTTAACAAGGGCCTTTTCAATATGTATCCCTTTCTCAATAAATTATTCAAATGTGTGAGCACATTAAAACTCAAGATGATAGGATATCTTGTTATGTAAACTCTGACTAAATATCACATCCAGTTATTTGTTTGGTAAATTATGGGTGAATCAGCTACCAAGTGCCCTCCACCATTACAAGTAACTGTTGACCAATTTTGACTTTTAGGTCAAAATAGGGCACCCCTAGTAAAAAAATTCACTTTTAGGCATTTAAACGGGTGTAATATGTTTTTATAAGGTGTTTCATATGTCAATAAGTGTTAATTGATGTTGTACTAGCTTTGGTTAAGTGTTCTCTAGGTCTATTTATCATTTTAAGGGGTCTAAATAGTGCATTTAATGCTTTATACGGGTTTATTGGGATTTTTTTAAGTTAAAAAATATTATTTTAGGTCCCATGTGTCCTTATAAGTCTTATGAAGTTGACATAACTAAATAAATGGTAGGTTGTTTAAACAAAAGGCAATTTTCTTGGCCAAAGAGAGAGGAATGGGCACTTGTATGACTGCCTTGGGAAGTATGTCACTTAGAAAACATGTTGGTGTGACTCTTAACCTCCCCAAAGGTCATATCCATGTTTTTTTTTCATTTTTTTCATAAAAAATTGCATCTACAACTCATTTTTCTCTCTTTTGCTCTTGGCATGCAAAGAAAGGTCAACTTCAAATGTTCACTATGGGTAATACAATTTGAGTTGGATAAAATGATATTTTGGGTGGATATTTATATAATTCCTATTAATATACATAAAAATAACTTGAATTTTGGTGTCTTATTCTTAATGATCCATCAATTTGACTCTAGGCAGCTTTTTATGCATGTTCAACCATGAGGGGTTCAAAGTTTGAGCTTGTCTCAAAATTTATTGTTTTGGATTGATGAATTTATGTGTTTTATGTGTCTCCACATGATTTTAAATATTTTTCCATCCTTATTATTTATTTTTATATTTTAATATTCTTGGAAAAGCTTCCTTTAGGCTTGTACATGCTTGCAAATGGCCTAGTTTTCATTGACTGTCAGATAAATTGATTTGGAGTGGTTTATCCACATTAGATGAGAGCATGTAGTGATCTTATAAAAAAAATTAATCCATTAAATTCCTTGTAGTATGTTTTTGGTGACATAATCCTTCTCAAAAAGGCCTAAATTATGCATCTTTTCCATTGTTTCCATTCACTGTCCATTGCAACATAGTCTAGCCTACAGGAGGTTCGTACATAGGGGAAAGGGGAACATTAAGGAATGTTAGATGGTCTTGATAATCTCCTCTCAATGTCCTATGCATATGGCCTTCACTTATGAAACCTAATTCCTTCACCAAGTCATGAAAAGGAGAGAAATTACAAATTAAGGAGGTGACTGAGTTTTGGTATCATAGTCCCCAAAAGTTCCAAATAGAGCTCCAAGAGGTTTTTTACTTTTTTCATAAAGTGAAACCATGATTATTTTTTAGAAATCCTCTTAAATTCATATTATATTCCTACTTACAAGCTATCACCATGCCAATTTTAAGACTATAGGGACAAGGACAAGATGGACTTTGACACCCTCAAAGATGGCAAAAAGCCATTCAATTGTGGTATTGACATCTACAAGGTTTGGAAACAAATTTGATGCTTGCATTACTTATGAAGATTCTTGACCTTATCCAAGTTGGGGAAGTAATTATAAACATTCCAAGGTGTCCTAATCATTCATAACATAGGAGAGGTGATGACCATATCAAATGACCTTATAGGCCCATCCCCTATCCATACATAGGGTACACAGGGTAGTGAATGCAAGTTTTTGAGAAGTTGGCACAAAAAATGGTGAAAGGGCTCCTAAAGAGGAACTAAATCCTAAGTGTAAGTATTTGGGTACTATATGTAAGGTAAAAAAATCCATAAAACATCACAAACATTTTTAAAATGTCCTAAAAAAAACCTATAGGCCTAGGAACATATGCTACATAGTCAAGGTGTTGGGGTTTTAAGTTAGTCAAGGGTTGAAGTAGTCTTTTGAGGACTAATTCATGCATGAAAACAAATGAAATGATGAACATGGAGTGATAAGATAATGAAAAAATAAAATTCACACATTTTTAGGATAAATACTTACCTTTACAACCTATATCCAAGGATAAACATGAAGAAGAGACGTCTTAGTCCTACTTGGAAAATAGGCCATAGTCAAGATTGAGGAGGCCTTTGATCTAAACATGGAACATGAAAGTGAAGGAGTGATTGTATTTTGATGATATAAAGTTAAATATAAATTTTTTCACACATTTATGAGGTCAAATTCATCCCAAAGGCTAACACTCAGATCTGGAAGCATGCATACACAGTCATAGTATGAAGATTGGTCACAGTTCAGGGTAGGGTGTTTCAAGCCCAAGTGGAGTGTGGAGTTGGGTGGAGTGATGAAAGTGTGAATGATATAATACTAAATTAAATCCAAACAATCCAATTATACTCCTAACATGCTCTAAGTGACCTTTAACTGACCTACAAACTTGAAGAATGAATACCTACAACCAAAGACCAGTCAAGGGTATTGGCAGTCAAGGTGAGGTCTTTAGAGTGAATATGAGAATTTAATGGAGTCATGTGATGGTGGTAAATTTTTAATGAGATAAAAAAATTCCATAAACAACTTTTTAGGTTTGAACATCCTCCATGAGACCTAATCTAAGCATGAAGAATGTCTCAATCTATACACAGTCAAGTTGAAACATGAACATGAGGATGGTGTTAAGGAAGAGATGACAAGGTGTTCAAAGATAAAATTACCTATATATGTTTGAAATAGATTATTATAAACACATTTATCCATATAAATCTAAATAAAACTCAAAAAACTCTTTAAACCTCTAAGTACAATCCAAACCCTGCCTACCCTCACAATCCTACACCTTCAAAATGTTTGCCTTGAAAATTTGGAGAGTTGAAGGGTAAAATGGAGGATTTAGGAGCTAAAATTTGTCATATAGTACCATTAGGAAATATATATCACCCTTAAATAAAAAAAATTTCAAAATTAATAGTGAAAACACCCACTATTTTATCTCAGTGTAGGGGTTATTTTAGTGTGCATGGAGGTGACAGTTTTGATAAAAATGATGAAATATTAAACCAACAGGATATAAAGGGTAATTATATGATTTTATAAGTGTTAGGGGACCTAAATAAACATATAAAACTTTAATATAAGTTATTTAATCACACAAGTTGTTCCAACCAAATAGGTTTGTAGTCAGAGGTGAACATAATCCTTAGGCCTAAAAGCCTAATTGGAAATCATCTTAATTTTTGGAATTTTTAATGCCTTTAAATTGATTTGAAAATTTTTTTAGGGGCACATGAGATGTTTTTAATCCATAATAATTCAAATTAATCCATTGTATCAATAGGTTGGGTCTCAAATGGCAAGCAGGCCTATTGGTCGGGTCTAGGCCTAGTGCCAAACAAGGGTAGGTTTTATTTTTTTGGTCTTGAGGAGATAATCAAAGGATGGGAACATGTTTTTGGGGTACATATACAGGTTTTTAATTAATTTTTTTTCAAATTAATGAATCATAAGACCAATTATTGGCTTTGAATCTCCTACACCCTCACGAAAGGCCTAAAATGGCTCAAATGGTCAACTTCAAATGCTTAGAACTTCCACCATCTCTTGCATCGGACCTGGATCTATTGAATGAGGTTATATGCGGTCCTTGAGGATACACACATGGAATTTGGAAGTAATTAAAATGTTCCACCTTTATGAACAAATGTTTAGAGGGTTGGTCACTCTAAAACACTCTTAAAACCTTATTTGAGACCTAGAGGTGAAGATGGGCCTAAAAGTGCCACCATTTGGAGGAATTTGACCCTTAGTACTGAAGATAAGTTGTTTCCAACTCCATGAGGATCATGTCCATGGATTTTTTTTATGTAACTATATGGATCAGAGTAAAACATGACTTATTTTGACCATTTTGAGTGGTGTGTAGGATAAAGGAGGAATTAAGAGATGAAACCAACTTTGGGAGCAAGATTTCACTTGATCTAAATCATAAAATGTACCTGATATCATCAATAAACATTTAAGTGCCCCAACCAGGCCCTCACTTTTATCCAATCTAGTGAGCTAACTAGTGAACACTTGGAGAAAGAGGTGAAAATCAATTTGTGAAGCCTTTTTAAGGTTTTTTAATGAAATTGATGATATGAGAACCTTGGAAAAGTGTCATGCCCTGTTTTTCATGGATAATTTATGAAAATTTGGAATTTTTGAATGCCAAGAGGAGTGGTGCATGGAAAAGAGCCTTTTTAAAACTACCAAGGATGATTTTGCATGTCCAATCAGAATAGGGATGTTCAGAGGTCAATCCAATGCATGTGGAGACTTTTTTATAACCCCTCTTGCTTATACCAACCATCATATCTGACCATATGTAGAGATAAGGGTATTTTTGGAAGGCAAATCATGTAGGTAGTTTATTATTCCAAAATTACAAGTTTTGTGCCACTTTTCACTATCCTTATGACTTGTTTGGACAAGAATACTTATATGACATTGCATATCTCACTCCACCTCTCTTTCACATGTAATTATAACTAATTTTCACTTGGTGGCACATGTCTTTGTGCCTTTTTGACTCCCCTTCTCTCTCTCTTCCTCTAAGTTCTATAAATTGGGCCCTTTTGGCCATTGTATGGAGAACTCCACTTGGGTATGGCAAAGCCCTGCCAAAATTTTATCTTGAATTAATAAAGATAGTTGTTTTTTACCTCATTTAAGGATTCTCTAAGTATATGTTATGGTTATTTTCTTCTGCAAGTGTATCTTAACTTACCTTCACATGTCAATTTTCTTAGTACCTTATGAGTTCAAAGACTTCTCTTTGCAGGTCAGCAAGAAGTGTCAAATGGAGTTGTAGGTGTAGTGATTAGATTTTTCAATAGTGTGTCTTATAATTCCTATTGTCTAAGTCTTCCTATCCTAAGCCAATTCCAAGACCCCATGTTGAAACATTGATGCAAGAAGAAGGTTTTTATTAGATGTAGTGTATGTAGGGCTTCTCTTGGTTTAAATCACATCTCAAGAGTATGAGTAGAGCAGACATTTGGTGCATCACCTCTAGTAGAATAGGTTTACTTTTCATTTTATTCTTAACCCTTTTCATTCCCCAAGTTGTTAGTAATAGGAATATGAGCCTAAATGATGCATCAAGGGGAGATAGCCCCTAATCTAGAGATCCACCCCCCAATAGGAATACCCACAACCCTAGGGTGGTTCCATTGTGTCACTTGAGTGAAGAGAATTTTGTCCCATCTCCTCATTGGGTGCAATCAAGTGACAATAGTACCCAACAAAGATTTAACCATTTATTTATTTTTCCTGACCCAAATATATAACTATAATTTCATGTTCGATATTATATGATAAATGATGTACAAAATTCTCTAGAAGGTCATCAAAGTCTGGCAAAAAAATATTCTATAGTTTAATAAGACATTCTAAGGCTTGTCTATCTAAACTTCTTAGAAAGAGGAAAAACAAATATATGGCATTATAGGCCACTAGTTTCAAGAAACAAAGAATTTTTTAAATGCTCTTTTGGGTCACCTTTTCCCTTATATTTATCAAATTTGGGTAGATCATAACCTAGAGGAAAAGGTATTTTGAGGTAATCCATATTGAATGGATATGAGCATATCTCATCTAATTTGAAATCCTTTGTTTACTTACCAGTTTGAATGGATTGAATTGCATCTTCCATTTACTATAGCTCTTGCACTAGGAAGATAGATGGTATAACTTATTATGGTTAGGATTGTGTAGTCAAAGGTGGATTACCTTGATCAGGGTATGAAGGAATGGCATATTATGGAATGTTTATTTGATTGGTCAAATGACTAGGTATATGTATTTATGTATTAGGGTAGACTATTGGTACAAAAAATGTTGATGTTAATAAACATTCTAGTTAGGGTTGGAACATGGCTTTGGTTCACAAAGTACAATTGTGGTAGAGGCATTTGGCTAGGTGGAATATACTGGTATTTTTGGGTTTGGGTAGGAACTTGTTGTCTACTTGTTGAACCCTATTGTATAAAGGGTACCCATTGATGGATAAATCCTTATTATTAAAGGTGTTGTAAGTTAGATCCCTATTGTATATGAGGTACCCATTGGGTAAAAGGCAATTATTTCCTAGTACATGGTATTTCTTGTACATTAGGACCTTGTTATTGGGTAAACACATGTTGATTGGGCACTTTTTAGAGGTTTGTTAATTGTTGTTGACCAATTGACACTCTTTATTGACCAATAGAAACACATTGTTGATTAGGTAACATTTAATATGTTTGTAGTATATTGGTATGTGTTTGTTGGGAAGAACATTATTCCCCACCCGTTGAGGTGGTGTAGTGTTTTGCACTTGTTGAGGTAGTATGTTGGTCTATTTTGGATATTTTCCCCTGCTGCATGTTGGAATAAGTTTATCTTTAAGGAGTGGAAGTCACTTGTTATGTTTGGGAACCAGACGTACCTGCCCCTATTGGTGTAAATAACTTAAGGTATTGGCTAGTGGAATTTATTGTGTGTTACTCTATGGTATATTAGACCCACTTTAGTTCACATTGGAATGCACTTGCATGTTATCTTCTATGTTTTATGTGAGGTCTTATATAAGATCTAAAATTTCTTATGTAGTAATTAGGACATTATGCATATCTCCTACCAATGTGATTTAGCTAAAGGGGTCTACGTTTAAAGTTGTATAACCCAAAGAATTAGTTAGTACCCCCATTAGGGGAGTTAACTCTATTAGTGGCATGTTTGAAATAGTGATGGCATTAAATTTATGAGTTAGGTTAAGGTAAGTTTGATATGCTTATTGTACTTATTCTAATTGGTCATTCAATGGACCTTTCCCTTTTACAAGTACATTTTGGCCTTGTTTAGTCATTGGCACTAAAGCTTGATCTTAACTAGTTCAAACATGCTCAAATTATTAGTTATGAGTCACGTTACTAGGTGTTCTAATCAAACTAGATAGACTTTCATTTGGGAAGTCTATCAAGAATTTAGCTCCTAATTATACCACCCTAACTAGAATTTCATCTTTGTTTTCTAGTAAGTGATGATCAAACAAGTATGGGTCATAACTTATCATCATGGTTACATAGTAAGGATGTTTATTTTTAGCTTTTTTCAACACTAGGTGTCATCTAAGTAAGGTATTGTGTCATTTATTCTTACTCTTGGCTTGGATAAGAAGGTGTGTTAACCAGGTACTGTGCTAGTGGGTCATGCCCTTGTTTTACATACAGATTATTATAAGAGGCATATGGATCCATATCATATGCTACATCATCACGATAAGGTTCTTGAACAAAGGGGTTATTAGTAAAAAAAATCTTATAATTTGGATTGTACATGGTCCCACTATGTATATAGCAAGGGATGTTCAGATCTATGACTAGATCTCTCAAAAAAAAAAGGGTTGAATGCATAAATAAATGAGGTCTGAGGCAAACAACCTTTAGCTCTATAAAATATTTCTATATGTTAAATTTATATTCTAGGTCTAAGGCAAAGTAAAATAAAAATATGAAACTGGTCTATAACAAAGGTATTTAAGCAAGGTAAAATGATCATGATCTAGGTCTTTGGTCAAACATCACAAATCTAGAATTTTAAACTAGGTTTGAAATGTGAAAAACAATATTAGGTAGTTGGTCAGAAGTCACAAAGCTAGACTTGTAAAAAAGGTCAAAAATATGAAAAATAATGTTAGGTCTTTGGTTAAAAGTCATGAAGCTAGACCTGGAAACAATGTCAATATAGAAAATAAATTGAACCTCAATCTAAATCCAAGGTAATTGGCTCCAAAAAAACTTGGTAACTAGCTTAGAAAATAATCTAATTCTAAGGCAATTGGCTTAGAAAAACTCAATAATTAGCTCATAAAAGATGTGGTAATTATCTTAGAAAAGACATGGTAATTGGCTTTAAAAAGACTCGATAATTGGCTCACAAAATACTTTTGGAAAACAAACTATGATATTTTAGAACTTGGCACAAAGAACTCTAAACAAGGCACATGGAAACAAAACTCAACACAACAAAACACCTCTACGTCTACGAAAAGTTCTATAAAGTAAATGAGAAATCAACTCAAGTTACATAATCCTAACGTAAGAGGTAAACCACCTAAGCCCAAATTAGATAAGGATTTGACATAGACCTTATTAGTTTAGGATCTAAACTTTGAAAGGTTGAATTTCAAATTTAATATAAAAGACATAGATATTCTAAAGGCCAAATAGGTTAGATTTAAATGGGTAGTGTAACCATGCATTTTGAAACAAAAGGTATCAATGGTTTCAAACAAGGCAAGTATTGTGGAATAAAAATGGCAGCATGACAATGCTCTGTTAGACAAGTGGTAAACATGGTTTTAGAAAACTCAATGAAAATGTTTGTAATAAAATTAATAGTGTAACACCTCTTGGTTTAAAGTGGTGTGTAACATGTGAATTTTTTGACTCATTTCAAATTTGACACACAAATAATTTTAGACCCTAAAGACACATGCTAGTAAAATAAAATATAAAAAGCACCTAAGTGCATGTCCTATCCCTAAAACTGACAAGGTGTGCATAGCTTCTACCAAAGTTTCATTGATATACCAATACTCAAAAGGAATTAAGTGTTAATCCAAAAATTAAAGATTATATATATGTAGAGTTTTTAATCCCACTCTATCTCTCAAACATTGATATGTGGCATGAACTTAGAGTGTCAAGCACTCGGCATTTGGCAAGATATTCCACAATAAAGTGGAGTTTATTAAAATTTATAAGTTTAAAAATGATCTAAATAGTCCTAAGTATGGCTAACACAAGAACACATCACATCAATTAGATTCAAACTCATTAACTTGTTATGCAAAGGTCTAGTCATTTGCATAATGACTTAAATTATGTACTACTTAGTAAAGTTTGATGTTTAGCATGAATTGATCTGAGTTTTTGTTAATATTGTTAGGCTAGCCACTCAACCACTGTTCAATCCGAGTATCATGTGTATAATTTATATAGCCCATCATGGAGTGGGGTTGGTATGATTCTAGGAGATAAAACCTTAGGTTAATGAATCCCTAAAGAACTTGTGAAGAGAAGATGAACTCCCACCCACAATCCAATATGGAAAAATAAATAAATGAAAATTGAAAGAACTTTAGAGGTCATTTCTGGGTCACCCAAGTCACTCAGAGCTTGGGGAGAGCATACATGACTTTTCTTCCATTCTATAATCAACAAACAAGGCAATAAATAATGTGTTTTTCATCTCCTAAATTTTTAAAGGGGGCAGGGGGAGAGCATACACACAAAGTTTATTTTGCCAAAAGAAATTAATCTAGGAAAATGAAACTAGTTAACAAACAATGAACAAATAAAAAGAAAAATCTCTTAAGATATCTAATATAAAGTGGTTGTTAATTTTAATATCACCAAATAAGATTTGAATGAAGTTAGAGGCCCCTTTGCCTTTATTTTTTTCTCTTGTAAACTTGAAAGACTAAAAATGAAGTTATGTTTGGTAAATTTTAAGCACTAAACCATAAGTGTGTATGAAATTTTGAAGTGTTTTAAACCTCATTTTCTCCACAGAGTTTTTTGTAAAATATTTAGGGGGTTCACTTTATTTTATGCTAAAGTGTCAACCAAAAAATGACTTTTCACTTTTAACTCTCGGGTTTTGTTTACATAAAGCGAAGTCACTGATTTCTCAATAGAATAAAGTCATCGATTTATACAAAATCACCAATTTCTCTATGAAATAGAACAAATCAAAAATAATATTTGGTTAATTCACCATTATAAATTTTTGAATTCATTTATTAGTCTAGGTAAAGTCACTGATAAGGTCTAAAAATAAGGCAAAGTCATCGAAATCATGAGTAAATATACCTGGCAAAGCTACTAAAATGCAGGATCAAAGACATTATTTTCATTTATCGATGTCATCAATTACATACAAGATGATTAAACATGGGTCAATGTCATTTATTTTACCATAGATAAATGTTGTTACTTCTAATGAAATCACTGATGTGAAGCCACCATTTTTAGCAAAATAAATAATCACAAAATAGAGGACAAAATAGGTGAAGTCACTATTTAGTAACAAAATAAAATGATGAGAATTTTAGGCATTAAACTCAAAACTTGAAGTTTTGAGTGATCTTTTTAAGAATTTTTAAGGTTCCACATCATTCATTTGGTCCATATAGGATGCATGGTTCTACTAGGTGTGCCATTATGTAACATTAGGAGTCCAAAGAGCACAAAATTATTAGTTTCTTATTCGTGAATCCAAAGAGAATTCAAATAAAATAATGTAATGGAAACTAAACCACTCTTGCCTAAGCATTTAGGTGAGCTTAACACATTGAACAAAACTACAAATAAAAGAAAAAACATAAAACTATATTACCTCCCTTGTCAGAACTAGTGTTTACTTGTTGGCATAGAGAATGTTCTTTCTCAGCTTGTGGCAATAGATACTTTGATCAATGCATTTTTCATCTTGGTAGAATTTCTCTAAGACCACATGTGGATTTTCTTAGGTTGGATTGGCTTGGTGTAAAATATCTTAAGTTAATTTAGCATTATAACATTACTTGAGAGGATTCTTTAAGGCATTCTTGTAGATTAACCTTCCACACAAAATCTTGTTTGGAGAGAGTGAGGGCACTTGTATTTATAGGTCTTAAAACTAAATATGACCCTAGGGTGGTTAGGTTTAGTTTTAAACTTGGTTGAGTTTAAAGCAACTTTGGTCAAGTTTAGCTTAACCTTGGATTAGGTCAAAGTAATTATGAAGGCTTGACAACTCATAGAAGATATTTATTACCATTACAACTCATAGAATATATTTATGAGGTTGTGACTCACCTTTTCTTGGAATTTTAGAAATTAATAAAGATATTATTAATTCCCTTGACTTTGACCTGATCTTTATTGAAAAAATCCTTTTTTTTAAATGTAATTTCCTAATTCAACATGGAATTTTTAATTAAGTAGCTAATGGAAATTTTTATTTTTAATTTAATCTTGCTTAGGGTTTTTGGCATTTATGAATTATTTTAATGATTTGCATTAATATATCGATAAGCCAAGAATGTAAACTTTCTAGGTCATGATTTGATTGGGGTTGAATCCAAGCTAGGTTATTATTTCATATAGGGTAATACCCCAAATAAATAAGCCTTAACATGATTTTGGGAAATTATATCCCTTATGCAGATGAAATTGGGAAATCCAGTGACTTCTAGGATTAAATCACATTATTTATTATAAATCAATCTAGTACTTGGTTTAGACATGAAAGTAACCTAAAATGAGTGTCAACATGCATTATTATTTATAAGATTAATTGATGTTATTTATCATGTGTACATGGTGAATTACTTATTATTTATGCACATACTTTTCATGATATACATGAGTGGGACATAAGACATATAGGCTACATATGATACATAAACATTTAGATGTGGGTATTCCTTACACCCAAGGGTTACCTTTCTACATTGGAGGCATGTCTACATTCTTGTTTAAACTAATTTTGAATTTTATAATCTAAAAAATCCAAAACATTAAGTCTAATCAAATTGTATAATATAAAGGAAGGTTTTATCTTGGTGTTGGATGTAGCCTACCGGTTGGAGGCTTGTTGGTTGTCAGTTTGAGTTTGAGATTTATTATAATATTTAACGGTGATTATATTAAGTTCTAGGAGACTCTTAAAACCCATTTTTTACCCATACCAAATTAAATTGTATATTATATAATTTATGTCAAAATTAAGCAAATATGATTGTAACATAAGAGTATACATGATTTATTACAATTCACTATTTATGGAAATGACCTAGAAAAATAGGGTACTTAGCTTATTTAGGCTCTATGTAGGTTTGTTGTAATGGGAAATTGTCAAAAAAGCTCTGGAATGGTTATATGTTGACTTGGATGAGTTTGGTGTTAGATGGATATTTGTGGTAGCCAGATTCATCTTATGTGTATCAAATTCATCTAAGAGACTTATGTAGATATCTAAAATTTGGGATTGTTGTTCTTACACTTAAAAACAAATCTTGTAAATGTAGATTTCATCAGACATATGTGAACATTATTTTTTCCTTCTCTTTATGCCAAAACCCTATCTTGCACACTTGAGATGAATGTGACATGGAAAAATGGGTTAAAACTATGGGTTGAGTTGACCTCAACCAACCTCCACTGAGTGGTCAAGTGTTGCCTACATTCTAATATGAGAGAGATAATATTTCCACTATCTCTGAAGTAAAATCTAAATATTTATAGAGTAAATTGTGTGATTTTTTTAATTCAAAAATAGTGACATGATTTACTCTAAAAATATCTACGTCTTACATTCTAATAGTCAAAAGTTGGCTCAAATTAGACGTAGTTATCCCACTTCATTGAGTATGTGCAATTAGTGTAATACTAACATGTTGTGCAATCACGTGAATGGATTTCAACACTTGAAAACCTATGATTTTGACCTAGAAATGATATTCATACTTAGCTTAGGACCTGATCCTTTGATGGGTTTCACATTTTGAAGCATTAGAGTAATTTATATTAATATCCAAAAGTTTTCTAGTGATAGATGGTACTTGTTACATCAGTACTATATAGGATTAAGCTTAGTATATCTTTACTTATATAGATAGCTCTTTGGGTAATTTCCCCCTGAATCGACATATGAAATGTATAGGGTGACCCATAAAAAACATTTGAATCTAGGAAAATATTCATTAAATGGCACACAAACATATTCATCCAAGGCAGATGACTTTAGTAATTGGATCCATCTAACTTTAGATGGATACTTTTAGAAATTGGGAAAATAGTGATTTGAGATCAAGAGACAATTTAATTAAGATAATAAACTATTGAGGTAGAGACTACGGAAACCTTATGTATTCATAATGGTAATTCGATAAGGTCATGCTCATAGATAAGACAATGGTTATGAGAGACTGTGAGTAAGAGTCGGTTATGTGCACACAAGTCATGTATATTGAAGCTTAATCAAAATAACATTATCAATTTCCTTATACCAAATATAAGTGTCTAAATTTCCCCCCATTTTTTATAGAAATATAAGTGTTTTAGTAAAATAATTGAGAGTCGTACCTCAGTGTAACCATGGTGGGTATGTTAAAGTAGGTATTGATTGTTGTACTTGTTCCATGAAAAAAACTAAAATTAAACATGTAGAAATAAATTTTCACTTATGATATAATAGGTAAATTAAAAACATTACATATATTTTAAATTTAAATAACAAGGATTAAATACATGCATATACATATGAACCAGGTTGTCTTCTAGAGACAATGGAGAAAGAGATGATTATTCCCATTGGAGATGACAGTGTTAAAACCATGGGTTGAGTTGAACATGACCCAACCCTCATTGTAGATATAAAATTGATTATAAGTTAATTCACATAGAACCTCAACCACACTAACTCATTATATTTTATTCTAGAGAATGGGACCCACCTTGGGTTCTAATAAATTTGAGAATCTATGAATCTAAGTAAGTTTTTTTTAATCATTTGCTCTATATGGATCATATGATTCAATCTAATAATTTAGTTATAACTAAGGACAACCCAAGTATTTTTTGTGTATACTACATCACATATGTCCCCAGTAAAATATCATGTGTAATCTATTAATATAAGCTATGCCAAAATATCATGATATCAATAATTATTTGCATATGTTGCACGTATGACCCCAATATGATAACCTCTATAAACCAAGTTATATAATATGTATAATAATCTCATATAATCTATGAAATGTCACTTGTAATACTTTAAAATATCTAACATATGCCTTGCATATGACCCCAATTAGCGTCATATTTGTCATGATCTATGTAAAACTTGTAATATTATCTGTAAGCATGTAATACTCTAAATAATTTGTGCCCAAAATCTGATTTTTGTATGCCCAAATCTTGATTATATCTATGTAAAGTATTTATTATCTAAGGCAATCCCATTATGTATGCCCCCTTTTGAGGTGAGATATGTATCCTAAAAATTACTCATCTCAAATTAAAAGAGTTGTACACATCATTTCATATAGAAAAATATGTAACCATATAAAAACATGTGTTAACATGATTAGATTTCATAGTAATATTAGATCATATAATCATATATGAAACATATGTCATAAGGCATACAAGTGTCATGTCAATATAGATATAGAAATGAGTTACATAAAATATATTCAACATATCAATGAGCCTATAAACATTGAGTAATAACTACATAAAAGATGCATGCTATGTATCATGGCATCATATATAAGAATAAAAATGTGTGACTTGGATCATGAAATCTCAAGATCGCTAGAAAATCCTATATGTAGCCACACATAGTAAATAAAATCACATGCAATGTCATGGCCATGACATACATAAACACTCATAGAAACACAAATAAGAACACATAGAGTCAAGCATATCAAAGAGTATAACATAAAGGAGTCACATAATGAATATCTAGTCAAAGTCAAATAGAGAAATAGTCACACAATGTAGTGAAAATTTAAGGATCATAACATGTAACACATAGAAGTATCAGTAATTCATAGAATAAGTAAGGCTAATCTAGATAATCAATGTATATAACAATCACATGTAGTGAAATATAACATATATAGAAATAACACTCTAAGTAGTATGAGTTAGAGTAAGACACATATAATTACTATAAAGTATCTCAATATAATCAATGTAAATGGTCATATAAATATGAAACCTATGAAAATATGTACCAAGATGCCCCTAGTTAAAGCACGCCCTGAATGTAGGATAGGTAGCTCTTAGATGTAGGAAAGTTGTGCATTTGTATGTCCATGTCATATAAAACTTGTATGTCTTGCATCTCACTTATGTATACCATTAAATGCATGTACATAGATAAATTTGATATATAATCCATCATATGTGATAATCATAATGAAATAATGTAAACTATCAATAATGTCATGCATGGGTTCTAATTTTTTATGATTTTTGAATATTTAGATTTTTTTGTATTTTTGAATTATTTGAATGTTTTTGTATTTTTTTAATATTATTTATGAATTATGTAATATCATAGGCCTAAAATGAAATCCAATGGATGTGGAAACATAGATAGATATTTTAATGATAACGTACTAAACTATGGGTATATGTTCTCATAAAATTTGCTTATGTCATCATCATAATCATCATTTTACTAGTCTCTATCATTCACCTTTTCCTTTCCTTTTTTTCTCAAATATTATGCATATGTATTTCATTTTATTTAATTGTGTATGAGGACTATTGATATGTGTTATGAGATAATGCTTTCTCACTTGTCCTTGGGTCCTTTATATTTCGGTGCTCATTTTTTCCATCATGTGGAATCTTGATTATATGTCCTTAATTGAGGAAGGCTATGTATATTTTTAGAATGTCAAATGTAGCCTACATTTATTGAAACCATTATTTTCAAAGTATAACCCATAAGTGGTCACTTGGGCCCATCACAAATATCATTGTGTCAAATAACCTTAGGCTCGCAAGCAACTAATAGTGTAATATGTCCAATTGATCTATCACAATGTATACTATGTTGGAAATTATTTATGTTATGAACCAATTATAGTAAGAATGTAATATTGCATGTGTTTGGTCCATCATCATTAATTTAAATTATTAATTGATAGTTACCATTAATGTATACTATAATAGTCAATATGTGTTATCATAGATGCTTGAATTCTCTACATACTCTATTTATAGATTGTGTCCTGGAAACAACAACTAGTAGGTTCTTATGTATATGATTCATTGTAATAATCCCTTCATCTTTAAAATTCTTAAGATTTTGTGTTAATATCTCGCAATTATTTGTCTCATGTCATGTTATTTTATGATAACTTCAAAATTAATTTTCTTTTCTGAGTCAATAATCTACCCATAGATCTATGTCGAGTAGTAACCATAGATCCATCAAATGCCTACCAAATAACATTTGTAGTATAATTATTGGTGTATCTTATCCATTTGTAATGTGCAATCTAATAGTTGGTGTTTTAACCTTTTAAGACTTAGTGTATGTTAATCCTATGTTTGTTAAAGAGATGAGTATATTAAAATATGTAATAAATATAGTCACTAATTTGTTTTAGAATTGACTAATTTGACCTTTCTAAAAATATTAATAAATAATGCAAATAATAATTTAACTATAAAATGATTAAGATAGATGATCTAGAGGCTAAAAACTAAGGTAGAGACTAGTCTTAGTGTCATAAACAAGTTCCTGATGTCAAAACTCCTCCTAGAAAATAGCACCCTGATTGGACAATAGTGTCATATGGCACTAGTGTCCTTATTTTGGTAGTAGTGTCCTCTGTGTAGGACTATCTCAATATTTTGGGTGCACCTGTGTCTAGGTTCCTACGTGCATGAGTTTTGAACCCTATATATTTCTTATTTTGACTAAATTTGTGAGAAAACCCTAATCATCCATTTTACTAGAGCACTCAATTGATATAATATGAAAAGTGTGTTTTTTAGTGGGGTAGGTTTGACATCCTCAACACCCTATTATGATGAGAGTTACATACACACCAATACTTTGAAGAGGGATCAAGCTTGATGTAGTTATCCCAACCTAAGAGCTAGTGCAAGTGTAAGTGAAGCTAGTATGATAGTTGACTTGAGTGCTTTAAATGTGATTGAGACTGGAAATCTGGGTAATATGAGCTAATGATTGTTTTAGATGGTAGTATACATAAGTAGGGTATAATAAGGATTGATAACCTTAATTTTTCACTTGTTCTAAGTTTACATATGTAATTTGCATCAAATTTCCATCTAGTGGCTAGAGGGCTAAAATTCATGTATTTTTACTATTTTAGTGTTTGTGTAGGTGTTAAAAGAGGTCTAGGCTGACCTTATGAGGTCTAAGATTTTAAAATATATACGTTTGTGTAAAAATGAGGGAAAGGAAAATAACACCATTATTAGGACACTAGAGTCATGTGATGTTATTACCCCATTATGGTGCTAGTGTTCAAGTGGTAGAACACTAGGCATGAATGACTAAGATACAAGAATGAGGATCTAAGATTGCTTTAAGGATGACTAAGGATGCCTATGACCTACACAAAGGCTGGATAAGTGTGAAAATAAACTCTAAGATAGTTATAGGGCTAAATTCAGGATAGGTGGTCTCAAATAGCACTCCTAGCACTTAAGTGTCACTTTTAGGTGATTACATTTACCCCCCCCCCTTTATTCTAGAAATGCAGTAACGTGAAATGACTAGGATAAAGGAAAAAGAAGTGTACCTAGACTTACCTAAGGGGTGAAACCTATGAATATAGGTCTGAGTATGTGAAGCATGCTTTAATGCATATTTTACATGTGAAATGTACATAGATCAGTCCTTACTTAAGAGATATCAAAAGCAAAGACCAAACTAAGTAAAGAAGTAAAACTAATCAAAGGGATAAGAGAGAGGAAAGTAATGAATATAGCTCACTGGGTACAAGAACTAATGTATAAACTTGGTGATAACTTGTGTGTATGTACAGTGATCAATTAGTGAATATCTTGGACTGAGCTAATGGATTTCTTAATCCTCATGTGTGCATATCTCAAGAACTCAATCTAGTTTTGAATCCATCATTACCCACCCCTTCTTGGTGGATCATGACCTACGAATGACTTGGATTGGATTGATGGTGTGTCCAACCCTATCATGTATGTAGATCAAGAACTCAATTATACTATGACTCCATCATTGCCTACCCATGTGTAGTAGATGCATCTAAAACTCAAATTGCATGATGTAATTGTAAATGTTAGCTTTATAGCCACTCAGGTATATTAGGTAACTTTGGGCCACTTGGGAATGCGCACATGCCCCCAAATCTAATATCTGAGTATATGAATTCTAGACTAATTTTTAATAATTTTTATCTGAATATCTAAACTAAATATGGGAATGGTCATGTCATACATGATGCCTCTAATTTGATCAAATTGGTATGAATTTGAGCTAAATCGAGGCAAAACTATTAAATTTGTAGTTGAACCTATGCAAATTTGGATTATACTTGTTATACTTTTTTGGCCGATCTAGAGTTTTTTGAAATTTAAGCTACTATACATTAGTTGCATATCTTAGATAGTATCTCTATATGGCACTAGTGTCCCAATTTGGGTGATAGTGTCCTTCTACTCTAATTTATGTGCAACTTTATTGATCTTTGTGTCACTATTTTCCCACTATGTTTACTTGAGTTTAATTTCTATAATCTGAGCTTGTGTGCTAAAAATGTATTGTGAATTCACTATGGGAGCCTAATCTTTGTGAGAAAGCCCTGTGAATTCCCCCTCTTTTGAGGGGATTTGTTGAACCTATGCAAGAACTATCCTCAAAATAAAAATCTCTACAAGTTGTGTGTTAGCCAAAGCATATATTATATTTAATTAATAATCTAATATAATGTGCATACATAACATCAAAATTTAAGATAATTTGAGTCTAAATCTGTAATGTGCCATGTATATTATGTCTAACATTTATAATGGTGTCAAGATAGATATAATAATGTATGTAATAATAAATTTAATTAATAACTACGTAGCTACCTAGGGGGATGGGGAATGATGTCCATCATGATACCCAATTAGGAAGGGGAGATGCATGAGGTCCCTCATGGCATCTAAAACTAGAGTGTGTAACAAGAAATAAAAAAGCATACATACAACACACATGAGGCATGAAAAGTAGGCCAAAGGGAAACAATACAAGGGACATGGGCACATGTCACTAAATCTAAGAAATTAAGACATACAAATATGTTTAAATGTCTACATATGCAAACAGCAATCAAGTTGGCTTAGAGACACATGGAAGGACATGTTCAAATGTCTACATACATAATCAGGAAAGCACACACAAGGACATGGGTGCATGTCTAAAGCATATATATTATGAAAAGAAGTGGCATGATCTAAAGAGTAATGACATATTCAAATGCCTTCAAATAGGAGAAGCATAGAGATGCAATAAATTCTAAACTAGGAAATTTAGAAATGAAAGTATGCATGAACATGTAATATAAATCTATGTAAGAGCCAAGATGTATATATAGTGAGTCTAAAATAATAATAACTAGAAAAAAATATGAGTAAGTGTAGCATGATCAATATCAAGATATAATAATGCTAAATTTATGATGTAGAGAATATAAATATAGAACTTGGTAATAAAAATTGTGTATAGGGTGCCCCAAGTGGGAAAATGTGTCAAATGAAGAACATGTGTATTGGTGTATATTCCCCTAGTGGGTAGATAACAACAAATTTGGATTAGTGTAGTGGACCTGAGTATTGTAGAAATATAAAATCACTTGATAAGAACAAGTGAAGCATGTATGTATGATAAAACTAACTATACTAAGATAGCTAGCATATGTAATGTCTGTCAAATATAAAAAGTTTAAACATGGAAATGCATATAATCTATAATTTTGTGTTTTATGAGTAAATATTTTAATGTTTTTTATATTTTTTGGAAATAAGCTATGTACAAGCAACATGAAAATGAAACTATATACAAGGATTAGGAGAGAAGGAAAGTATGTAAAAGAAGGGAGGAATAATACTAACTCATGAGTCTCATTGGATACTCACTATCAATGTGGCCTATGTCAAATAAAGGAACAATGATCATGTGTGTTATATGAAAGGGTAAATGTGGTCCTAGAACCTAATGCATTAAGTGATATATGTTTAACCCTACCTATGGAGTGGTGCTAGGAATATGTGACTCTAACTATGGTGTCTTAGGGACCCATCTAGTAGAACATGTTGTAGCTAGAATAGGTACCATGTGCTAATAACCCTAATAACTCAATAATATTGATCTCAGAAGAAAGTGAGTAGAGGGAGGCCCTCTATAATTTATCACATGTCTCTAACATAGGGGTCTCTATAGTAATGGTCTCTATGGGAGACTATGCATACATGAAAACATTGTAAGAGTAGACTTTTCATGCATTAGTTACTCCATGAAACTTTGTGGTCTACTGATAGGACTTGTGTTCAGAGTTGTAATTGATAATTATGTTGTAACTAGTAATTATGTTGTAACTGGTAACTATTTTGTAATTGGTAATTATGTTGTAATTGGTAACTATGTTATAACTAGTAATTATGTTGTAAATGGTGTGATCATATGAATCCAAGAAGCTAGGTTAGTATACTAATAGTTCAAGTAACAAAAAATCTAACAAAAAACACACTAACACTTAAATTCCTAGCCTAGAACTTCGGGAGAGCTTAGTAACAAAAGACAAGTAATACCACAACTAAAATATAAAAGATACTTAAATCCTTTACCTTCCTTGAGAGATACAAATGTTTTTGTTGAGTGGCTTGCTCAGCTTGTGCTTCAAAGAGTCTTTGGAAAATGAAGCTTCTTGACCCCTTCTCTCCTTGGAACCATATGGCTTTGATGTGGCTTGTAATTTATTGGTTCAAGATTTTGGCATTATAACACTTTTGGTATGAATCTAATGCAATAAATCTTACATATCCAAGCTTATAAATGAGGAGTTATGGCCTTGTATTTATAGCCTAAGGAGTTAACTCTCACCTAAGGTGAGTTAGGGTGGAGTTAAGGTTTGGAATGAATTTAAACCTAACCTAGGTGAGTCAAATATAACCCTAGTAGAGTTAATAGTTATCAATTAATCATGATTTACAATTACTAGGCATGGGTCTCCAAAATATGTATTTTAGGATATTTTCAAAGAGCTTGACAACTCATAAAGGCAATGATGAAAGGCTAGGATATTTTGAATTTTTGAATTTCCTTTTTTAGATTTTCATTAATTTTAAATGGATAATTCAACTAGGTGTTTTATTTGGTTTAACTTGTTAATTAATTTTGATTAACCATTTATCTCTTTCAAGATTTGATATTTTTTCATGTGCCCCATTTAATAGGTACATAGGCCGAATTGATTGTTGTGATGCCACAAGATGATTAGGGATGAATCTGTGAGAGGTTATTGTTGCATATGATAGAATACCCCAATTAGAGATGCCTTAATGTGATTTTGAGCTTTGATGAATGATGCACAAGAAAATTTAGGATGTTTAATGATTCCTAAGATTAATTTGTAATGGTTGGTAGGAATTAGTCTAAAGTCTAGTTAAAATCTAGTTGTGGCTAGTTTTAGGTGTCTAGAATTTGCCCTTGTTTGGGAAGGTGTTACAAGCTATAGGCATAGTAACATCTTCTCAAAGAATGAAATGGTCATGTATGTCTATGACTTCAATGATAATGGATGAAATATGGGTGCCCCCTCAAGGGAACAGTCAATAAAGGAGTATGTTGATCAGTACTTTGAAAGGAGGAAATGATGGGACCAAAAGATGAAATGGGGTGGAAAAGACTAATTTGCTCATAGGTAGTTATAATTAGTGTTATATGGAGTTGCCCCAGTTGGACAGATAAACAAGATGATTTTTCCATTGGTGGTTATAACCATCAGCATAGGTGGGATAAAAAAGGTAATGATTTGCCCAAATGTGGTTATAATCATTGAAAAAGGCTTAAGGTAATAAGAGAATGATTTTCTCAAATGTAGTTATAATCATCAAAAGATAAAACAATGTTTTGCCCACATGTGGTTACAATCATTGGTAGGATAAAAAATGTGCCCCATTTGGGTGGATAGAGATAATGGTTTGCCCAAAGGCAGTTATAATCATTATTATTGTCAATTTTACCCCCACAAGTCAAATTATCACCCTATCATTTGAAACTTAGAATATCATGCCAGTTTACCTTGTGATTTAGGTCAGTCTTAAGAGTTCCTTAAGATGATGATTTTTATTCCCTAATTATTCCCTATAAGTTTGGTGCTTTGGTACAATTTATATCTACAAATATAAGCCTTCAAAGTTAAGCAAGTAGAATAAGACATGCATGGAGACATCAAACTTAATCCATGAGAACTATCCATTTGAGTTTAAAATCCTTAAAGGATATTGAGCCCAAATGTGAAGATGCTAAGTGGTGAAGTTATATTAAATCAATTTAAAAGATCAATGATACACAATGACTAAAAAAGCTAGTGGGTCCAAGCTGATCAACAATGCATGATCCATCGTACTAAGTAGATCAACAGTAAGTGGAAGGTCAACTAGTTAGTAGATCTTAGGAATGAATGAAAGGTTGAGAAGTGTCTAAATCATGAAATCTAGAGTCAACATCCAATGATGAGTGGGTGATCAATGATGTCATTAGGTCCTGAAAATATAATAGAGCATGTTTAATCATGCATCTAAAGATCAATGATGAGTTCACGATTAAAATGTTAGAGGATCCTAAGATTGAATGAGGGACTGACAAGTGTCATGATTATGTAAATCTAAAGGATTAATGGCACATGTTTGATGTTATAGCTAAATATCAAGAGCATGTATTGAGTCATGTAGATAAAATCAATGATACATAGGATAATAATCTCAGATCGAATACGAGGATGCCACATGGTGTAAGCATGAAAGTAGATAGAGTTGATAGTAGGATCCTGAGAATGAATGAAGAGCTACCAAGTGAAACATATTTAGAAACCCAAATCAAGATCAATGGATGATATCAAAAGTCAAAGCCCTAAAACTTTAAATGGAGATCAAATATGATCTAGGTCAAACAAGAGCAAATATTTCAAAGGGAAGTCATAGAGGTAGGCACGTCAGTTTAAATGAGTTCATCACTGAAGATAGCAACATGATTATGACTCTTTTCTCTACTCTTACATGCCAAAGATGAATCTGTAAGGAGCAATCAATGTTGAAATAAGATCATAATAGATTGATTTAGTTATTATAACTACATTGATGCCAAAATTCAACTTGAAAATGACTTGATCCCATCATTATAATTTTAAGGATAATCAATGTAGGATAGATATAGATTTAAAGTGATTGATATGGTTATTTTAGCCTCCTTCTAAAAGTAATCTTAGGCATTATGATTTTTTCTAACTGAGTCAATGTCAGAATGATTGGGAATCTTGGTCATTATGCTCCCTTCTCCATCCTTCTATGCATGATCCCCATCTCTCTCATCTTATTCTAATATAAATATAGGCTTCTAAACCTTGAAAAATATCCCTCTCTTTGGCATGACTAGACTCTACCAATATTTATATTGTAACACCTATTTGATGTAATAAAAGATTGAATTCCTCCATTTTGCAAGTTGAGTTGAAGTGTGTCTTTTAAATTCATTGATGTGGCTAAGTGAACGTATGTTTTCCATGCCTCTATTTGAGTTTTCTCACATTCATACAGTGTTTTGGCAGTTTTCACAAGTCATTCTAAGTGCAAATATAGTTTTTTGCTTAGTGTGGAAGTAGACAACTGCCCTCCCATGCTAGGTTGATAGCTAGTCAATGCCTTGATTTGAAATACTTATGTGTAATTTGATCAAAGATTGAATGAAGTGATGTTTATTAGTCTTAAAATTGTCTTATAGTTCATCTTGTGTAAGTATAAGGATCAAAACATTTGGTGCATCACCTTATTTTTACATTCTTTTATGAATCCTTATTAATCTCTCTCACCTTTTCCTAATAAGAGTTAGCTTAGGTCTATTTTAGGTGATATATCCAAAAGTAAGTCATCCTTCTCTATAATTCTGACCCAAGATTAGGAAACCCATAGCCTAGGGTTAGTCCCATGTTGGACTAGGTTTGAGCAATAGGACCTGAACAATCCCCTTCTCATCTAAGGTGCAATATAGACCACTAATAGTTTTGGAATGCCCATTGGGATGAATTAGATTTGGTATTGGTGAAATTATATTTCCATCAGTGTTCTTCATGAAGTATTTATTGACTCCAAGCTTAAACAATTGTTTCTAACATTCCATACTCAGTTTTTAAGTAAGTCTATTTTCATTGTATCATCTTGATGTTGTTTTCATGGCTATGTATGCAAAAAACTATGATATACTCCCTCATCAACCCTATAATGAATCATTATAACTTTTTTATGGTCCATATGAGATTCATTATGAGCCTAATCAGCCTTAATAGGAATTTTATGTAAGCTATGTTGAGCCTTATCAATTTTATTATGAGCCTTATTGTCAAGAGTATGACCCTTATCCCCCTTGTGAACCATATCAGTCTCAAGACTATATTTCACCTTCCCCATATGGCTATGATGTTGCATATGATCAACCTTGTCTCCAAGAGAGAATGGATGAAATCGAGCTCAAACTACTAGCATATACAAGAAACGTTTATTCAAATTCTTAGTATAAAGAAGTGAATGGGTTGTTTCTAAATGCATCCAATGATTTGGAGGAGAGTAATGAGTTATGAAATCTTATATTGGAGAAGATATAGCTTGGGAGAGTTAGAAAGGTGAGTTGAACCAGTTATCTCAAGGACTATCTTGTATTCCCTACCAGTCTTCTTGCTTTCCTCATTCTCATGAAGTGTTTAACCATACTCAATTTGATCTGAGGGAGCTACCTAATTGGATCAATATTAGACTCATATGCCTATTAAAAAATACATTCAAGAGACTAATCCTTCTTTTAGTTCCATTTATTCATTACTTATCCATTAAACTCAAGCTGTCTATGAGGATAAAGAGGTTTTGGCCAAGTGGAAGGAACGAAATGTAGAGGTCTCTAAGATTTTATTTTTCTCTCCTCTTCAAGACTCCCTATATGATTATATTTCCCTCAAGATCCCAAAATGTGATCATGATCAAACTTCCATGCTTCATACCCCCTCTCAAGAAAATGAATCTCATCACCCTCCCACCATATCCCTTTTTTAGGAAGAGTTTGTTCTATGGAGGTATGAAAAAGAGATTGAAACTATGGATCAATTTATTTAAGGGTGTGAAGAAGATGCCTTAAGTGTGTATGAGAAATATTTTGTCATTGACACTTCACTTGAGGAACATGTTTAGAATGAGGTTGTAGCTGATCTTGAAGAAGATATCTCAAGTCTGCTTGATAAGGATGGTTTTGATGTGGAAGAACTCCAAAAGAAATTAGTACTATTTGAACTCATGAATGACTTTGAGACCTCTCCTATTGAGAAGGATCAATATACCTTTTAAATTTATCTTATTTAGGTTGATTAGAATGAGGAACAAAAATATGATTGGCAGTTGTAGCTTTAATCTATAAAAGAGATGAAGAGCTTTTTAGAGATATGTTTCCCATTGAAGAGAATGTTTATGAGAAATTTGATCAAGAGTCACTCATTCATGATCATGATATATATTGGGTTGAATATTCAAATCTCCTTGAAGATTTTAATGAACTTACATCAAATAGTAAGAAGAATGAGGTCACTCAAAGACAATGCATAGATGAGATATCACTTGATGAGGTTGGAGTTAAAAAGTAGTATAAAAAAGATCCTGAAGTACAAGATGAGTTTGTATTTGTTGGTGATTGGTTTTTTGTTGATAACTCACTTGAGAAGATGCTAAGAGAGTTAGTAGGCAAGAAGATTGCCTCATCAAAGGTCATGTTCAATAAGCATCTTGCTTTACAACTTATAACATATTTTGGAATGAGTGAATTCATGAATTTCCCTTTTCATCTAGGTGGATCATGCCCTATCATGGTTAGTTAATTTATTTTTTCTTCTTGTTTCCCTCCAAGTGTTTCCCTAGCACACTTGTTTGTTTTCTTTTGATTTTTTTAGTTAGTTTCCCTATTTTTGTGTTTCCCTTCTTGTTTTGGTGGAATTATTGTCTTCCTTTAGTCAAAAAGGTTGTTTGCATCCATGAATAAAACTTGTCATTATTTATGAGTCCAAGAGTCATGTAGATGGTCTAGTTTTCAAGCATAGTAGGGATGCTTCCCAATTGAGTCACCAGAATGTTGTCAATTTTGTCCCCACAGGTCAAATTATCACTATATCATTTGAAACGTAGCATATCATGCCATTTTTCCTTGTGAGTTAGGTTAGTCTTAAGAGTTACTTAAGATAATGTCTTTTGTGCCCTAATTATTCCCTATAATTTTGGTGCCCTGGTGTATTTTTTATCCATAGATATAAGCCTTCAAAGTTAATCAACTAGAATAAGACGTGCATGAAGATATCAAACTTAAGCCATAGGAACTAACCATTTGAGCTTAAAATACTCAAAGGAACCTAAGCCCAAACATGGAACTACTAAGTGGTATAATTTTATTTAATCAAGTTAAAATATAATGGTACATAGTGAGTAACAAAGCTAGTGGGTCCAAGTTGATCAATGGTGCATGATCCATTATATCAAGCAGATCAATGATGAGTAGAAGGTCAACTAGTAAATGGATCTTAGGAACAAATGAAAGGATAAAAAGTGTCCAAATCTTATAATCTTGATTAAATATATAATGATAAGTGGGAAATTAATGATGTTAGTTGGTCTTGAAGATCTAATGGAGTGCATTTAATTATGTATCCAGTGATCAATGGTGAACTTATGATTAAAAAGTTAGAGGATCCAAATTTTGAGTGAGGTACTAACAAGTGTCATGATCACGGAAAAAAAAAGGATTAATGGTATGTATTTCATCTTACAACTAAATATAAACTACACGTATTGAGTCATGCAGATAAGCTCAATAGTGTATAAGACAAGGAGCTTAGATCAAATAAGAGGCCACCACATGGTGCAAGTGTAAAAGAAAATAGAGATAACAACAAGATATTGAAAATTAATGAAGAGATATTAGGTGGCACATATTTAAAAACCCAAATCAAGATCAATGGTTGATATCAAAATTCAAAGCTTTGAGACTTTAAATAGAGAGCAAATATGGTCAAGTTTAAACCAAAGAAAATATTTCAAAGGGAGGCCATAGAGGTAAAAACATCGGTTTCAATGGGTTTTTCACTAAAGCTAGTGACATGATTATGACCCTTTTATCCACTCTTACATACCAAATACGAACCAGTAAGGAGCAATCCATACTAGAGCAAGATCATAATGTATTGATCCAATTGTTATAATTGCATTGATGCTAGAATTCAGCTTTAAAATGATTTGATCCCACCATTTTAATCATAAATAGCATCAATAAAAGATATAAATATATTGATTTGGACTGATATGATTGTTGTAACCACCTTTCAGAATTAATCCTAGGCATTATGATCTTTTCTAACTGAATCGATGACTGAATGATTGGGAATCTTGGTCATTATGCTCCCTAGTCCATCCTTCTACATGTGATCCCCATATATATCATCCCATTCTACTATAAATATAGTATTATAATCTTTTAAAAGTATCCCTCTCTTTGGCATGACTATAATCTACCAATATTTGTACTATAACACCTTTTTGATGCAATAAAAGACTGAATTCCTCCATTTTTCAAACTGAGTTAAAGTATGTCTTATGAATTCATTGATGTGGTTAAGTGTATGTATGTTTTCCTTACCTCTATTTTAATTTTCTCACCTTCATGTAGTGTTTTGGGAGTTCTCATAGTTCATTCTACGTACATATATAGTCTACTGGTCAGTGTGGAAGTGGACAACTACCCTCCCATGCCAGGTTAATAACTAGTCAATGCCTTTTTGTGAAATACTTATGTGGAATGAAGTGATGTTTAGTAGTATTTAAAGTATCATATAGTGTGTCTTATTCAAGTATAAGGATTAAAACATTTATGGAATCACCTCATTTTTACATGCTTTTATGAATCCTTGTCAATCTCTTTCCCTTTTCCAAGCAAGAAGCTAGTTTAGATTTAGTTTAGGTGATAGATCCAAAAGTAAGTCAGCCCTCTCTAAAGGCTTGACCTAAGATTATGTGACATATATCCTAGGTTCATTCCCATGTTGGACTAGGTTTGAGGAAGAGGACCTGAACAATCCCCTTCTCAGCTAGGGTACAAACTAGGATGCCAACAATTATCACAATGAAAACCTACCCCAATTGAGAAAAAAAAAGAGAATGATTTGCTTATAGGTGATTATAATAATCAACCTTAAAATGGATGGAAAACATAATTATTTTCCCATAGGAATTTATAATCATTGGCAGTGCAAGTGGGATGGTATACAGTGATTTTTCCATAGGCAGAATCATTAGTATTTCGATGATGGAAAATATGAAAATAGGGCTTGTGAACTGAATCTGTAGTCACAAAGTAAGAGTAAGCTGGTATAGAGGAGAAATATGAATTTAGGCAACTTGATATAAGGGAGAATCTCATCCAAACTAGCAAGGGGGAAAATTCTTTTTTGATTTTAACTACTTTATATGTGGGACATGATTTGGGTAGATCAAGAATTTTTTAGGTGTCAAGGAGATATATCATGGCTACATTTTTGGTAGACTTATCAAGCTAATTTTTGTTATAGCACATGATGGTAGTCATCATGATATATCACCATTATGACTTAGCCAAAATATGCATAAGGATTGCACATGATCTAATAAACAAATTAAAATAATTTACCAATGATAAAAATCATGATGACAATGTAGACATATGAATATGGATGGATTCAAAAATAATGCACAAGGAATCACACAATAAATACACATAGACTGAATAAGGCACAATAAGAAATAAAAGAAAATAGGTAAACAAGTGAACAAATAAATAAAACACCAAGAAAAGATAAAATAAAACAAAACAAAGAGAAGAAAATAAAACAAACAACAAACAATGGTAAATCATGATGTTAGCGCAAATAGAGAACAAAAAAATAATTAAAATTTCCCCTAGGTTGTAGGAGACAATAAAACAACCAAAAAATTTTGGGGAAAAAGAATAAAAGGAAGGGAGTGTTCAAGCTAACTCCATATGCACTAGGCAAGTGGATGTTGCTTACATAGTTCTATGGATACAGGATCCAACAAAAAATTCAAGCCAAATGTAGTTCTCCCAGGATATTGGATAGAAGAAAATGTTGAGAATAAAACATGATGGTGTTTTATAGGAATAGGGGAATGGTCTCACAAAATGGTGAGAGTGTGGGATGCTAGGCCAATAAATATGGGTAAACTAAATGATAAGTGGTTTCTTATAAAATAACTAGGGATCCCAGAACCCTTAAGGAAAAGAAGTGGTCAATGTTTAGAATTTTCTAGATCATTTTTGGATTCTTTTTGGAATTTTTGATGTATCTCAATTTGATATAGGATGATAAGATACTAAAAGGTCCAAGCTCACAAAATGGTGAGAGTGTTTAAACTTGAATTTTTCACAAAATGGTGAGAGCATGGTAAAGGGTGACTAAGCTGACATCAATGTAAATCGAGTGATACTACATCGTCCCAAGATGGGACCTTGAGTCACTGTAGTTCCACTTTATAGTAGAGGAATCTGACTAGGTAGCATTAAATTCAAACAAAATATGTAAAGTTGGCAAATGGCACAGTATGGCATAGGCATGGCAAGGTGGTACTTTAACACATGATAAATAAGTGTTGTTCCTAATTTTCCCATAGGTGATTATAATTGGGAAATAATGGCATAGGTTAATGATACTAATTTACCCATAGGTGGTTATAATTAGTAGCATGATAGTGAGACACTAATTTTCCCAAAGGTGATTATAATCAAGCCCACTTGGTATTAAATAGAGAAATAAATCAAGGATGTAACTACCAAACCACTATCATATTGCTCTAAAATATGGCCTTTGTCTATAATATTGAATAAATTGTTGAAAATTGATCTAAATATTCTCACTGAAGGCAGCCATGGAACTAATGGAATGGAATTATGGTCATAACAAGAACTCATTCGAGAGGAAAGGCATGGTAGAATGGTATATGATAAAATGGAATGGTATAAAGAATAATGTTGATATTATGGTAATAAAAAAATGGGCCTCATAGACAATTCTTTAGGTCTCTCAAATGGAGTAACACTTAAGGTGTATTATGTTCATTGGCTCATCAATTTCATCTCTATATGGTATAGCAAGCTTGTATGCTTTAGATCCATAGTATGCAACAATGATGTAAGGGCCTATATAGTTGGGTTTGAACTTGCATTTGTATTCTTTTTTACCATGGTATTCTATTGATTTTATTTAAGTATAAGATCTCCAATCTCAAATTCTTTGTGGATAACCTGTCAATTATAGTGGCCACAAAATCTACTCTGGTATGCTTGAAGGTTATTGACTATGGCCATGAGTTTCTCATCAAGTAATTTTATCTCTTGTAGGTGAGCTATTCGATAGTCTTCATCATCTAGGACATGTTTCAAAGAGATGCATGAAAAAGGTAACTCAACCCCAATAGGAAGAATGACCTCGGTGCCATAAACAAGTGAGTATGGAGTGGCTCCTATTGGAGTATGATAATTGGTATGGTATACCCAGAAGGCATGAAATATTTGGAGGTGTCTATCATAGCTAGCATCATTGACAATATTTTTAAGAATGTTGATAATGGTTTTGTTAGATGCTTCTACTTGCTCATTACCTTGTAATATGCCATGGAAAAATGTTGAGTAATTTTGTCCTTGGCACATAACAATTTGACATCCTTATTTTTGAATGATCTACCATTATCATATATAATGTCAGATGGGATACCATAACGGAAGATGAGATGGTTGAATATGAATTTAGATATTTGCTTTCTAGTCATGCAAGTGAGGGGTACATCTTTAACCCACTTAGTGAAATACACAGTAGTGGTAAGGATGTGTTTATGGCCATCATATGAGGTGAGGTTTATCTTCCCAATGAGATTGAGGCATGATGTATCAAATGGCCATGGTGTAAGAATTGGTTTTAGAGTCTTGGTTAGGGCATGAATCAAATTGGCATGCCTCTGACATTTGTCACACTATTGAAAATATGCATTTGCATCTACATCCATTATTGGCCAATAATACCGGGCATGTAAGAGATTTTTGGATAGGATAGCCCCAATTTTATGGGCTCCACATACTCCTTCGTGCACTTCTAATAATGCTAATGTTGATTCTACTAAAGTTAAATAACAAATCATATTTCCATAAAAATTGTGGTGGTAAAGGGTTAGTTAAAGTAAGGTATATCATGTTTCATGGTAGATAAAGGCCTTGGATTATTTTTGGGATAATTCAAGTGGCATTATTTGGTCATGAAGATGGGAATAAAGGTTTGAATATGATATAGATTTGGGACCAATAATATCATATATCATTATGATGGTTGAAGGTTCATGAGCTTATGCTAGTAGATTTTCAATTAAGAATTAGTATTCTTTTACTGTGCCTGTATGATGAATCAAAGATCTAATGGTGGCCATACCATCTGTTATTCTATTACTGGCCCTTGGTATATGTTCCAATTGTACATCGACAATCTATTGTTTGAGATTGCCAATCATGGCCTTGTATGGTACTAGATTGTCATCTTTGATCTAAAAATGGTCTATAACATAATTGATTATTAACCAAGAATAACCATAAACATTAAGATGTTAAATATTCTATCATACTACCTGATGAAGTCTTGAAACAAGTGCTTCATACTTAGCCATGTTGTTAGTACAAGAAAAGTTGATCCAGAATGATTTAGGAATAAGATACCCTTGTGGTGTAATAAACAAAAGGCCTACCCTTGATCATGTGCTATGAATGATCCATCAAAATATAGCTTCCATTGTTACTCCTCAAGAGGCATTTCAATGATGGTCATAATTTACTCATCTAGGAATTAGAATGTTAGAGGTTATGTATTTGTAAGTAGTGCTTTAGCAAGCTGATCTATAAGAACATGTCCCTTGATGGATTTTTTGGTTGACATATTTTATCTCAAATTCACTCATAAGCATGACCTATTTGGCCATGCAACCTTGTAAATTTATTTTAGATAGTAAATACTTGATCAGTTCTACTTTTAAAATAACTGTGGTCTTGTTTAACATGTAATATTATTGTTTTTGAGTTGCAAAGACCATAGCTAAATAGGGTTTTTTGATGGGTGTATAATTATATTCATATAAAACTAGTGTAAATCTTAGATAGTACATGACATGATCTTTTACATTATCATCATGTTGAGCTAGAAGTGCCCCTAAGGCTGTATTTGTGGCAGATAGATACAATAAGAATGACTTTCCTAGAATTGGTAGAAATAAAATAGGGGGATTTCCAAGATAGTCCTTCAGTTGTTGAAAATATTTTTGGCATTCATCATCCTAATAAAACATGACACTCCTCTTTAATAATTGTGTAAAAGTATGACATTTGTCATCCAACTGAGAGATGAAGCATCTGATTGACTGGATCTTAGCCTACAAACTATGGAGCTATTTCAAATTAAAAGGTGGTGGCATCTCAATAATTGCATGTACTTTAAATGGATTGACTTCAATGCCTCTATGAGACATAATTAAATCAAGTATTTTTCCTGAAGTAACTCCATAAACACACTTCTTAGGATTATCTTTGACCTTTTACTCACATAGTCTCTCAAATATCCTTTATAGGGTTGTTGTATGATCGAACTGGGTCTTGTATTTTCCTAGTATGTTGTCGACGTAGTCTTCAAAAATGTCATGCATCAAATCATGAAATATGATGGTCATGTCTCTTTAGTGTGTGGCTCCAGTATTTTTGAGACCAAATGGCATAACCTAATAATATAAAGTTCCCCATAGAGTGGTGAACATTATTTTATGTTAGTCTTTTGGCATAATACAAATCTAGTTGTATCCTAAAAATATATCCATCAATGAAAGCATTTAATACCTAGCTATGGAGTCAAAAATCATGTCAATGTTTGGAAGAGGAAATTCATACTTGGGGTAGGCCTTGTTTATATCTCTGAAATCAATTTAGATTCTAATTCCTTTTGGATTTTTACTGATTGGCATAAAATTCAAGATCCATTATGAATAGTCAATTGGTTGAATACATCTCACTTATAAGAGTTTTTCTAACTCTTTCTTTACTAATATAATAATGTGAGGATGAATCTTACACAATTTTTATTTTACAAGTTTGGAATTAGGATGTACAATAAGATGGTGAAAAACCAAGGTGGGGTCCAAACCTAGCATGTCAAAATAGGCCCAAGTAAATATGTTAAAAAATTCCCTCAAAAGGGATGTAAAGACTTCACATTCCTCCTCAATGAAGGATGTGCCTAATTTGATCCATTTTGGGTCATCTAAAATCCTGATGTTGACTTTTATCATGTCCTCCACAAGAAGAGTTGAACCATCTTCTAGAATCATTGACAAAGATTGGAATTATCCTACAATGGTAGAGTCCTCTTTTTGGACTTGCTTTTCAAGTTCTCTTAGACAAGATTAATTAGAATCTCCCAATGGTAAGTATGGCCATGTGATAAAAATTGTTGTAAATTCTTGAATGATTAGGTCAAAGGCATGTTATTCTTTTGAACTAAACTTAGACCCATCAAAAATTTCATCATTGGTCTCTTGTGTTATGTTTGAGGAAGGTTGAACACCCCTATCTAATGGTGCCTGAAACAAGTTTTCACTAGAAGACTGGCCTTTCTCTTTACTTTTAACCTAGTCTAAAAGTGCCTCAAAGAGTTTTCACTTTGTGACCTCAATTTTTTGTTCAATTATTTGTGGCTAAGGGTGTTCACCCATTCTCTAAAATATGCTATAGGATCTAGTTTGATTGAGAACCCTTTTTTATGATTTCCCAATAAAACATTGTCTCTTAGGCCTAAAAAATACAAAAGCCTCATCATTCTCAAACTCATTTATAGGCACTGTGGATTCTTTTTGGTCCCAAGCTATAAATTGAGGTGATATAAAGGAAGTGGATTATGGTGAATAATTGGTATTAGGGCAAAAATGAGATGAGTGTCAAACAAATTGTTATTAGCTAGGTCTTCATAAGGGATATGATTAGACTCTGCTTCACTATCAGCATCATCATCACTAGTAATTGGTATTGGACCATGTATAAGATATGTGGGGTCACCCTTAGGTTAAATTTGAGACCATATATTCCTTTGTACTGAGTGGTAGAAATTGGCTCAAGTGTTCCTTGTTAATTTAGACTGAGACCTCCTCCTTCATAGGCATGATTCTTCATGAACATGTTAGGGATAGGAAACTTGGTGTTTTTATAACAATATACCAATTTGTCATTGTATAACCATGATTTATCATATGCAAGAGGGTCCTATTCTTAGCCAGTGGCTAGTGTGAAAATGATAAGAGATGGACTATGTAGTTTCTCTTTTCCCTTTTATTTTCATTTAATGTAAGGTGGCTTGGATTTAGGTCTTCCATAGGACTTTGGGTTTTATGGAAGCTTGTCAATGTGGAATGTATCATGGGTCAAATATTATCCTGGGTCATTAGCTAAGATGGTATAATTATTAGACATTTTAGGAGGCAGCATATGGGAAAGTGAATCAAGGATATCTAGGTTGATGTAATTGGCCTCTAACAAATCAATAAGTATTTATTTTCCCTTGTCCTTTTTTGGAACCATATTCAAGCCAAAATGGTAGTTATAGCTTTTGTACTTAGCCTTCAAATGCTTATAATGTTCATATGGCTATAAATCTCCATGGATAGTGACCTCCATACTTGAATAAGGGAAATTGATACATTGGTGCAAAGTAGAAGGGATTTCATGAATCTCATATAATCAAGGCCTCCCCAAAATTAAATTGTATGACAAGTCTAGGTCCAACACATGACATAATGTATTATGGGTCAAGGGCCCAATAATAATTGGCAAGTTGATAATGCCTTGTGACTCCCATTTATCATTGTCATTGGCTTTGATGGTGATAATTTATAGCTAAAGATCAGTTTTCATGTATTTGATAAGCTTTATGAGTGTTAAAGACACAATATTTAGACTTGATCCATTATCTATGAGCACATGTTTCACTTTGTGTCACATTGTGACAACTTCATTATATAATGGATTGTTATGAAGAGGGCCAAGGGATGACATATCACTTTAGTTTAAGGTTAAATGATAGCCTAGGGATAGATGTCCAAAAAAATATTAGAATTTTTTTGGGGATATGTCATGTGGAACTTGTGATTGGCCTAGGAACATTGTCAATATATTTTGATGGATGGTGGATGTACGCAATAAATCCAAGATGGAAATTTGTATGGGCATCTTTTGAAATTATTCCACAATATCAAACATCTTGTCTTGTACAAAGATAAATATCATTCGCTTATCTAAAATAGAGGGTTGGATGGGTGTAGTAGTAGATGGATGTGGGCCTGGTATGGTAATGTTTGACTGATGAGTTGTGTTACATAACCAAGATTAGATACAGGACCATTATTGCTAGTAAATGATGGTGGAGGGGGACTAAATAAGATAAGTCTTAATTATTGGTGTACTTGTGTGTGGTCACATATCAATGATGATTTATTGGTATAATTTCTAAAATTAGTAACCCTTTCTTCTTGGTATGCATGTATGTGGTTCCAATTCAAGGAAGGATCACTGGCATAGGTAAGTTGGTTGGAATTGATTAGAAATGGTCTTGTTTGGTTAATACTTGGTCTTAGATTGATGGAGATGGTGAAAATGTGACTTCTCACAATATGGCCTACAAATTTATTGTATTCATATGCAACTGTGTGGTAAGTATGTTAGTTGTTGGCATCATTCTGGCCTTGGTTCCATCCATTAGGTTGACGTTGGTTCTAATGCTAGTATTATTGTTGTTGTCTCATCTATTGATACTATTAATGTTTTTATAGCCTTTATTGGTATTTTTATTGGTTGTTATGTTATGTAAATGGGTTTTGATAAATATTTAGATTCTGATTGGATGTAGAAGATCCATTATCCAATGTTATCTCCATGTTTTCCAACATATTTTGAATAAGATGTTTGATTTGCATACAATGGTGTAAATTATGTCCATTAAACCTAATGGTATTCATATAACTCATTTTGTCTATACCAATATGGATAAGGAATTCCCTCATGATAGTGCTTCAGAATGGGCCAACTAATCAGATTAGTGGTAGCTAGTTTGCAAAACACAGCTTTAATAGGCTCTTCAAAGTCATTAAAAACTTGATGTGTGGGCCCATTTTGCCTTGGAGGAGGGATTTGCAAAGGTAAAGTCTTTTATGTTTGTTATGTTATTCTATCTTGCTATGAAGGCTATGCTTATTGAAAAGGTTGTTGGTTAGGAGTAATTGTATATGTGGCAAAGACTAAGTAGATGATGTTTGCATCATTTGGATATATCAAAACTCAATTATTGTATTGCCAACAACATTCTTATTTCAGTTAAACTATTTGAATTTCTCATAATTATTGGTCTAGGTTGGTTTCAATGCTTTCAATTAGACTTAGTTTTGATTTTGAGTTTTTCCATTGCTTTGATTTTCATTTTGGTTCTAATTTGATGAGGTTATTGATGAGTCCACACTATGACTCATTATAGCCATGATATGGCATCCTTCACAACCATAAATATGTCATCTAAGTTGAGTATTGCATGTAGTCTTAGGGTTTATAACTAGCCTAAGGTACAAAATGGATGATTTTATCTCTATAAGCTTATGTGAGTCTAAGTTAGCATTAATTGCATGATGTTATAACTATTTGCATGTTAATCTTTCATATTTTGATATGTATAGGTATGATAGCATTTAAATAAGATTTTTTCTATGATCTCATGAAGACAAGGAAGTGTCATGACCATAAATTGATCATTCAAGTTAAGTTCTAAACTCTACCAAGTTTTTTACAAATTATGATTTTCATGTTATGGATTACAACAATCATGCTCTAAACTCTCACAACTCACTACATATTTATTCATCACATGTTCCAAGGCATTCCAAAAGCTCTTCCAACTATTTCATGATGATCTAGGGCTCCTTTACATGATATTTTTATATATGTCTATATATAGATTTATATTTTTTTATAGCTTTCAATTTATGGAAGTTAGTTAATATAGGTTGCATCTCTAAATAAGATGATATAGATATATTATATGTAAGATTTGGTGATAAGATATGGTTATAAGAATTAGTTATAAATCCCATAAGGATCTTCCTAACCATGTTTGGATATTGTTACAATGCTCTCTCTATTTCAGCCATAACAAACCAAACTCTCTAAATATTCTCTTATTTAGTCAGTTGAGTTGTTGCCAAGTTTTTAGGATAATCAGTTTATTTTGCATCTAATAAAAGGCAGATCCATGTTTGATTTGCAAGAGTGAAAAACATTATAAGAATTTTTATTTTGAATACAATAAGATTTCATATAAAAATAATCTTTCATTATATGCATTAAGAAAGCTTTCTAAAAATTGAGTTAATTTAACCCTGAATCCAAGGGTGAGCAAGGGCCCACTCTCCAAGCAGACAAGATGTTACTTTTGGTATTTATAATTTATTTCTTATTTTTTTTAGTTAGAATTAATAAAAATTATTTATGTGATTAGATTAATAACCTATAGGTTATAATATATTGTTAATGTGTGTGCTTTCATATTTGAACAAGCATTTATCATTCCTTTAATTTAAGCAACCTTTATTCTACAACTTAGCTTAAAAGTGTGGATCTGGTATTGGATTTTACTATTTTTATTTTTTAGCAGCATTGTTTGATTGATTTCAAAGTATTTAATTTAGTTTGGTGTGTTTATGATTTGAGTGTGTTTATTTCAAGAATTATTTTAGACTTTAGAAGTAAAATTAGGGGATTGAACAACACCAAAAAACCCCCAAACAACATTGTTAGATGAATCTAATAAATACCTTACTATAGACAGCCTTGGGCACTGACCCTAGTAAGAAATGACACCAACACATATTAGTTAAATGAATGGATAATAATGACACCCATAATTTTTTATTTTGTTATCTAATAATTCTTAAAAAGTGTTAGTAAGGTAAACTCTTAAACCAATAGTAAAAACATAAAAACAAAAAAAATAGAATAAATTACTCTCTTGTCAAATACAAGTATATGAGTAGACAAAGGGATTCACAAGGAAGGTTTTTTCCAAAATATACTCATCCTTTAGAAGAGATAATCAAATTACTTTCAAAAAAGATAGAAAACTTTAAAAAATAAATAATCAAGTCTTTTAGAAGTACATCATAGGATCTAGAGGAATCTTCCTTTGCAAAAGTTGAACCTTTAGACACTGAACACCCAAAAAACCTTGAAGGATATCCTCCTCTCAAAGAACTCTCTTTATAATGGGATAAAATATAGGTCATGTAGAAAACCCTCACAATAATCCTCTTGAGAGGACTTTCTCTTACCCTTTTGTCTTTGAGAATGATGACCGAACAACAATGAAAAATATTTCCCCATCCAATCTACCTACCTTTAGAGGTATATCCATTAAAGACCTAGATCAATTATTTTTTGAGTTCAAATTTCTTTTTCAAACCTATGATTACACTTCAGACAATCAAAAATTGAAATTCTTTCCCTCTACTTTGAAGGAAGGAGCAATGAGGTGGTTTAAGGGCCTAGCAAGAAACTCTATCAGCACTTGGAGAGAAATGGAAATAGTATTCTTGAATAAATACCAATATTACTATAGGGTCAAGGATAAAAAATAATAATTTTTCAAAATAAAATAGAATAAATATGAGAACCTTGAAGATTATCTAGACTAGTTTGCTTTTGCCCATAATAGGTGTGGATATGAGTTATCTAAGGAAGTGATCAAAACTATTTTCCTTAAAGGATTGGATTATTCCTCTAGGGATTCTTTGAATCTCATGGGGAAGGAAGATATTACCAAACTAGACTTTCTAAGAGATTACACAATTATGCACCAACTACTCTAGGACAAAACCTAGTAGTATGAGAGGAAAACTAGGGAAATCTAGTGATGTAAGCTAACTCATGGAGGAACTAGCAAATTTCAAAATAGATATATTGGTTCAAATAAACACAATGTTATATTTATTTCAAGATAAGGCTAAATCTAACACTAAACCACTAGAAATCTATTTTCCAAAGTGTAGATTAAAACATGCACTCAGAGATTATCCTCTCGACAAAATTGAAATATATGGAATATGTGATGCTTAGGATCATGACACAAGAAACTATAGTCACCTTCCTACTCTTAAAATATAATTAAAAAATAATATACATAACATAGAGGAAATAAACTATCTTTAAAGGCAAGGAAATACCTTCCAACAAAATCAACCATGACAGTTTGGCTCAAGGATTCCTTTTCCACAATGGCATGCACCTCAACAAGTTTGGGAAATACTACCAAAGAGGGTTAACCACGAATGGATGACACAATAATGAATGATGCCCTAAAATTTTCAAAAACTTGGATACCCTAAGGTCATCATCAACCATGGGTAAATCAACATTGGAATCTTGGTCCACATTATAATCAACAATAAAGAAGGTTTCCACAATAATAAGCATTGATGACTCCTTAAAGAACTAAATCAACAGCTATAGAGAAATTAAAAAAACCTTCATTACCTACCCAAATATTATCAAATCCAAATAATAGGTAGGTTTATGTAAATGAAAAAGGTGAAACCATTGGGGTAGGTGTTATTGAATGTGCAAACATACATCTCAAGTTGGGAAAAATGTTACAAGAACCTCATATTATCATCACAAAAATACCCCATGAAAAATCAAGTCCAAAAACTCAACAAATGAAAGAAGAAGAGTTAGAATATAAACCTATAAAAACATAAGAAGTCACCATAACTCCTCCAATTATTCCCTTTCCATAATGATTAAAGGAAGTGGAAGGCAAAATAGAATCTAAGTTGATTTGGGAACTCAGAAAACTTAATATAGAAATTTCATTATTTCAAGCCATTATGGACATTCTAAAATTCAATCGGGTGATCAAAATTTGTGTATTAAGACACCTATAAGGAAAATAAAATATCCCAAGACTATATAGGTAGATGGATAGCTTGTTGATTTATTAGCAAGAAAGCTACTTTTACCCAAATATGGAGACCCAAGGAGTCCTGTCATTTCTATAATGATTAAAAAGAAAGAGATACCAAATGTATTGGTAGACTTAGGATTTGATATTAATGTAATGACTATGGACACCATGAAAAATATTTCTTTAATGTATATGCAACCCATTACCATAATCTTACAAATGGTAGATCATTCTACTACTAAACCAGAAGTTATCATTGACAACATAGCATTAACTATAGAGTCATGGGAATACCCCATTGATTTTATTGTTCTACAGCCTACAAATAAACAAATTGGATACCCATTGATCCTAGGAAGGCCTTGGTTAGTTTTTAGAGACTTAAATTTCACCTAACTAAGTAAAGGATTATTCAGATCCTCTACTCAAATCTAGTCCAACATGGGAATGACCTTAAGATGTGGGTTACCTAATCTTGGGTCAGACCTCTAGGATTTTTAATGAGGCTAGCTCCTCTGATGTATCACTTAACTCATTTCCACTAAAAAATACTAATTTTTAGGGTGAAAAGGTAGAGAAAGATAGCTTTAAGGGAAATCTAAGATAATGTTGGTAATGCACCTAAATTGATTGTTCATCCACTTTATTTGAACTTCTGAAAACACTAATAAGACAAGTGAAAGACTAAATCTATAACTCCAAATGTTTGTTATGCATCAATATTTCATGCAGAGGTTCACAAAGTGATCAAAACCTAAGGGAAGTGATGGAAAGGCCTGATTTAAGGCACTAACCAGTCAATGTATCCACTTGTTAGCTTCAATAAAATGAGATTAAACACTAAACATGCCTTGCATAATAAGATAAACTAGTAGTTAGGTGAGATCAAGACTTGACAAGGGAGATATTTCTACCATATATACAAATCAAAATAACATTAACACATTATACCAGAATAATGAAATCTTAAATGGTCATCTATTTATCTCATAAGGTTATAAAGATCAATCTTGGTAGAGTCTAGTGTAGATACTTGAAAACTGCATAATGATAATTTTTGATGTCATCTTGACCTATGGACCCCACCTCACCTACTAGCACCTATTTATGACTTCATTATGTCAAAACCCCCCTCCAAACATATCACTTAAGTCAGGCCCTTTCACCCATTTACTTATGACCCCTTGACCATCGCCGATCAAGGTAACTGTCGATGGTTGGCCCTAACCATTGATGATTGTGGTCATAAACCTTGACTTAAGCTTTAAAATCATTTCCATCTTTGTTCAAGAATAGCATCCTCCAAAATGGAAACTTTATTTAAAAATGGATTTTAAAAAACAAATGAAAACAGGCATCGTTATCCTCCCAAATTATCAACTTTCCCTCAAAGTTTCCCTCCTCACTTAACAAGTTTTTACTATAAATGTAGGTCTCTTGGAGGGGTTTTGGAGGAGAAAATTGGCATCCAAATTCTCTTATTATCTTTTTAAAGGCATCCAATACTACAAATCTCTATCCACATGAATTTTGAAGGTAGATTATTGTTATTTTATTCAACTTCCTTCACAATTTGGTTATCGCTCCATCTACCATCATACAGGTATCATTTACTTGTTTTGGTATTTTCTTATATCATTTGAGTTTTCTACCTTGACAAATATATATGCATACCCTTCCTTAACCATAGATCCCATATCCCTCCTTCTACCCCTCGATTACCTCATCTCTACCACCATTTAATTCTCCACATCCACTCACAGGAAACCACTACCGGTTGTTACAACCATCATCAGTCGCAACAACCATCACCAATTACCTAACCATCACTGATTAGATCCAACCATCACTGGTCACCCTGAATACTAATGGTCACTATTAGAGAAAATAATAGATTGTTATTTTCTCCCCTTTTCAGCCAATTAAACCCATGTTTCTATTCAAACTTGTCTACAAACTCTACTTTGATTCTCTAGACCTAACCTTAGTACACTTGTGCATCATGTCTTTTATCAGGTACATTATTTATCTTCTTGCATATCTACTTTCTTATCATTTTAATGCAAGTATATTTATTATATCATTTTTTACTTGATTATCTTAAAAGTGGATTGATAGCCTCCTAGAAAGCCTTGTGCTTCTTGGATCTAGCATATGCTAGGAAATCCACTCAACCTACCATCTAAAAAAACTCTCTTCTAGTTTTCTTATGATCTGCAAGTAGTCTTCCCTAGCCAAAGAGGATTTCCCACATTCATCTAGATCAACATGTGCATTATACCAAGTATTCATCCACACACCCTAATACTCAATTTCTTTTATCTACTTTCAAAACTAAGAAATGAAGGAAATAAATTGAAACATTTTGGTACGCCCGGTGGGACCCTAGTTCCCTTTCTTCCTTAATTGTTTTCTCATCAAATGAAATAATTTATTTTTGGGCTTTAAAATCAACCATTTGCCTTCATTGATTGCTTGTTGATTTTAGTTCATCTAGTAACTTAGGAGGCATAGTAATCTTATCATATCATTCACACTTGTTATCACACACAAGACCGAACCACAAAATAATTTACACATCAAAATAATACTTGAGACAAGGACCAACAAGACTTCATCACCTGGCTATAACCTTACCCACTCCTGACTATCCCACTTGGATTTTTCCACCAAGGGGAGAACCAACTTAGCTCTCTGGTTGAGTATAAACTTTGGACTTAGTATATCTTGGCTAACTACTTGACACCCTTATCACTATGAGATTGTAAAGTGAGTGGTTAGGCCCCAACACCAAGCCACGTACTGAAGTTCAACATATATCTTCCTTTTGAGTCCCTAAACAACCTAAAACAATATGTAGACTTCCTCTTTAGTACCCATTTTATAATCCAACCTCCCTTATCACACTCTTTAAGGCATAATTAAAAGTAATCCTAAGGTTAAAAGGCACTTCTTAGTGTATGTATTGATTTCTTTAAAATTCTTTTGGGTTTTCTCTTTTTTTGAGGTGTATCATAATAACATTCCTTATTTTCCCATATGGTTTTAAGCAAACAATAAGTGAGAAATCAAGATAACCAACTACCACCTTCTTCTTCATCTATGGATTATACTTTGGATGTTGATAAATCTCCTCACTCACCTCACCATTCTCCTCCACCTTCTCCCTCCAAAATCTCAACCATATATAAAGGAGATCTAGACTTTACTACCTTTCTTGACAATAATCCATTTGATTTACAATATTACTTCAATACCTTGCCTCACCATACCCCCCTATTTTGGTTCCTTCTTTTGATCATTCTCTTAGCATTCCAACCCACCTCATGGTAGGTACCACTCTAACCCAACCATTGACTCGGGCCTCTTCAAACATCCCATCCACCCAAACTTAAACCAACCTTCCCCCTCCTAACCAAACACCTCCTATCATACCCCATGTGGGTTTAACCTTACCATTAGTCACCTACACCTCATCTACTATAGCATTATCTTCTACTTCGACTCCTATCTTCCTTTCGATTGTAATCAATCCCTTTACCACAATCCCACTTCAAAACCTAGTTCTCTCCATACCTCAAAACCTTCCCCCAACAGCACTAGGGTAACTACCCAACCTCAACCTTCCCAAGTTCCTCCTACCTCAACCATACCAACCATGTCCTTTCCTCAACAAGTGCCTATGAAAACTTACCAGTATGTCCCTAACCCACAAGGATACATACCACCCTCCACCTAACCTTTCATACCAAGAAGTTCTTATGTACCACCATCTTAACCACTTAGCACCACTTATCATTATGTGGCTTCTTCAGTACCATCTTCTACCTATTCATACATTACCTCAAGCCAACCCCAAAAAAATGTACCTCCTAATTATGTGGCTTCTCAACCTCAGCTCGATTTAATCAAAATTCTCATGTACAAAATGAATAGTTTGGAGTCATCCATCTCAACTAATCTTTTATCTTATGACCAAATTTGTAATGAGCCTATCCACCCATCTGTTCCAATTCATGCTTACCCTCATCAATGAGAATTAGCTATCCAAGGTAAAGAGGATCCTCAACAGCACTTAAGAGCTTTCCATTATGCTTCTTACTTAATCATTTATGATGATGCTCTCCTCCTCTAAACCTTTCCCATGTCATTATCTAGGGCTGACCTTGATTGGTATAGTTCCCTTCCCACTCTTTCTATCTTTTATTTATCTCAATTAGTACAAACCTTTTTATAACACTTTCTAGTAAACATATCTAAAAAGGTTTCCATTACCGACCTATAATCTATCAAATAATTTGACTAATCCATTGTTGATTTCATTATTAGATGGAGGGGGCTCATTATTCAGCTCACTTTCCCATTACCCCAACCCAAATTAATCAAAATATTCTCTTGGGGGTGTGATAAACACATTAATCCAACTCTCTAAGTCCAAACCTTTAGGACCTTTGATGAAGCATTCACTATGGCCCACAAATTGGAAAACAATACTATTGATGAAAGGAAGTTGAAGCTTCAAAATAAAAATTCTAGTTTCAAATCCACTGAGTCATCCTCCATCAAAACCACAAACCCAACCAATTCTAAAGCAAAATCATCATCACACTTGATTGTTCTCAAAACCACACCTCTTCTAACCATCAATCAAACACCTCAAACCAACAATCCTTCCAATCACCAAAACTGTACCCAAAATTGGGTTCCTTTAAAACCATTTACCTCGATTGGGGAATCTTATGCATCAGTCTTGGAAAAATTACTTAAATCCAATATAATCCAACTTCTACACATCAAGCCCCCTCAATAATTTGATACTTCTGCCCCCTTCCTAGGTGGTACAATGAGAATGATCATTGTGACTATCACCAAGTTATTGGACATGATACTGATAGATGTAATATATTTAAGATAATTATCTAGGACCTAATTGATAAAGGGGATCTTGTGTTTGATAACCCAAATGATCCTTCCAACCAATCTCTTAATTTTTTTTAAAAACCATTCCCAAATCATCCACCTCCAACCCAACACCATGACATCCAACTTGAATCCTCCAACTCAAATGAGGCACATGTAATTAATGTCATCAATAATATACCCACTGTTGAAGAATTCATCACCTCTATCACCCAAATAGAGGAATGCAACCCACCACCTATTTCTTCAAATGACCAAGAAGTAGTTATCCCTTCCACTTCCTTAAATGAAACCACAGTTCCATCTACCCCTCCTATGATGGAAATATCTAAGGAGATAACCATTCCATTGACCATTTCATGCACTCCTCCAAATCAAATATAAGAAGCACCTACTTCTTTAGATATCCAGACCAAGGAAGAAGCTATACCAACCCTTCCACTTGAAACCATTACCCTTACCACACCAATTATAGATTATATGTACCTCCCTTGGAAACCATTTCCCAAGAGACAATATCCCTACCTACCCAATCATTACCTTTAAAACCTTCCACCAAAGTTAGCAACACTAAAACCACTCATTCTTCTTCCCTAAAGGGCTTGATCTTTAAAGCTAATGATCAAGGGAAAAAACCCATTTATAAACCTTTTTCTCGACTAGTTCAAAGTTTGAAATTCACCTCCTAGCCTAAATTTGATAGAGCCACCTTTTGGCATTGGCTTAGACTCCCGTATCAAAATAAAACCAAACCTTCTACTTCACTGAAATCTACTCTTGAGCTTATTGCTATAACTCTACAAACTACCCCTCCTAAAGTCACCATGAAACTATCCCAATTACCCCCATCTAAAATTGTCAAATCACCCTATGCTTCTTTTATCAAGCCAATCAAAAACTTGGGGATCCTTCAAATTCCCAATCCTATTCACCCTCCTTTGATATTGGATTTAACCATATCAACCCAGCCAAAACCTAATCCAGTTAAGCCCATTAAGAAGGAAGGATTGCCTAGACCACAACCTCAAAGAAGGACTATACTAACTCCTTCACCTTTACCTTCTATTTTAGGACCACATCCTTCCACCATCTCCATTACTTACTCTTCCTCTAAGAAACCATCTCCCCTTTCTCCACCTATAATAAGCCAATCCTCTATTTCATCATCATTCCTTACTGACCTTTCTCCATCTACTTTCCCATCTATTAAACCCTCATCACCTAGACCCCCAATTCTTAAACCAATTATTTCTAAACTACTAGCCAAGCTCAATCCACCAACCATACCTCATATTAAGAAGTCTTTTCCCAATAAGGTTCCTACACCAAAAATCCAAACTCCACCACCTCCAAAATATTTACCAGAATCTTAAAAACATTTTACAAAGGCTCATACAAGATTCTGCCATTATCTTACCACCAATCAAGCTTTTTGACCCCACTCGCAAAAAGCCAACCTAGTTCAATGACAATATGATTTATCTTTACCATAGGACCCCTAGGCATGATATGGAGAATTTTAAAGCTCTCCAAATTATCATTTATGGCCTTTTAGAGGAGGTTGATCTATTGGATGAACCTTCTTTAAGCCCCTTACCTCTTTTACCACCTATCCAATCTACCTAACAATCATCTGCTTCTCTACTCCCACCAAGGAGTGAAACAGAGGAATCAAAGCAAGCAACCGGTCCCCTTATCCATATGATTAACATGGTGACTCGATCTCAAATCCAACAAAAGGATAAGGGTAAAGTAGTTGAATAGAATGAAAAGAGAAAAACCAAGGCTACCATTCTATGGTCTTACCCTTTAAATCCCCAACCAACCAACCAAACCCAAATAACTACACCTTCACCTTCACCCTCACAACCATCCAAGCCAAAATTCTCCATTTTAGTACCCCCTTCATCTTCCAATGCATCTCCATTTATCCAATGCCTGGTGTTAAAACAACTTCACCAAATGCCAATCAAAATGAATCTTTATGACTTAATTATCACCTTACCTGAACATCGACAAGCTTTAATCAAAGCACTATGTTCTATAGAGGTTCAACCAAATGATCCCTAACCTCTTGTATCTTTGATCAAATTTTTCCAACATGTTTCCATGGTCATCTTTCAAGAATTTAAAATTCTACAATATCATAGACAAGACCTTGATCCCCCTCTTTTTATCACAGCATCCATCAATCATACATGTGTCAAAAGAGTTATGATTGATGGGGGAGCGAGTATCAAAATCATCTCCTCCCATGCCTATGATCAACTCCAACTACCTAAAACATCATGTCAAAAAACTTGGCAGTTCTTTGATCATTCAATGATACTTTGGCCACCACTCTAGGAATAGTTGTTCTCCACATCTGTTTGGGGCCTCAAACTATTCTTGAACTATTTTATGTAGTAGAGGGTGAATTTCAATATAATGTGTTACTCAGTCACCCTTGGATCCAAGCTATGGGATGCATCCCTTCCACCCTTCATTGATGTATCAAATTCAAACATGAGGGACAAGTTATAATCAAAGCTGATCTGAGTCCCTTTACTTCCTATAATATGACATATCAACCTAATGACATCCTCATTCCACCTTCACCCTGTCCACAACCAACCTCTAATCAAGCTACCATGTCAACCCAACCTGTCAACACTTATGTATTCAATAATGTTGAAGCATCCACTAGTTTAACTATTATTTCATCATAAATTTTGATTGAACACCCCTTACAATCAACATTTCAGCATCTTACACTGGGGGAATATCAAATTTTAGCCTTAGACACTTTCCCTTCTCCACATGAATTTGGGAACCTTCAAAATGATCCATCTTATGATCCCAATATTAATACCCTTCTCCTCTTTGGCCTTCCCAACAATAAAACATGTTTTTTTTCTATGGGGGACTTGATAAACCACTTCTTTCTCCTACCACTATGCTTTATATCTAGCCATTCACTTCCAACTTTTCTTATCTTAGCAACCTGACCTTTGCCCAAACATACCTTCATCGGTACGCTTAGAAAGGTTTTGGTTTTGGCCTCTATTAATAAGGACCCTATGAACTTCCCATTGTCAAAACCCAAAAAATCTCATGAGTTCTTTGGCTTAGGGTATGTTCCCCTGAAAGAGCCCACATCACCAACATCAATCCCACCTCTCCCATTTGGAGAACCTCCAACCTCACCAATCCCACGTCTCCCATTTGGAGAACCTCCAACCTCACCTCTCCCATTCGAGGAACTTCTACCCTTATCAACCTCACTTTTCCAATCTCAAGAACCTCTACCCTCACCAACTCCATTTTAAGACACCGACATCATCCCACCTAGCTTTTTTTTATCAACACCATCAGTTTGGGTCCCCTGAATTATCAATAAGAAGGGCAAACCAAAACCATTCCTCTTATCCACCCTAAAATGAATACACATGACTCACCAACCATTAACACTATCCAACATCAAGATGATAATTCTATTCTTACCTATCTAAGTATGAGGGACTCTTCTCTTCAAAACACCCTCCCTCTTGAAAACTAAGCAATGCTAAATGAATTGACCATGGAAGTTAATTTGGGAACTCAGGAGGACCCTCATATTGTCAAGATTGGCCAATCCTTAACCCACAGGGAATAATGAGACTATCAATCTTTTCTCTATGACCATAGCATAGCATTTACTTGGTCTTATAAGGATATGCTCATCATTGACCCTTCCATCACTCTTCATAACATCATTACCCATCCCAAATTTAAGCTAGTTTGGTAAAAGCTTCATCATATGCACCCTCACATAATTCTTCTCATCAAAGAAGAACTTCAATGCCTTCTATCTATTAATTTCATTCAACCCATTGACTATCCATAATGGGTTTCCAATATCATTCATATTACCAAACCCATTGAGGGACTCTACTTTTTTGTGGATTTCTGTGATCTTAACCTTGCATGCCACAAAGATGACTTTCCCCTTCCTAACATAGACCAACTTATCGATCTCATTGCTAGCCATGAAATTTTATCCCTTATGGATGGATTTTTACGATACAACCAAATCTTGACCACCCCCCAAGATCAACATAAAACATCCTTTATTAGCCCATGGGGAATTTTCTACTATCATGTCATGCCCTTTGGCCTGAAGAATACAAGAGCAACTTATCAGTAGGCTGTGACTTACATTTTTCATGACCTCATCCATAAAATAGTTGAGGATTATGTTGATGATCTGTCAATAAATCCAAATACCGCCAAGATCACCTCATTGTTCTTACTATCATATTTGAAAGACTTATCCATTATCATGTCAGGCTCAACCTAAAGAAATGTATCTTTGAGGTCTTATCAAGAAAAATTTTGGGCTTTATTGTTTCCCTCTATAGAATATAAATAGACCCCACAAAAGTCCAAGCCATTCTACAAATGCCTCCCCCTACTAACCTTAAACAAATCCGTAGCCTACAAGGCAAACTTTAATCAATCTGTCACTTTATCTCCTAATTATTTGATTGTTGTCAGCCTTTTCACCACTTCTTTAAAAAATATACCTCCTTTAAATGGACTAAAGAGTGTCAATAGGCATTTGATGCAATCAAGGAGTATCTTCTCTGTCCACCAGTCCTTATTCCTCTAGAAGAGGATCAACCTTTTTATCTATGCATATCTACCACCAATCATTCCCTGGGGGCCATGCTCGCTCATCGTGGTGACCAAAATAAGGATCAAGCTGGTTATTACATTAGAAACACCCTCATTGACTATGAAACTTGATACACCCATTTGAAAAAACTTTGCCTTGTCTTAGTTTTTTTCACCTCTAAACTTCATCACTATCTTCTTAACCACAAAACTTATGTCATTACTAACACTGATCACCTCAAGTATATGCACTCCAAGCCATATTACAACCAATGTATGGCCAAGTGGTGCATGTTTTTAGTTTATTTTTATCTTGAGTTTCTTATACAAAATTCCATTAAAGGACAAGTGATTGTAGACCAACTAGTTAAAGCTTCACTCCCTGATAATCAAATTCCCCCTCTTACCTTTCCAAATGAGTCTATAGCTACCCTTTCTTTGGAAGAACCCACGTACCAAATGACTATGTATTTTGATAGATCTAAATGTCAAAATGGTCGGGGCATCGACATAATCCTCATTCCCTTTAATGGGGAATCCCTTCCTCTTTCTTTCAAACTTTATTTCAAATGCACTAATAATATATCTGAATATGAGGCCTTGGTCATAGGTCTCTAAGCCGCTCTAGCTTTGGGAATAAAAACCATTAGCATCTTTAGAGGCTCTCGACTCATTATTAACCAAGTTATAGGAGCCTATTAATGCAAAAATGACATTCTTCTAAAATATAAACAACTTGTCTATAAACTATTAGCATCATTAGACCATTATATCATCTAATCAGTCCCTCATTCTACCAACAAATTTGTAGACACAATGGCTTCCCTTCTGTCCAAAATTCCATCTCAACCTATTGATTCTTAACTATTTGTCACCATCCACTATTTCATCATACCATCCTACCTTAGTCCTAATATTCCTACCATTTACCAAGTCAAAACATCATCTTCTAACATTTGGTATGATCAAATCTTTGATTATCTTAACATTGGTATCCTCCCTTCATATCTTTCTATAAATGCTCATAGAGATTTCATTCAAATCACCTCTTTTTACTTAATATTAGGGGGCATTCTTTATAAATGAGGCTTTGATGGTATCCTCCTTCATTTTCTCTATAGCCATAAGGCTTCTCATGCAAATTAAGGAATCACATGATGGCATTTGTGGGGGCACTTCAATGGTCTGGCCATTGTTAATCGTGTCCTTCACCTAGGTTACTATTGGCCCACACTCAATCAGGATTATTATGGCTATGTCAATAAATTCATCAAATGTCAATAACATGCTAACCTTCATCATTCATCCCCTCATGGTCTTCAATTATCAACTAACTATTGGCCTTTTTCATAATGGGCTCTTGATCTTATCAGAAAAATCAATCTACATTCCTCAAAATAACATCAATATATCATCACCGATATATAATATTTCATCAAATAGGTAGAATCCATTCCACTAATCCTAATCAAATCTTAAAATATCATTTATTTTATCAACCACAACATCATTTATAGCTTTGAAGTTCCTCATAAAATCATCATTGATAATGGTAAATCCTTTAAAAATAAAAAATTCCAAGAGCTTTGTGATGCTTTTAGTATCAACCTAAGTTTCTCCTCACCTTATCATCCATAATCTAATGGATAGGTTGAGGCTTCTAAGAAAACTCTCATCAAAATGCTCACTAAGGTCGTCAGTGATTTGAGCAAGGATTGGCACTCCATATCCCATTTACTTTAGGGGCTTACCGCACTAGTATCCAAACTATTATGGGTGTTACACCTTTTTCTCTTGTCTTTAGAGCCAAGGTGGTTTTACCTCTTGAAGTCCAAATTCCATCTCTCTGCATATCCTTTCATGAGATTCTTTCTGAAAGTGACTATCATTAAGAACATTTAGCATAGTTAGAACTTCTTGATGAACATCACCTTGCTGCCTTTAATCACCTTCACATTTATCAAGAGCATATCAAATAAGCCTACAAAAAACATCTAAAAACATGAGAATTCAACATCAGAGATCTTGTCCTCAAGGCAAACCAACATGTAACTAACATGAAAAAGACCAAGAAAGGTAAGTTTTCTTTAACTAGTTAGGACCCTACATTATAACCCATAAGTATGGATCAAGTGCTTATCACTTGTCCTCTCTCAAGGGTAAATCAAAGCCTGAACCCATCAATGCATCACATTTGTGTCTCTTTCATTGTCAAAACAAGGTTCAATTACACTTTTATGTCTCACTTAAGCTCGTCCCTTGGTTCATTAACCTTTTTTCTATCTCTTTTGAGATCAATTGATTATATATAACCATGTGATTCATCCATCAAAGTAATAACCTAATCCTAAATATGGGTACCCTAGCTCTACCCATGGCATGGTTCTCATGGATACTTTTCATCTTTTAATATATGAAATCCCATGGTCAATTATTTATCAAAACCCCTTCCTTTAATAAACCTTCTATGTCTATATCCCACTTCTAAATGGGTAGAAATTTCAAACTTGAATAGACTTATCCATGCCTAATTTTAGTTTTAAATATATCCATACTTTAAAAATGAATAGTAGATTTCTCCCTCAAAGGATAGCTACCACATCAAATCAAAACTTTCTTAAAGTAGACTTCTCCCTTGAAGGATAGCTATGCCAAAATAAAATCTTAGACCACTCCCTCAAAGGATGGCTAAAATAAATATCCATTAGAAGCTTCCCGCATTAATCAACTTTAATAACTTATAATGCAAAAGTGATAAAGCAAAATCCAAAAGTAGTTTCCCATAATCAGCTCTTATATCTAATAATTGTATAATTCCTACATCGATCAATCTACCTAATATCCAATTAAGCTACAATTGACTTTTATATCATAAGTAGACTTCCTACATTGATCAGTCTACACATTATTATATAGTATACCAATGGCATGGACTTGTCTGCTAGGATTCTTTGGTCTCCAATGGAAAATCTAATCACTCCACTACTCATAGATTCCATTTTCCTCTACCCACTTATTCAAATCCCTACCTATCACCTAACAATGAATCTAAGGGATTATGAGCTTACTTGGCATGAAGTGCTCAAGATACCAATTTTCTTAATAAAACATTACCCATAGATTCCATTTTCCTCTACCCACTGATTCAAATCCCTACCTATCACCTAATAATGAATCTAATGGATTATGAGCTTAATTAGCATGAAGTGGTTAGGATACCAGTTTTCTTAATAAAACATGCTCTTATGAAACATTTAATGGGTTTGTGTTCACTAAGTTGATCCATCTATGGATTCTTATTATTCGGTTCTCACTAGAAAAAGGCACCATGCTCCTTATCTTATCCAAACATGTGGACGTAAATTTTTCCCTTACCTATGCCACACCCATACCCTTGTATCATTAACTAAACATCACATTTTATTTAACATTTTTCCCAAACATATGGAAAATTAACATTATGTGTTAATCATAGCATAACAATAATCCATAAACCATAACATCAAAATGAACATACAAAATTACATTATGATTAAATCATCAAAACATCATCATATGTAAATGACATCATACCTAATACCATCAATGAAAGAGTGTCATAATCAAGACTTCCACATGAATAAACATTGAATCACAATCAAATCACAACATCATTCTATAAGCATCATATCATAAATGAGAATCACATGCCTAAACTATGCAAAATAATCATCAACATCATAGATCTCCTACATAAATATTCATCTCAAAAAGCATGAACAACATAAATTCATCTTGAAACACATCTGTGTGTGTGTGTGTGTGTGTGTGTGTGTGTGTGTGTGTGTGTGTGTGTGTGTGTGTGTGTGTGTGTGTGTGTGTGTGTGAGTGTGTGTGTGTGTGTCTCAAAAAATGAACATATCTATCACTCACATATACATCTCTCATCTCAACACATATGCCAATGTCAAAATATCAAAATACATCACATAAGATCTTTGTTCATGATCCTAGAGCACCTAAACTAGAATCACTAGCACCTATACCTATACATGTACCTTTACCTATACCTATCCTAGGTGGAGGCTCTATCAGCTAACTTGCTACCATAACCCACTGACCTGGTGTTTCAAGTGTCATTCCACTAGCCAATCTAACCTGGTACTCTCCCCATCTTTGCTCATTAGGACAATGTGTTATCACAATACCCTCATAGTAACGTAACTTATATATGGCCACTAGGTACCTAGCCTATGTCACAAAACTTGGAGGCACCATTATTGCTCCATTAGGCCAATAGAGAGAGTCTCTCTCTTATGTCACCAAGCCAAGAGATGTCCTCACCTGATCCTAATCTCCTATCATTGACGTAATCTACCCTTATAAAATAGCCACCTGACCATGTAAAGTAGACAGTTGACCCTATAAAAGGTGACCTGTGTCTGCACCTAGTCTCTCTATATTATCACTCCTTGTAAGTAGCCTTAAAGAGTGGAAATTTACCCTTATAATATGGTAATATAGGTATATGTTATTTCCAATGTTTTTATTACCTATAGATCCCCCTATGCTGGTACCTATGCTAGGTCAACATCCATTGGCCATTGATCCCCATCTCAGACACCAAAATCAATGGTTGTGTACCTCCCCTAAAACTAGGTAGGATAGTTAACTATACATTTGGTGTCATCCCCATCTCTGAGGGGGAGCTCCTCATGATCTATCCACTCTTCCAATGGTTGTGGCTTAGGTAGGAAGAACTTGGCATCTTCCCTCTTGTATCATATAAATTCTAGTGGGATACCTTGTACTATACCAAACTATCATCACACCCACTCAAATGGAATGCATTTAATCTCCCCATCATGCCTCCCATAGGCCCATCTCTAACTCTATAATGATAGAGTGTGGAACCTATATCTGACCCACACTAGCCATGTCTAATACAGCCTCCACACTACATCACCAGGAACTAAACTCTTTAAGGCTCCTCTAAACTAATCAATGTCTCTCAAACCACCACCAGTACCTATCATGGCCCCATCCCTCCTCCATTGGTAAAATCTAGCCACATAATCTATCATCTAAAATCCCTCTATCATAAGGCCCAAGGGTCTCAAAATTCATATGTGTTCATGGCCCAGCAATATAGTACAAATCCCATGCTAATGCCATAATTCTTGTGTGCCTTAAACCCCCATAGCTCTCTATATATCTGCACCAATAAAACATGTGCCCACCCAAAAATAAATCCACCAAAACCCCCAACAACACATTAGGGTATATCCCTCTAATATACTTTAGTAATGCATAATAAGTAACTACTAACTACAACATAGTCAGCAAATGTCTCTCTCCTAGAGCACTCTGGTATAGTGGCCTAATATTGATCCCTTAAGAGTGAAATTGTACATCACCTTTATCATCTCCATACATCTCTATGCACTCATCAATCTCATCCCCCTCTTATGTTAGATGTGATTACCATGAATAGGTAGTTGTGTGATTTGGTGAACATCCTCTAGCAAGATGCTCATCTCCCTTGTCGATAACTAGAAAGTGTTAGTCACCAGGTCCCATCTCTCGATGAGGGTGACTATCATCCCAACATCCCTAGGCAATTATTGGTAGTGGTGCATCACTCTAAAACCCACCACCTCTATGCGGTGCCAATCCTCTACTGACATCACATCCCTCACCTCTACAAACATATTAGGCACCCTTGTAGTTGGATCTGCTCTCATGGCTAAAATAACATATGTATCATGAATCAAATTAAGAACCTACCCTATTTCAATTACCTATACACATAACAACTATTTTTCTAACCAATTTCCTCTATGCCCCTATTTTCTAGTTAACCCACCTTTACTATCCTACTTAGACCCATATTTACCTCAAAATGCTTATATATCAACTTCAACTCCTAAATCAACCCACATGTTATTCTCCCACCTTAACTTACACACACACCTAACCCAAATTTACTTATTTCCAACCTAACCCAATTTTACCTATTTCCATCCATCCCAACTCACCTCTTATCCCATTCTTACCCAAACTCCTAAATCTAACTCTTTCCCCAACCCAACTCACCAACCAGCCCTCCCAACTACTCTCTCTGACCCAACTTGTCAACCACAAATGATTCTCCCCAATCACTGATAGTCCCCTTGGGGATTTTTCCCCTAGGGTCAACCACTACCGATTGGGGATAACCATCGATATTCACTGTTAGGTGACCATCGGTGGCATGGTTTGACCCCTTGACCTCCTCCTAAAACCCTAACTCCCTTTATACCACCCATAACTTACTCTCTCCACCCTTACACATTCCTACCTCCCTCTCTACAAATAATACACCCCCCCCCAAACATCTTATCTTGTAAACAAACACCAGAAAAAGCAAAACCCTAGTGCTAAACCTCAAAACCCATGATTCCTTAATTTGGCCTACTTAGTTATCTTTTTACATTTGATTCACACATTATAATTCATTTCTAATTTAAGACAGCCTACCTTGTTTCATGACTGATGGTGCCACCTCATTTCACATCCCATAAATTATCTTATAGCATCTCTGGTATCCATCTCAACCCCACTACTAATCTCCTCTTACCAACTCATTAGTACACTACACTATAAGACACTCTTCATACCACCACTTAGAGCACACAAATCACAAAGCTCTAAGTGAGGACAAATTTGGCCCTTATTGACCTTTTATCCATGGTTTTAGGATTTTGTCCCAACCATCAATAGTGTGATAGCCATTGATATTTGAACCTAACCATCAATGATTAGGGTCCACAAACACTTCTTCCCTCCCATACCCAGGGTAACTAGACCTAGGCCTTGACCAATTACCTATTTTTATTTTATAGCTTACTTAAAACTACATAACAAAAAGGGGCAAAATACAAACACTTAAAAACTACACAATGATAAATTTTGATGTCGTCTTGACCTATGGACCCCATATAACCTACTATCACCTATTTATGACTTAATTATGTCAATATTCCCTCCAAACATATCACTTAAGTTAGGCCCTTTTCACCCATTTACTCATAACCCCTCGACTATCACCGAACAGGGTAACCGTCAATGGTTGGCCTTAACCATTGATGGTTGTGGTCATAAACCCTACCTTAAGCTTTAAAAGCATTACCAAATTTCTTTTAGAATAGCATCCTCCAAAATGGCAACTTGCTTTAAAACTATATTTTAAAAAATGAATGAAGATAGGCATCTTTATCCTCCTAACTTAGCAACTTTCCCTCAAAGCTTCCCTCCTCACTTAACAAGTTTTTTCTATAAATGTAGGGATCTTAGAGGGGTTTTGAATGAGAAAATCAGCATCCAAATTCTCTTTTTATCTTTGTGTAGGCATCCAAGACCATGAATCTCTATCCACATGAATTTTGAAGGTAGGAGAACTATTATGTTGTTCAACTTCTTTCAGGCTTTGGTTATCGCTCCATCTAGAATCATACAGGTATCATTTACTTATTTTGGTCTTTTCTTCTATCATTTGAGTTTTCTATCTTGAAAAATATATTTTCATACATTTCCTTACCCATATATCCCATATCCCTCCTTTTACCCCTCGGTTACCCCATCTCTACCACCCATTTAATTCTCCACAGGCATTCACAAGAAACCACCACCAGTTGTTGTAACCATCACCGGTCACAACAACTATCATCAGTTACCTAACCATCACCAGTCAGATCTAACTTTTTCTGGTTACCCTGACCACTAATGGTCAATATCAAATAAAATAATATATTTTTATTTTCTCCCACTTTTAGCCAATCAAACCCTTATTTTTATTCCTAACTTGTCTATAGACTCTACTCTGATTCTCTGGACTTGACCTTAGTATACTTGTGCATCATGTCTTTTATTAGGTACATTATTTATCTTCTTGCATATCTACTTTCTTATCATTTAAATTCAAGTATATTTATTATATCATTTTTGACTTAATTATCTTAAAATTGGATTGATAGCCTCCTAAAAAGCCATATGCTTCTTGGATCTAGCATACACTAGGCAATCCACTCAACCTACCATCTAATAAAACTCTCTTCTAGTTTTTTTGTGATCTACAAGTAGTCCTCCCTAGCTAAAGGAGAGTTCCCACATTCATCTAGATCAATGCACATAGTATACCAGGTATTCATCCACACACCCTAATACTCACTTTATTTTATATACTTTCAAAACTAAGTAATGAAGGAAATAAATTGAAACATCTAGTCATGCCAAAGAGAGGGATATCTTTGAAGGCTTAGAATCCTATATTTGTATTAGAAATTAATGAGGTCACTCAAGGATAATTCATAAATTATATATCACTTGATGAGGTTGTAGATGATAAGTAGTATGAAAAAGATCCTAAAGTGCAAGATGAGTTTGTCTTTGTTGGTGATTGGTTTGTTGTTGATAACTCACTTGAGAAGATGTTAAGAGAGTTAGTAGGCAAGAAGTGTGCCTCATAAAAGGTCATGTTCAATAAGCATCATGCTTTACAACTTGTACCATCTTTTAAAATGAGTGAGTTCATGAATTTCCCTTTTGATCTAGGTAGATCTTGCCCTGTCATGGTTAGTTAAATTAGTTTTTCTTCTTATTTCCCTCCAAGTGCTTCCCTAACACATTTGTTTGTTTACTTTTGCTTTGTTTAGTTATTTTCCCTATTTTTTGTGTTTCCCTTCTTTTTTTGGTGGAATTTTTGTCTTCCTTTAGTCAAAATGGTTGTTTACAACCATTAATCAAAATTATCATTATTTATGAGTCCAAGTGTCATGCAGATGGTCTCGTTCTCAAGCATAGAAGGCATGCTTTCCAATTGAGTCATAAGAATGTTGTCAATTTTGACCCCATTGGTCAAATTATCATGCCATCATTTGAAACTTAGCATATCATGTCATTTTTCCTTATGAGTTAGGTTAGTCTTAAGATTTCTTTAAGATGATGTCTTTTGTGCCCTAATGATTCCTTACAAGTTTGGCACCTTGGTGCAATTTCTATCTACATAGATAAGCCTTCAAAGTTAAGCAAGCAAAATAAGACGTGCATAGAAATGTCAAACTTAAGCCATAGGAAATAATCATTTGAATTTAAAATCCTCAAAGGATCCTAAGCCCAAACATGGATATGCCAAGTGGTAGATCTACATTTAATAAAATCAAAAGATCCAATAACATGCAAGCAATAGCTTAAGTTAATGGGTCCAGGGAAATCCAATAGCATGGGTTAAATCATGCTAAAGATATAAATGATTATCATCAATTCAAAAAGTTAGCAGACCCAAGATAAATGTAGTGAAGATAAGTGTCTATATCATGGAAGCCAAGTTAGGATCCAATGGCAAGCAGTAATCTAACAAAGTTAGTGGGTCCAATTAGATCAATGGTGTGCATTAAATCCTGTTTTTAAGATCTAATGGTGAGTATCAATTCAAATAATTATAGGATCCCAAGGACAAATTTTCATGCACCAAGTGTCATGATCATGGGAAGCTAAAGAATTAATAGTATGTATTTGATCTCATAGTTAAATATCAACAGCATACACAGAGTCATGTAGTAAATATCAATAGTGCATAGGTCAAGGAGCTAGATCAAACATGAGGCCACCACATGGTACAAGCATAGGGGTAGATGAAGCTAATAGTAGAATATTGAGAATGAATGAAGAGATATTAGGTGGCACATATTTAGAAACCCATATCAAGATCAAGGTCCAATATCAAAAGTTAAAGCCTTGAGAATTTAAATAGATATCAAATATAATTGAGGTTAAACCAGAGAAAATATTTCAAAGGGAGGCCATAGAGGTAGACACATTAGTTTTGATGGGTTCATCACCAAATCCAACAACATGATTATAACCCTTTTCTTCACTCTTACATGCCAAAGATGAACCAGTAAGGAGAAATCCACACCAGAACAATATCACAACAAATTGATCTAACTATTATAATTTCTTTAATGCCAAAATATAGCTTTCAAATGACTTAATCTGACAATTTTAACCATAAGGAGCATTAGTGCAGGCTAAAAATAGATTGAAAGAGATTAATACAATTGTTATGGCTACCTTCCAGAAGAAATCTTAGGCATTATGATCTTTTATAATGTCATCAACATCAAAATGATTGGAAACTTTGGCTATTATGCTCCCTTCTCCATCCTTCTAAGCATTGATCCTCATCTCTCTCATCCCTTTCTACTATATATATAGGCTTCTAAGCCTTGAAATATATCCCTCTTTTTGGCATGACTAGACTCTACCAAGATTGATCTTTGTAACCTCTTGAGATAAATAGATGATCATTTTAGATTTCATTGTGTTTGGTATAGTGTGTTAAAGTCATTTTGATTTGCATGTGCAATAGAAATCTCTCCCTCGTTAAGTCTTGATCTCACCTTGATACTAGTTTATCTTATTGTGTAGGACACATGTTTAGTGTTTAATGTCATTTAATTGAAGCTAGTAAGTGGATACATTGACTGGTTAGTGCCTTGAATCAGGCCTTTCCATCACTTCCCTTAGGTTTTGATCACTTGGTAAACCTTTGCATGAAATATTGATGCATAACAAACATTTGGAGTTGTAGATTCAGTCTTTTGCTTATCTCATTAGTGTTTTTAAAAGTTCAAATAGAATGGATGAGTAATAAATTTAGGTACATCACCAACATTATCTTATATTTCCCTTTCAGTTATCTTTCTCTCCCTTTTCACCCCAACAATTAGTAGGTTTTAGTGGAAATGAGTTAAGTGATACATCAGAGCAGCTAGCCTTGTTAAAACTCCTATAGGTCTAACCCAAAATTAGGCAACCCACAACCTAGGGTCATTCCTATGTTGGACTATATTTGAGTAAAGGACCTAAATAATCCTTTGCTCATCTAGGGTACAATCTAAGTCCCTAACATTAGCAATAATGACAACTTTGATTGATTATAGATTAGGATATATGACCATCTCAAATGGTCTTAAATCAAAATGTATTCCTTTATATCCACCTTCACAACCATTAATCAATATTTTAAAATAGTTATGGGTAGATCAACCTATAGAAAAACATGATAGTATCTCCTCTCTAGTTATGGTCACAATAACTGATCATGTGGAAGAAGTAGAGGATGAGTTAAAAGAAGTATTAGAACTACTATGGATTTTAATAGTCCAGTTACAGACCTTGATAGAGGATCCTATAATGAAAGCACTTCCTATCCTTATGAACACCCATCCTTTCCCACCTCTTTTAGCATATTTTACAACTATAAAAACATTCAACATAGTGTTATGCAATGGTCACATGAAGGTAAAAATTTATTTTTGGTAGCCTTCCATTATCCTCTAGCTGGAGTAGTTTCTATAGGAAATAGATTTGTCAAAGATGTTATCACATTCCATATGTTTTTGCCATATCCCTATCCTCTCAGCTCTTTAATGAGTGAATTTAAACAAAGATATTCTTCCCATCTAGGCACTAAGCAAATCACAGTAGCACCAAAGAAGTTACTTAACATAAATAGTTAGTTGATAGATGATCAAGAAGTGAAAGTCTTTGATGTACTTAGAGAACATACTAAAGATTTTTATTGGGAATATCAAGACATGAAGGGAATCCATCTAAGTATATATGCACCCACCATATCTACATAGAGAACATTAAACTAGTAAGGCAATCTCAGAGAAGAATTAATCCTACCTTAAGAGACATTGTAAAAATTGAGATAGAAAAGTTGCTAGAAGTGGGATTAATTTATCTTATTTTTGATAGCCAATAGGTATATCCCTTGGTTATTGTTCCCAATAAAAATTGTAAATGGAGAGTATGCTTAGACTATAGGGAGCTAAATAAAGCAACCATGAGGGATTATTTTCCTTTACCCTTTATTGACCAAGTACTTGATAACTTGGTAGGGAATAGATACTTTCCTTTCTTGGATGGTTTTATTGGATACACCTAGATACAAATGGCACCTATGTTATCAATATGATTTTCATTTATGTCAAAGGGGATATTATTGGCATTATAGATGTCATTAATGTTCATAGATGAGTATGGTGATTTGAGGATGTGTAAGTGATCTTATCAGAGGTTAAGGATGATTGGAGTGCTTGTTTACATGATTTGTATTCATTTGGTTCTTCATATTGATCATCTAGACATTTTGGGTGTATAGAGGAATATTTGAATAGGCAGTTTGTTGATGTCACCATTACCATGTATGGACAGGGCTAGGGGAGTTGGTCATATGATTATGATCACATTAGTCCCTAGTTATTGTGCACTAAATTTAAAGTCATGTGATGAAGAATGATTGAAGATATGGGGATGCAAATTTGGATACTCAAGCAAAATTCACTAAGTTTCTATACTTAGCTAAATTTGCAAAAAGGTTCAACTAGAGCCAAGTAAGCATATTGATGAGGTTATCATTTGCATACATTTAAGTGTTAGGATAAAATGATCATATGGGTTTGTTCATATTTTTTCTTAGTTTCTATACACTAAATATTAGGTCACATGATGTAGTGCGATAAAAGATATACATGAGCAAAGTTGGGCTCCCAAGCATTTTGATAGTGTTTCTCACACTTAGTAAAATTTGTAGATAGCAAGAAAAAACTGAGTAGGCATTTTTATGATGTCATATCTTGCATGTATGAATGTTTCTAGAGAAAATGAATATATGTATGGAATCCCTTATATGAAAATATCTTATGCATTGAATTTTAGGTCATGCAACTAAGTGTAACAAAAGTTATGCAAGAATAAAGTTGGCCTTCTAGGCAGTTCTAAGCATATTTAGCTTTATGGTAGAAGAATCTAAGTGAGTAGAGTAATGTAATTATGTATTGCACATATGAAATATTAATGAATATATTATTATATGGGTTAGTTCATTATCATTCCTAGTTTATATGGTCCAAATTTTAGAATAGGTAGATGAGCAAAGCAAAAGATATGAAGGTGCAAAGTTAGCCTTCCAAGCATATTGAGATGGTCCCCACACTTAGTCAAATATGTATAAGCTAAATTTTGAGCTTTTTAAAAGATCTAACATTTAATTCTTAATCATACATTTAATATCCAATGATGTGTAATGATTCAATATGTCAAAAGCACCTATGAGTGAACATGATAGTGACAAGTGTCACAATCATGGAGCTTGAATAATAAATCTATAATGCAGTTCAAAGTCAATTAGTCAATGATTAATGTGAGGATTACAAGTGTCTCAATAGCAAGATAAAATATCAATTTAAAGAATGTATTCACTAATTCCAAGTGTCATATTCATGGGAGCTCATCAAAGATAAAGATTGAGCTTGTCAAAAGATCAAATAATGAGTAGTTGCTTGTGTAATGAAGATCTAACGGAGTGAGTGGACTTAATGGGATAAAGTGATTAATGTTTAATAAGATATAAGTGAGTTAAATTCTATGCTACTTAGAATATCTAATAGTATGTGGGAGCTCAAATCAGAAAGATCAATGAATGAATTATAAAAATGAATCATTAAAGCTCAAAAGCATATAAAGATCCAATAGAGCATGTGAGCTTGTCAGATATTGATCCAATGGATGAATTTTAATGTTGATTAATTTGAATTAAGGCCATCAGATCATGGCTTGAAACTTAAGATCAACTATCAATATTTAAAGATAGGTTCATTACAATGGTCAAGCGATAGAACATGTAGGAACTTATAGTTAAGCCATAAATTATGACATAGATAATGAATTTGATCATTGTGGTCAATCAAAATTGTGTAACAAGGCATGTACATCAAAATTAGAGCCTAATATTTAATAAATATAGTAAAATACCAAGAATCATGGTGGTGTAGCATGAGTTCAAGACATGGGAAACTTTTTATTCAAGAGATAATGAACTGAATCTAGAATAGAGCATGATGTGTTTGTAAACAAGTGTGAACATAGAGAAGATATGAAACCCTAGATCAAATGCATATATATATATATATATATATATAACATCTAGGACATAGTCAGGGTTGTTTTTGCTACTGATATTATTGAATTATGTTAAATAGAGATATATAGAGACACAAAAGCAAAGATTTAGAGTGGAAGAGAACATAGATGAAGTGCAGAGCATGAGTAGTTATAAACTAGACCTATAATAGAGAATATAGAATTGGATTCATTTATGAATCTATATTTTAATACAGAGTTTTTTTTTCATATTAAAATCCAATAGATAGGTGCCATCAGATAAGATGAGTTAGTGCTCAGTGAGCGAGTGGGTGCTTCCTTAGAGTAGGTTTTATTAAATCAGGGGATTGGTGTCTCCTTAGGGTTGGTGCCCTTAAACATTGTGACTATTGAGGTTCTTTATTGTGAGGTTGGATTAGAACAATCTATTCTAACAGCTATTCTCATGGTGGTTTTTCCCATATTGGGTTTTTTATGGTATATCTAGTGTTGTGTCTATTTGTGTGTATATGATCTATGCATATAGTTTTAATCTACATTAAAAATTTAATAAAATGACTAACTTAATATACTAATTAACCCCCCCTTTTAGTATATATATGTGTTCCAATAATTGGTATCAAATCCCTAGTTCCTTAGAATAAGCTTAATCAGCTCAAGTAGATCTTTGACGATGAACACAAATGGCTAGTCAAAAATGAACTTCCTCAAATAAGGCATCTCTCTTTGATGGATCAAACTATGCATTTTAGAGAATAAAAATGGAATATATTTATCTTCATTAGGGTTTGATGTATGGATGTCTTTTGTAAATGGATATACAGCTCTTTTTATAACTCCTACTAATCATGTTGCCAAGAAAACATATGAGAACAATGTCAATGCAAAGAATGTTATTTTATGTGGATTGTCTAATTTAAAGTTTATCAAAGTGATGTATTATTAAAATGCATAATATATCTAGAATAAATTAAAAAACATCTATGAAGGTGATGACAAGGTAAAGCAGGCTAAGCTACAAATGTTCAAAGGCAAGTTTGAAAGCCTTAAAATGAATGAAGAAGAGAAAATTGTAGACTAACTCCTCAGAGTAGATGAAATAGTCAATTCAATTAGAGGCCTTGGAAAAGAGATGAAATATCTAGTCATTTTCAAAAAGTTCCTAAGATTTCTACAAGCAAGGTATGACTCAAAAATATCTATAATAGAGGAAGCAAGAGATCTAGATAAACTCACAATTGATGAGTTGTATGGAACATTCATAGCCTATGAGATGAGAATGGGAGAAACATATACATTAAAGAGAGAATTTTAATTCAAAGCATCCAAACTAGTGAAGGTAGAAGCACCTACATCTATATCTAAGGAGACTGATGAAGAAGAATCCAACTTTGTCAGAAGATTGAGAAGAGAGTCTAGAAAGTGCAAAGCTAAGTTACCCTTCAAATGCTTTAACTATGGTAAAGTAAGACATTTTACTACTAAATTCCCTTATAACCAGAAGGATAACTTTGAGCAAGAAGAGAATAGTAAAAAGGTGAAACCCTACTATTCCAAGAAGAAGAACTTCTTCAAAAATAAGAAAGGCTTATACACAAAAGAAGACAGTGATTCAATGGATGACACTGACAGTTTTAATGATGGTCATGATTGTGCTTTTTTGGTTGAGTAAAATGAAGTCTTATTCATGGCAATAGGATCAAATTTTTTGGATCAAGAAGTTGAAGACTTGGATGAAGAACAAAAAGGAGAAGTGGATTTAGAATGTGAACTCATTTATGCTCTAGAAGAAATAGACAAGTAGAGAAAAGAGAACTCAAAATAGAAGAAACTTGGACAAAAAGAGATTGAAAAAATGTCCAATAGTCTTGAAAAATCTGATCAAATAATGGTTAGCTTAAAGACACAAGTTGAAGAGGATAAAAAAATAGAATATGTAGTCAAGCTTGAACTACATTCTAAATATAATGAGTGCATGAAGTTAGAAGTAGAGATAGTGGCTTTAAGAAAATATCTTGAGAAAGTTAAAGGAAAATAAAAAAAAGTTTGAAGTTTATAGGAGGATCAAACATTCTTAATGAACTGGTCATCTCTTAAAATCTTTCAAAAGAGAGATCAGGTATTGGTTATGAAAAAGGAAAAAAATCCATAAATAGTACATCTCCTAACCTATATGACAACTTCAAAGCAGAAAGAGAATCAAGAGCAAAGAAAGAGAAAGCTTGTAAGGATACAAAGATAGACTCAAACACAGTTGATGTGAAGAAATCTAAAGGATAAAATAACCCTAAAGAAAAGAAGAAGAGAAAGGTATCTAATATAGATGGATACAAAAAAGTGAGAGACTTGAAGAAGCCAAAGTTTAGAATAGTTCCTCATACTACTCAAAAAAATGTTATAACTAGGTATTCATCATCTTTCTATGGTTATTGTTATACCTATAATTAGTTTCATCATAGGGCTATTGATTTTAGAGTTGTTCCTAAAAGGAGAACAAATAATGTAAGTATAAATTCATTTTCTCCCTTGTTTGATATAAATGTAATATGTTATAATTACAAAAATTTTGGTCACGTAGCTAAACAATGTAGAACAAACTTTGTAAGACTAAAAACATAAATTAAAAATAAAGGCATGCCTCTCAGTATGAAAAAAGGTTCACAAGTCTCTAAAAAGGAGAAAAAAAAGACAAATAAGAAACCTAAAAATGTATGGAAAGTGAAAGATCAATCTATGATTTCTCAAACTGCACTCCATGCCAAGGATCAAAATTTATGGGTAATAGACAGTGGTTTCTCAAAACATATGACAGGTGATAAGATCAAGTTCATCAAATTGATCAAATGTAAGGAAGGGTCTATCAGCTTGGGAGATAATACTAAATTAAATATTAGAGGTGAAAGACCCTTGAACATATTTGGAAAACTACCTACACATGATGTCCTTTATGTTGAAGGATTGAATCATAATCTGTTAAGTGTCAACCAAATATGTGGCAATGGATATAATGTCATATTTAATGTAGAAGGATATAAGTTAGAGAGATCTAGAAGACTAGTTACAGAAGAAAAAATAATTGAAAGCAATATCTATAATCTTGTCGAAGTGAATGGTGATATATGCCTAATAGGAAAGATTGATGAGAGTTGGTTATAGCATATAAGAATGGGTCATGTCAACTTTGATAACCTAGTCAAATAGAAATAAAATAAGTGTTTTAGACACATGACTAAGATAACCAAACCTATAGACATTACTTGCAAAGAATGTCAACTAGGCAAGAAGATAAGGGTCAAATTTCAAATAAAGGAGTATGTAGCTACAAAGCCTATAGATTTAGTTCATATTGATCTTTATGGTCTTACTAAGACAAGAGGATCAAAATAAGAGAGGTAATTCATGTTATTTTTAGATGATTGCTTAAGAATGACATGGGTAACCTTTTTGAAGGATAAGTCACAGGCATTTGAGAGATTCAAGATCTTTAGGGCCATGGTAGAGAATGAGATTGGATGAAAAATAAAATGCTTAAGATCTTATAAAGGTGGAGAATTCACCTCAAATGAGATTATAGAGTATTTTGATAAGCATGGAATAAAAATGCATTACTCTGTAGCAAGGACTCCACAACAAAATACAGTTGATGAAATAAAGAATAGGACAGTCAAGAAGATGGCCAGAACAATGCTAAAAGAGGCCAAGTTATCTAATGGATACTAGAGAGAAGTAGTCCAAATAGCATTATATATCTTGGACAGATTTTAACTAAGGGTAAACAGTGATAAAAATCCCTATGAAATATCATATGGAAAACATGATTATGTTAAGTACTTCAGAGTGTTTGGAAGCAAATGTTACATCAGGAGAAAAGAGGACAAATTGGGAAGCTTTGAGTCAAGATGTGATGAAGGAATATTTCTTGGTTATTCTACCCAAATAAAATCCTACATATGTTACAACAAAAGGCTACACAATATTGTAAATATCGTCAATGTCAAGGTTGAAGAAGGCTTGAAACATGTTAAACATGACAAAGACATCTATGAAGAAGATATAGATTCTAAAGATGAAATATCTAGTGAAGAACCTGAGGAAGTAAATGAATAGCCACTTACAAGATTTGTTTAAAAGGATCATCTTATAGATCAGATCATTAGCAATAAGAATGAAGGATTAAAAACAAGGAGAAGAGTTACACAAAATAAGGAGAAAGTAAGTTTTGCTCTAATGTTTGAAATTGAGCCTAAGAGCTATGTTGAAGCTATCAAGGATGAGAATTGGCTAAAAACCATGGAAGAAGAACTAAGCCAAATTGAAAAGAATAAAACTTGGCAATTAGTTCCTAGACCTTCAAACAAGAATGTGATAGGTACAAAGTGGGTCTTTAGAAACAAGGTCAATGAGGATTGAGTTGTTATAAGAAATAAAGCAAGATTGGTGTGTAAAGGATATGCACAAGTTGAGGGCATAGATTTTGAAGAAATATTTTCTCTAGTTGCTAGATTGGAAGCTATAAGAATGTTTCTAGCATTCTCTATTTACAATAAGTTTAAAGTCTATCAAATGGATGTTAAGTATTCTTTCTTGAATGGGAACCTAGAAGAGGAAGTCTACATAGAACAACTTGAAGGTTTTTAGTCGTCAGAATAAGAAGATTATGTATGCATACTAAAGAAATATTCGTATGGTCTAAAATAAGAAACTAGGGCATGGTATTCAAGATTAGACCAGTACCCACAATAATAAGGATATAATAAAGGATGTGTAGATAGCAATTTGTACTTCAAATCAGAAGGTGAGCATATGTTGATTATTGTTGTTTATATATATGACATCATCTTTGGTGGTAGCAACAACAAAATGTGCAAAGAATTTGATACACAAATGCAAAGTGAGTTTGATATGTCTATGCTTGGAGAACTTTCCTTCTTCCATGGTCTACAAATAGCACAAATTGATGAAGGGATATTTAGATCCCAAACCAAGTATGCAAAAGAAATTCTCAAGAATTTTGAAATGGAAGATAGCAAACCAGTTAGTACTCCCATAATAATTGATTGTAAGTTGAGCAAAGAGGATGAGTCCCTTGATGTAAATCAGACTATATACAGATCAATGATAGGTAGCTTGTTATACCTAACTACATTAAGACCCGATATCATGAAAGTAGTGTGCATGGTTGCAATATTTCAAGATACTCCTAAATAATTACATTTCAATGCAATGAAAAGGATCTTTAAATATATCAAGATCACAATTAATTATGGCCTATGGTATCCTAAAAGTGAATATTTCACTTTGATAGCATATACAAATATTGATTAGGTAGGAAGTGTGGATGATAGAAGAAGAACTAGTGGTGGTGCATTTTTCCTTGGAAACATACTTGTATCATGGTTGAGCAAAAAGCAAGAGTCAGTTACTCTTTCTATAACAGAAGTAGAGTATGTGGCAATAGTGGCATGTTGCACTAAAGTCTTGTAGATGAAGGAAACACTAAAAGACATCAAGGTAGAGTACAAATCACCTATCTCTATTCTTTGTGATAATTCAAGTGCTTTTAATATATCAAAAAATCTAGTGATGCATTCCATAACCAAGCACATATCAATCAAGTATTGCTTCTTAATATAAATTGTTTCAAATCAAGAGGTCACAATGGAGTATGTGTTAAATCAAGATCAAATTACAGACATATTCACCAATCCTCTTCCCAAGGAATAATTTAAATATTTGAGACAGAAGTTAGGATTGGTGGCTCCTACATCACATCACCAAATCCTAGTGATGGGGCATGAGTCTAGGGGGAGTCTCATAGAAGCTTTGTTAATCCCTAAAAGAAGAGAGAAATGGAAACTTAGGTATACATAATTTTGAAAAATTTTAATGAGTTGATGGTTTTAGATGCTTGGAAAAACTCCTTTATTTGATAACAGGGGAGAAACATTTGGACAAATAGTGTGAAAGAGTCCCTTTGTTGTTGATGTCAAAGGGGGAGAAGAAGTGAAAATGCTCTCTTCAAAAGTTTGGAGAAAAAGTGCAAATGATAAATAAGATCAGAGCATGTGTCCAAGTTTGAGCTTAGGTAAATGTGCCATTACCTTAGGGGGATCAAGTGTGGTATAAATAACTTCACTTCATACTCATCATAAGCCAATCTAATCAATGCCAAAGAAGGAGCAAAATATTATAAGATCAGAGCATTTAGTTTGTCATCAATGACAAAGGGGGAGATTGTTGGTAATATGATTGTCAATTAGGTCAAAAAAGAGGTTATTAGCATTATGTATGTCATTGATGTTCATATATGAGTATGGTTATTTTAGGATGTGAAATTGATCTTATTAATGTCAAGGATGATTGGAGTGCTTGTGTGCATGAGTGGAATTCATCTGGTTCTTCATATTGATCATTTAGACATTTTGGGTCTATAGAGGAAAATCTAAATAGGTAGTTTGTTGATGTCACCATTACCATGTGTGGATAAGTCTAGGGGAGTTGGTCATATAGTTGTGATCACATTAGTTCCTAATTATTATTCACCAAATTTGAAGCCATGTGATGAAGTATGGTTGAAGATATGGGGATGTAAAGTTGACTACTCAGATAAAATTCACTAAGTTTCTATACTTAAACAAATTTGCAAAAGGGTTTAAGCATATCCAAGTAAGCATATTAATGAGATCAGCATTTTCACACATGGAGGTGTTAGGATAAAATTATCATATGGGTTTTTTCATCTTTGTTCCTAGTTTTTATGCATTGAATCCACGATGTAACACGATAAAATATATGCATTAGCAAAGTTTCTAGAGTAGATAGTAAGAAAATTTTGAGTAGACATTTTTATGATGTCATATCTTTCACGTATGAAGGTTTTTAGAGCATATGAATATATGGATGGAATCTGTTATGTGATAATATCTTATGTATTGAATTTTAGGTCATTCAACTAAGCACAACAAAATTTACACAAGAACAAAGTTGGCCTTCTAGGTAGTTTTATGCATAGTTAGCTCTGTGGTAGAAGAATCTAAGTGAGCAAATTAATGGCATTATATCTCACATGCATGAAGGATTCATGACAAGATGATCAATGGGTGTTTTCATTATCATGCCTAGTTTATATGGTCTAAGTTTCAAAATAGGCAGATGAGCAAAGCAAAATATATAAAGGTACAAAGTTAGCCATCTAAGCATATTAGTATGGTCCCCATACTTAGTCATATCTATACAAGGTAAATTTTGAGCTTGTTATAAGATCTAACAGTTATCACTTAATTGTACATTGAAGATCCAATGAATCACAACAAATTCAATATGTCAAAGGCACCTATGAGTAAATGCACTAGTGATAAGTGTCATAATCATGGAGCTTGAATAGTAAATCTACAGTGTGGTTCAAAGTCAATTAGTTCATGATCAATGTAAGGATGCCAAGTGTCTCAATAGTGAGAACTAATAGTAATGTATAGAAGACACTTGTTAATTCCATGTGTTACATTCACAATATCTCTTTATATATAAATATCGAGCTTGTTAGAAGATCAAACAGTGAGCAGTTGATCATGCAATAAAGATATAACGTAGCTAGTGGACTTAATGGGATAAAGTGCTCAATATTTAATAAGATAAAGGTGAGTTAAAGTCTGTGCTACTTAGAGATATAATGGCACACAAGATCTCAAATCAAAAATATCAATAGATGCATTTTAAAGTTGAATCATTAAAGCTTGAAAGTGTATAAAAATCTAATAGAGCATATGAGCCTATCAAAGATTGAGCTAATGGACACATTTTAAATCTGAGTAATTTGAAAGAAGATCATTAGATCATGACATGAAACTTAAGATAAATGGTTGATATTTAAAGATAGATTCATTATAATAGTCAAGTGATGGAACATGTATGAACTTGTAGTTAAGCCATAAATTATGACATAGACAATGAATTCGATCACTATGATTGACCAAAATTGTGTAAAAAGGCATGTGCATCAAAACTAGATCCTAATATTTAGTAAATATAGTAAAATACCAAGAATCATGGTGGTGGAGCATGAATTCAAGACGTGGGAAAATTGTTGTTCAAAAGATAATGAACTGAGTCCAAAATAGAGTGTGATGTGTTTATAAACAAGTGTGAACATAGAGAAGATATGGAACCCTATATCAAATGTTTATATATATGACATCTAGGATACAGTCAAGGTTGTTGTTCTTCCTAATATTATTGAGTTGTGTCAAATAGAGATATATAGATACATAGAAGCAAAGAGGGAGAGTGGAAGAGAAGAGAGATGAAGTGCAAAGCATGAATAGTTATAGGCCAGACCTATAATAAAGAATTGGATTCATTTATGAATATATATTATAGTCTAGATTTGTAGCTCCATAGTATAATCTAATAGGTAGGTGCCATATGATAAGTTTATTTGGTGCTCAGTTAGGGAGTGGGTGCTTCCTTAGAGTAGGTGCTCCTAAATAAGGGGATTGGAGTCTCTTTAGGTTTGGTGCCCTTAAACATTGTAACTAGTGAGGTTCTTTATTGTGAGGTTGGATTAGAATGGTAGATTCTAGTAGCTATTTTCATGGTGGTTTTTCCCATATTGGGTTTTCCATAGTATATCCAGTGTTGTGTTTATTTGTGTGTATGTGATTTCTACATATAGTTTTAATCTACATTAAAAAGTTAAGAAAAATACTAAGTTAATCAATATACCAATTCACCCCCACCTCTTAATATATAGTTGTGTTCCAAAAACCTAAAGATCAAGATAAAATAACCTTCACTTGTCCATGTGGGACATTTGCATATAGGTTATTCCCCTTTGGTTTGTGTAATGCACCTGCTACCTTCCAATGAGTAGTCTTAACTATATTTTCATATTTAACCAATGATTGTGTGGAAATTTACATGGATAATTTTAATATTCATGGAGATTTATTTGATGAAATTTTGAACAATCTAAGCAAAGCACTAAAAAAAAAGTGAAAAATACCGTCTATCCTTGAGTCATAGGAAATTTTTAATCATGGTAGAGGAAGGAATAGTTTTAGGACATCATATTTCTGTAAAAGGAATCCAAGTGGATCCAAATAAAATTTAAGTCATTTCAAAATTTCCTATCCCTCAAAACCAAACTAATATCAAAAGCTTCTTAGGCCTTTTAGGATATTACAGAAGGTTTCTAGAAGATTTTAGCAAAATTGTTGCTCCAATATTTGCTTTCTTGACAAAAGAGAGTGAGTTTGTTTGGATTCTAGATTGCCAACAAGCCTTTGATACCACTAAAGAAAAATTGAATTCTGATCTAGTCCGAAGAGGACCTAATTGGTTACAGTCCTTCCATATTTACATTGATGCATCTAATCATTTTATAGGGGTAGTTCTAGGACAAAAAGATGAATATGGATAGATGTATGCCATTTACTACATTAACAAGAACTTGACTCCTATTGAGAGAAACTAAACAACCACTAAGAAAGAATTCATTGTTATGATTTATGTCATAAACAAGTTTAGACATTATATCACTAGTTACAAAATATTTGCATATACTAATCATGCAGTTATCAAATATTTTATGAATAAACCAATGGTAGGAGGAAAAATTATAAAATGGATATTATTATTACAATAATTTGATATAATAATTATTAATAAACCTATAAATTTCAATGTGGTTGCCAATTTTCTTTCTAGATTGAATAATGCAGATGAAGAACTTGTAGAAGATAGTTTCCCAAATGAGCAACTATGTACTATTGTAACACAATCACCTTGGTGTATTAATATAGCAAACTTTTTGGCTACAGGGAAGTTTCCTCTTTAGTTCACTATAAAAAAAAAAAAAAAACATTTGACTAAAGCTAGTTCTTGTTATAAGTCGATTAATGGTATATTGTTTAAATATGGAACCAATCACATCTTCTATAAGTGTGTAAAAGAGAATGAAATGTATGACATATTTCATGCTTATCATGATGAACCTAGTAGAGGACACTACTTAGTCAAAATAATAATACATAAGATCCTTGGAGCTAGCTACTACTGACCACCTCTTCATAAGCAAGTAAAGAGGTACATTTGGTAATGTGATATATGTTAGAGAATGGATAAACTTACACTATCTTCTAAAATGCCTCTCCATCCTCAAGTAGTTTTAGAACCTTTTAAAAAGTGGGGCATGGATTTTATTGGGCCCATAGATCCACCTTCTCAAGGAAAGGATTACTTACTGGTATGTGTTAGCCAAATTTGGCCCACATATAAAGCTTTTACATGGTTTGATGGAATGAGCAGACCAAAGGCTTGAAATAGGTCTACAATTATAAAGAAGAGGATACAAGTAGGTTTCATGGTGTTCAAGAAGATCAAGGTTAAGGAAAAGTTTCACGATCCTTAGGGGATTCATTGGAGCTTCCAAAGATCAAACAATAGCTCCTAACATAGGTCTAAATGAACTAGACCATCATCTAGATGTCATGAAAAAATGGACAAGTCAGCTTATTTTTGAATTTTATAAGTTCACTTAGAAATCCTCTCAATCCAAAATAAATTCATGTACATGATTCCCTTCAATCCTTGATCTTTCTCTAAAAACTTCATGTCTTGATGAGTTCTCTATCTTGAGATATAAGTCTTCAAAGTTTAGCTTGTAGAATGAAATTTTCATATGGACATCAAAATTAAGCCACAAAAAATAACCATTGGGGTTTAAAATAAATATGGGTGCATGGACATCAAATAATATGCATGTGAATGTCAAATTTAATCCACAACATATAATCATTGGGGTTCAAAAATCTTAAGACGTTCATGTAGATGTTAAAGACATTCATGTGGACAGCAAATATAGGTATGCAGATGTCAAATTTGGGCCTCATAAATTCATTATTTGATTTCAAAAGGTGGTTATGAGTAGATCAACAGCTCGTGTTCTACGTATATTAAGAGCTCATGTTCAATCATACATCAAGATCAATGGTGATTATTGAGTCAAAAGGTTAGTGGGGTCCACACTAAGCATGTGAGGTCAACAAGTGTCACATTCTCAAAGCTTAAAATCAAAGACCAATATAGGGATGCCAAGTGGCATGATCTCATGATCTCATATTAGTTATAATGGTGCATATAAAATTATAAGGTCAATGGTATTGAGTAGATCAATCTTGAGCGTGCAATCATATAAAAAAATCAATGGTGAGTAGTGAGTCAAAAGGTCAATGAATCTTAAGAGAAAATGGGAAGATAATGAGTGTCAAAACTATGGAAACTATCAGATAAATCAATGATAATCATGCAATCACACCAAGAAAGATCTCTGATGCACATGAGGTCAAAGATTCAAAGGACTGATAGCAAGATCTTTCAAAATAAATAAAGAGTTGCTAGTTAGCATAATATGAGAAGCTCATATCAAGATCAATGCTTGAAATTAAAAGTTGAAGCCAAATTAGTCAAGGTCAAATTAAAGCCAATATTTTAAAGAGGTAGACACATCATTTTGATGGTTTTGTCACAAAATATAGTAGCATAATTGTGACCCTTTTCCTCTATTCTTGCATGCTAAAGATGAACCATTAGGGAGTAATCAATGCCACCAAGATCAAAATAAATAATTTGAGTTGTTATAACTGCATTGATGTTAGAAGGAGATTGCAAAATATTGACCCAACTATTGTAACAACTTTGATGCCAAAAATTTTATTGAAAATGACTTGATTTCACCATTGTAACTGTAAGGAACATCAGGCAGACCAAAAATGGATTGAAAGGGACTAATACAATTTTCATGGCCATTTTCTAGAAGTAGTCTTAACATGATGATCTTTTCTAATGGATTCAACACTAGATAATCAAAAATCTTGATCATAATAAACCTTTTCCATCATTCTACGCCTTGGTCCCCATCTCTTTCATCCCTTATGTTATATATACATGGTTCTAAGCCTTAAAATGGATCCTTCTCTTTGAAATGACTAGACTCTACCAAGATTTATACTATAACACCGATTTAATGCAATAAACACTGAATTCCTTCATTTCACAAGCTAATTAAAGTTTGTCTTATGAGTTCATTGATGTTTCTAAGTGAATGTATGTTTCCTTGCCTTTATCTCAGTCTTCTCAACTTCATATAATGCTTTGGAAGTTCCCACAAGTCATTCTAAGTGCATATATAGTCTGTTGGTTAGTGTGAAAGTGGACAATTGCCCTTCCATGCTAGGTTGATGGCTAGTCACTATTTTTTTGTAAAACACTTATGGTGAAACTGATCAAATAGTGAATAAATTGATGTTTATCAGTCTTGAATGTGTCTTATAGTGTGTCTTTTAAGTGTAAGGATCCAAAACATTTGGTGCATCACCTTAGTTTTACATGCTTTCATAGATTAGTATCAATCTTTCTCCCTTTTCCAAGCAAGAGTTGGTGTAGGCTTAGTATAAGTGATAGATCCAAAAGGAAGCTATATTTCTCTAGAGGTTTTACCTAGTTTTAGGTGACCCATGTCCTAGGGTCAGTCCCATGTTGGGCTAGGTTTGAGAAAGAGGACCTGAACAATCCCCTTTCTCATCTAAGGTGCAATCTAGACCACCAACAGTTCTGACATGTTGGTGAGACACATTTTATTTGAATAACTAAAATTTGGAGCTAAGGAGAAGAATCTATAATATCAAAGAGACATCCACCATTAGTAGGAGCTCAAGATCTTTAAATTTTTAGAGTTCATAGCATAATCTAGATAGCATTCTCATGCCAAAGGTCACTACAAGGTCAGCTAGTAAAGGCGTTCCCATTAAATTCATTAAGATACTTATTGTTTCATTTAATAGAGGAAGGTTTAATAAGATAATACCTTATCCTCAAAGGCAATATTCATCCCCTGGTCATCCTATTACCTTAAGCAATGCAATCCTTACTACCCAAATGGCTATCAAAAATCAAGTATTTGTTCCATTTAATAGAGGTAGTTCATTAAACTTAGCCCAGTATGATGATATTCCTATGTTTTCTCTTAAAATCATGTCATTATTTTCTGGAGAACATCAAAAAATTGTTATTGAGCACATCTAAGATGTTGTTAACCTTAACTCTGTTTATAATATTATTAAAGATAATGTGGTTGTCAAGTTGCTTATTGCTTCTTTCAAGGGAAAAGCATTGGAATGGTATAGAAATCTTCCATTGAATTTCATTACTACCTAGGATGAGTTAGTATTAGCCTTAGTCAAGAAATTTGAGGACAAGTTTGACCACTTATATTTAGTTGAATAGCTGACTAACATAAAGAGTGCTGCTCATAAGTCCATGTCTGATTTTAACCTTAGATTCTAAAACACATGGACTAGAATACCTACTTTGATCAGATCATCCCCCAAATATGCTTTCTTATATTATTTAAGATCCCTTAATTATGACATTAGTGTGATGATACAGTCTATGGGTGGTAATACCTTGCCAAATGCTTATGAGATTGCTATAAGAGCATAAAATAGTTTGATATAGGTTGGTAAGCTTTCTCCTAGGCCCTCAATGCCTATATTCCTAGAGTTTCAATCTTTTCCACCCCCTCAAGTTCCTCAAATCCCATAGGTAGCTCCTATTCCATCTCTTAAGGCTCAAGTTGTAGCCACTTCTAATCAAGTTAGTGAGATTGGAGAATTGAAAAGTCTATTACAATCTTTTGGGAATGAAATAGTTTAACTCAAAAGATAGAAATTCTAGGGTATGTCTTATCAACAACACAATTAAACCTTTCATCAGCATTTCAAAGATCAAAGACCCCCTTACCAAGGATTCAAGGAAAATAGACCACCCTACCAAGTGTAAGGAGCCATAGTTTCAACTAAACCATATGCATCTCTTGATCCTAATGTACCTTCTACATCAAAATTTGTTCCCACACTACATTAAAACAATTTGATGCATGACTCAAATTTGAAACCCTCCAACTCCCATGATTTTTAGATCATTACTATACCATAAATGACTCAAGAAGAGTTTTCTCTTTAAGGAGGTTAGTATTCAGAGGAAAACTCGGTACCCTAAGGAGAGGCAAAATAGGTCCAAGGAAAGCCTAATGTCATTAATGTAAATTGGCAAATGGATGATTATGTTGCTTTCAATCATGGTGGTGAGACTAGCAGTTCAAGTGGTCAATTTAAAGTTGTAACTAGAGCTAAGAAAAGATCCATTGATGAGGCTCAAGATGTGATCAATGATTCTAGTGTTCATAGTATTATTCCCAATAATATCAAAGATCAACATGTTATCCCTGCAACACAAAATCAAAATGCAAAGGTCAAAAAGGTCCCTTAAATACCTCTAGTCCATAAATAACCAGTGGTTAAAAAGATATAGCCAAAGATTAGTGGAGATTCACTTATCATAGTGGATCAAATGAAGAAAAATAATTTCAACATTAGCATGTGGTATTCCCTTACTATTCCAATATAAAAATATATGCTCATCCAAGAGATTTCACCTCTCAAGGTGTCTCTAAGACCAGTTGAGAAATAAGGTGTTATCCTAACTAATTCAGACCATCCAATGAATCATCAAGTACAACAAGAACACAAAATTGAAAAAGGAGATAAATATAAGGTAAATTATATTAAAACTTCTCCCTTCTACCTCTCCTTGATAGTTGGTGATTTTCTAGTTCATAACTATATGGTAGACAATGGAACTAGTAGCATTGTCATGCCTAAGCAAATTATAGACAAGCTTGGTCTTATCTATGCACCAAATGTTAAATGGGTATTTTAATTGTATGGTTCAATAAAAAAGATAGTAGGCATCATCAAAAATCTAAATTTGACACTACATGCTTGCCCCAATGTTACCATTCAATAGGATATAGTTATGGTGGACTTGCCTCCCTGTTTTGCCATGTGTCTATCAAAAGACTTTACTTCAAATATTGGAGGATATTTATCAGATAATTGGACATATTTAATGTTCAACACTAGGTATGGTAATAAGGTAACCATACATTTTGAAACTATTACACAGTTCTATTTAGAACCATATATTCCAAGTGTTGTAAACACTAATTGCCTCATCTCAAATGAGGTGATAGAAGATAGTGTAGAGGAATCTAAATCTCCTCTAGATTGGATTAAAAAAAAATTACTTGATAAGTGGGCCTTTATCTCACATGAGTATGATCCTTATAATCTAATTGAAGAAGAAGAACTTGGTGTTTATTGCTTGCATGAGAAAGATGCACCAAGCCCAGCCTTGATGAAGGATGATGAGCCTAGTGATGATCTTTGGAAATTATAATTTTATGGGTCAAGGAATAGGCATGGTACCAAGGCTGAAATGATGTTTATTTCTCTAACAAAGCAAAGTTAATTCTCATCTATCAATTTTCAGTTTGGTTGTTCAAATAATGTTACAGAATATGAGGCACTAGTCTATGGTTTACAATGGGCTAGGAAGATGAAAGTCAACACCTTACAAGTCTTTGGGGATAGTAAACTTGTAGTTCACCAAGTGAGAGGTGTTAATGTATTATAAAACCCATTACTTAAGTCTTATAATCATATGGTATAGGACTTACTTGAAGATTCTTAGGCCTTCAACATTTAGGCAATATCAAGAGATGAGAATAAACATGTAGATAGGTTAGTTGCCATTGGGGCATAATTTAGTATCCCAGCTGATGTAAGAAGTGAAAAGGTCTAGTCACACATTAAGGTGGTGGTAAGGCCTTCTATCTTAGATAATAATGATAATTGGTAATTTTTTTAAGATGATAATAAGATTGTCAGATTCTTGTAAGAAGAGGTTGAGTTTTCTTCAAGAAACTAGTCAAATGCTTACAACAGTATGCTGATCAGATTGTGCAACTAATAAAAAATAATTTTATCAAGGGATTGGTCACACTTGAAAACATATTTAGTGCTAATGATGAGTTGATGAAAGTTAAGTCAACTTTATCAACAAAGGAAGAACACTATGCTAATGTGGAAGTTGCACCTGGTAAGAACCTAAAGTTGGGTAAGGTTTGCACTTATTAAGAGAAGGAAGCTTTCTTTAAGTTATGTGCAAGCTTTTTTGATGTATTTGCATGGAAATTTAGTGATCTTAAGAAATTTGACCCAAGTCTAGCTCAACACACCATTGAGATAGAATATGAAGCTAAGCCAGTAAGACAAAGATAAAGGCCCATTAATCCTAAGCTTGAGCTTTTGATGAGAGTTGAGATTCATAAGCTCATTGAGTCGGCTATTATATTTCCAATCAAGAACTCAACTTGGATGGAAAATATTATCCCAGTAAAAAAAAATGATGATGAAATTAGACTATGTGTTGACTTCTAATACTTAAATAAGTCTTTCCTTAAAGACCACTAACCACTACCATCTATGGAGCAAATTTTATAGTTGGTTGTAGGTTCATAAAGGTTCTCCTTATTGGATAGATATAGTGGTTATAGCCAAATTTTGGTTGAATAAGAAGACCAATTCAAGATAGCCTTCACCACAAAGTGGGGGACGTTTGCATATAGAAAGATGCTCTTTGGCCTATCCAATGCTAGTGCAAATTTTAAGAGAGCCATGGATATGTTATTCTAAGGCCTTATTAATAAGTTAGTGTTGATCTGTTTGGATGATATAATAGTTTTTTTAAAGAATTCAAGTGATTACATGGTTCACCTTGAGCAAGTGTTTGAAAGGTGTAGGTAATTTGGGGTATTTCTAAACCTAAAAAGTGTGTCTTCTTAATTCATGAAGGTAAGCTCCTTGGATATATAGTTTCAAAGCATGTTTAAGCATATATCCTAAAAGAATGGCTTCAATTATTTTACTTTCCTTTCCCAAACACAAAAGATCTTTGAAAAGTTTCTTAGGAGAGATAAATTTTATTAGAAGATAAATCTTAGATTTTGCCACTTTATCCAAGCCACTTACAGCCATGCTAAAGAAGAATCAGATCTTCAATTGGTCCAAGGAGGGAGTAAGGATTTTTGAGGAAATTAAGAAATTCATGGCTAGTGCCCCCACACTCATGAACCCAAATTTCCCAAAAGACATTATTCTATACACCTATGCTAACATTGATACCATTTTAGGCATCTTCATGTAGTAGAATAATGAGGCCTTAGATCAGCCAATATCCTTCTTCAATCAAGGATTAGAAGAATTTGAAGCAATGTACTCTTTTGTAGAGAAGTATGTACTTTCATTCATAAGGTCTCTCAAGAAGTTTGGATACTTATTGTCTAACAATAAGATACACCTAATGGTTTCACATCCAAGTGTTAAATATTTTTTCTTGAATAAGGACATAAATGAGAAGAGAGCTAGGTGGATAACAAAGGTAATGGAGTATGATGTGGAGATTAAAGTCACAAAGCTGGTTAGAGGCAAAGGACTTTGTGAACATCTATCTTAAGACTTACAAGATACCAATGAGGTGGTTATAGTGTCAACTAATGAAGAAGTTACACTGGTCATACCTCACCTTCTAGTCAATATCATGATTTAGTAAGGTATCTTTAGGATGGTCTTAATCCCTCTCATCTAACTCCTTCAAAAATAACATATTTTAGATTTCAATCCATTCCATTTCTTCTTATTTATGGTGTTTTGTTCAAGAAAGATATCAATGGCAAGTTGTTAAGATGCATTGAACAACATCAAAAGAAAAGACTACTTAAAGAGTTCTATGATGTACATGGTAGAGGGCATTATTTAGCAAGGACCACAGCCCACAAGATCATGAAAGGTGGACATTATTGGCCAAGCTTATTTGGTGATTGTCATTCATGGGTTAGGAAATGTAGATAATGTGGTATGTTTGAAGGAAAGGTGAAGCTTGCAACCTTACCTCTCCAACCAATTTCAGTGGATTAACCCTTTGTCTAATGGTTATTAGACTTTATTGGTCTCATTAACCCTCCTTAAATATTAGGTCATAAATGGATATCGACTGCCACATACTACTTCACTAGATGGATAAAAGTAATGGCATTAAAGGAAGCAAATGAGACCAATGTTCTAGATTTTTATAAGGGTTTGGTTATTAGGTTTGGAGTCCCTTCATCCATCATTTATGACAATGTTATGGCCTTTTGGGGTTTAAGACTAGCCAATGGGTAGTTCAACATAGTGTCTTTCTCAGCACTTCATCAAACTACTATCCCTAAGGCAATGGCCTTGCTAAGTCAACTAATAAGAACCTATTAAATATCCTAAGGAGGACCATCAAAGATAATCAAAGGTTATGGCATCTCAAATTGAAGTTAGCTTTGTGGTCTGATAGGATCACCTACAAGAAATCAATAGCCAACTACCCCTAGAAGCTGGTATATGGTAAGGAAGCAAAAATCTTGTTTCTCTTGAATTTTTTGCTCTAGAACTAATGACTCAACTTGAGTTGTTGGAGAATGAACCAATGAAAATTAGATATACTAAGATTATGGATTTGGAATAAATAAGACATCAATCCATGCTAGCCATGGAAATCCATCAATCAAATTTAAAGAGAGACTTTGAAAAAGGAACTTATTCAAGAAGTTTCAAAGAAAAATATTTGGTCCTCAATGGGATAAGGATAGAGCTAAGCTAAGAAGGCATACAAAATTTGACTCTCTTTGGAGTGGTCCATACATAATCTCTAGCTGCAAATCCCATAATGCCTTCTAACTTACAAGGATGGATGGTGAAGAGCTTCATATCCCAGTCAATGGGATACACTTAAAACATTACTATTAAGGAAGTTAGGTCCCCTATACATAGTTGTTTTAGCTTTCCTCCAAGTGTTGTCTTAGCACATTAGTTTGTTTGTTTTTGCTTGTTTAGTTAACTTCCCTATTTTTTGTGTTTCCCTTCTTCTTTTGGTAGAATTATTGTCTTTGCAAGTCAAATAATGTTATTTACAGCTATGAATCAAAATTTTCATTATATATGAGTCCAAAATTCATGTAAATGGTTAGTATTATCTTATATATATAGGCATGCAACCCCTATGAGTTGCCACAGATGTTGGACAAATTTGCCTCACATATAAAGCGTTTGCATGGTTTGATGGAATGAGTGGACCAAAGACTTGAAATAGATCTAGAGTTATAAAGAATAAGATCCAAGTACGTTTCATAGTGTCTAAGTAGTTCAAGGTTAGGTAAAAGTTGCACAAGCCTCAAGGGATTCATCAAATGTTCCAAATATCAAACAACAATTCCTAGTGCAAGTCTAAATGAACTAGACCATCATTAGGATGTCATGTAGAAATGGATTGGTCAGCTTGTTTGTGCATTTTATAAGTTCACTTATAAACCCTCTCAGGCTAAAAATGCATGGACATGATGCCCTTCATGCCTTGATATTTCTTTGCAAATTTCATGTCTCAATGAGTTCTCTATCTCGAGATATAAGTCTTTAAAGTTTAGCTTGAAAAATGAAACATTCATGTGGATGTCCAAATTAAGCCACAATAAATAATTGTTGGGGTTAAAAATAGAGATGATCATGTAGATGTTAATGGTGATCATGCAAATGTTAAATGACAGGCATGCATATGTCAAACATAAGCCACAAAAAATAACTTTTGGGGTTTAAAAATCCTAAGATGTTCACATAGATGTCAAAGACATTCATGCAAACATTAAATACAGACATGTAGACATCAAATTTAGGCATCTTAAATTAACTATTTAAGTTCAAATGGTGGGTTTGAGAAAATCAAGGGATCACATTCAATCATACGTCAAGATTCATGGTGAGTGGTGAGTTAAAAGGTCAGTAGGGTCCACAAGAAGTACGTGAGGTTGATAAGTGTCATGTTTTAAGAGGTCAAAATCAAAGACCAATGTGGGGATACCAAATGGATTGATCTCATGAGCTTGTAATATATCTAATAATGTGCATTGACTAACAAATTGGGGTCAATCAGATCAATGTTGAGTGTGTAATCATACAAAGCAGATCAATAGTGAATGGTGAGTCAAAAGGTCAATGAATCTTAAGATCAAATGGGAAGGTGATAAGTGTCACAACCATAGAAACTATCAGATAGATAAATGATAAGCATGTAATCATACCAAGAAAGATATATGGTGTGCATGAGGTCAAGTAGTCAAAGAACTGATAGCAAGATCCTATGGAATAAATAAAGAGCTACTAATTAGTACAATATGAGAATCTTAGATCAAGATCGATGGTTAAAATTGAAATTTAAAACCAAATCGGTCAAGGTTGAACCAAAGCTAATATTTCAAAGAGGTAAAAACATCATTTTGATGAGTTCATCTCCAAATCTAGTAGCATGATTGTGACCCCTTTCCTCCATTTTTGCACACCAAAGATGAACTAGTAGGAAAAAATCAACATCACCATGGTCAAAATAGATCATTTGAGTTGTTGTAACTTCATCGATGCTAGAAGGAGATTACAAAATATCAACCCAAATATTATAATGGATTAGATGTTGGAATTTTACTTGAAATGACTTGATTCTACCATTATAACTATAAGGAGCATCATGCAAACCATAAATGGATTGAAAGGGACTAATACGGTTGTCATGGCCATTTTCCATAAGTAGTTTTAGCATGATGATCCTTTCTAATAGAATCAACACCAAATAATTATAAATATTGATCATAATGACCCCTTATCCATCATTTTATGCATTGGTACCCATTTATTTCATCCCTTCTGCTATATATATAATATTTTAAACCTTAAAATGGATCCCTCTCTTTGGCATGACTAGACTCTACCAAGATTTGTACTGCAACACCCATTTGATGCAATAAAGACTGAATTCCTTCATTTCACAAGCTAATTGAAGTGTGTCGTATGAGTTTATTAATGTGGTGAAGTGAATGTATGTTTCATTACCTCTGTTTGAGTCTTCTCACCTTCATACAGTGCTTTCATAGTTCCCACAGGTCATTCTAAATGTATATATAATCTGTTGGCTAGTGTAGAAGTAGATGATTGCCCTCCCATGCTAGGTTATAGCTAGTCCTTGCCTTTTTGTGAAATAATTATGTGGAAATTGATCAAATAGTGAATGAATTAATGTTTATCAGTATTGAATGTGTCTTATAGTGTGTCTTATGTAAGTGTAAGTATCCAAAACATTTGGTGCATCACCTTATTTTTACATGCTTTCATAGATTAGTGTTAATCTCTCTCCCTTTTCCAAGAAAGCACTAGTTTAGGCTTAGTATAGGTGATATATCCAAAAGAAATTTATTTTTATTCAGAGGTTTGACCCAAGTTTAGGTAACCCATAGCCTAAGGTCAGTCTCATTTGGGTTAGGTTTGAGAAAGAGGACCTGAACAAACTCTTTTTTTAGCTAGGGTGCAATCTAGACCACCAACAGTATGTACAGATTATGTGACCAAATGGGTTGAAGTACAAGCTCTTTCAATTCCAAGAGAAGAAGTAGTAGTATATTTTTTATACTCCAAGATCATGTAATGTTTTGGAGCACCTAGAGAGATAGTATCTGATCAGGGACCCCAGTTTATGTCTAAAATGATTCAAGCATTCACAAAGATCTACCAATTCAACTATAAAAATTCTTCTCCACACCCCCCTTAATTAAATGGATAGGTAGAGATTACCAATAGATAATTAGAGAATATTCTTACCAAGATAATCAGTAGCATTAGAAATAATTGGGTAGCCAAGCTTCCATAAGCTGTAGGGGTATACAACACAATGTGGAAGACCACTACTAGTTTTTCACCATACAAATTGGTATTTGGTAAAAAAAACTCTCCTTTCACTTGAAGTTGAGATGAAAACTTTAAGGACTACATTAGAAGTAGGACTTGACTTGAATGAAGCATAGAGAAAGAGAATTTTACAACTAAATTAGCTAGATGAAATAAGAATAAAAGCTTTATAGTAGAGAGAGATGATGTAGTACCAAAGGAAACAATGGCATGATTTTCACATAAAGGAAAGATAGTTCAAAGAAGGAGATTAGGCACTTTTATATGATTCTAAGTATCAACACTTCAAAGATAATTTAAGAACTATATGGCTAGGACCGTTTCAGATAGAGAAGATTTTGTATAATGATTCAATACAATTGTTGCCTATAGATGGTAATTAGAAGACACTCTTAGTCAATGGATATAGGTTGAAGTTATACCAGAAGACTTATAATAAATAAGAATTCATCCAACTAATACAAAATGAGTTTGGCCTCATGGAATAACTCAAAGCTTCCATGACTATTGATCCTTGAAGACAAGATGGCCTTAATAAAGGAAGAGGATTCACCTCTTGTCTAAAAATTAAAAAAATAAAAATAAATTTCAACAATGAAAATCCTTAGGGATGTTGTTGATAGTCATGACCAGAAAACTAGACTATTGGCTAATCATGAACTACAAAATGAGCGTTGATCAGAAAACTAGTAAATGGTTGGTCAAGGGCAAAAAATTAAAAATAAAAAAAAATGAGTTTAAAAATTTAGGATTAATCATCATTTATGATTTTTTTCCTTGTTCCAAAGTAATAAACATTGATGTTGTCTTATATTGTACCATTTCTTAAACTAATTCATACAATTTTTTTTGTTAGAATAAGGGAAGAAGGACAAACAATGATAACATCATGAGTTTTAAAGGTATAGTGTTCATTCTTTTACTGAAGGTTATCTTTTAAATTTTTGAGTTTGTAAGTATATGCTCAATCTTTGGAAGAGTTTCCAAAGTTATATGTGAAGGATATTCCCATGATAGTAGGGAATCTTTTCAAAAAGTTACCTTTTGAAACTTGACTACATGCTATGAACTTTGTCTTGTCAAGTCATAAACACTTCCATGATGACCTTGTCTTTGTCATCATATCACAACTTGTGTGGACAAGCAATTGATAGAAAATTAAAAGCATGATGATCGAAAATAAATAAAAAGGCAATAATCAATAATTATTATTACTTTATGACATTATCAACTTGTATTGTCATCATCACTCAACACATTTGGGAACTTCGAGTTTCATCTATAGCATTGAGATAAAAAGGATACCATTGCTACCATAATCCATTATTTGAATCCAGTGAAGTGTCACTTCCCTCTTGAGCAGAGCTATACACTATTGTGTTTTTTTTAGAATTAGAAATATTTAGAATGGGATAGAATAAAAAATATGAGCCCAAATTCATATAAGGTCTCTTAGAAGATGAACAAGAAAAACAAATGTTTGTAAAAGCAGGATGGTTTGAGTTTCTCATGAAATTATAGGGGTTTGATTAAACCCTTATTATATATTTTATCCTCCACCTAAAGACAAATTTTTCCACTAACATAGGCATAAAAATTCCATTCTTTAACCAAGTTATTAGCGAATTATATGGGATTCTAGACAAAGGAGCCAACATCACAAGAAGATATTCCTTCAACAACCTCATCCATATATTCCATGGTGAGGGAGAACCAATTCTAGTGTGTGTCCAAGATGTCAATGGTAGAATCAAAGTTATTAGCAAATACTCTTTATCTAAACCTTGAAAGTCTATATCTTTTTGGATTATCAAATACCTCACTTGTGATGGTCAGTGTAGTGTTTTAAGTTGTATTGTGATGAGAATTTTGATTCATTTGAGGAATGGCTTATAAAAACACCAGCATCAAATCAACTTAATCTCATTCTTGTTAGGGTCTATTCAATTCATATCTATGAGATACTTTAATAACCCATCTTCTATCTACCCTCATGGACTCATTCAGTTGATAATCCAACATCATTTTTTGTAGCAAGAGTAGGGCACAAAAGCATAGATTACTTTCCATGAAGGAAAAAAGAGGAAAGACCTAAAACTTGATAAAAACATACCATGATATCCTTTGTCTTCAAGTTCTATGGATATACCAAGGGTTTATTCTTCTAAAGTGATTACCCCTAATTTAATCCAAAGTATAAGATCAATTGTTAGGGTTGTTGTACCTAGACCTCCAAGTCCCCTCAATGTGATTGCACCATCAGATCTAAGAAGAAGGTTAAGACTTAGGTCTTCAAAAAGAAACCCTAATCCATCTTCCCAACCCACATCTACATAAGAACCCATTTATATCATATAAGATGAACCTCCTGCAGACCATGTTTCACATGTAACACCCCAAGAGGCTCCACATGAAGAAAATATTCCTCTCACTCAGAAGAGAAGAAGAAAGTTGATATTGGTTATTGAAGATGATGAAGAAATTGTTGTAAAAACTCTTGACAGCCTATGCCCAGAACCCACTACCACTATCAGTGTAGCACAAGATAAAGAGGAAGTGAAAACTCCTTTTCCATAAGATGATTTTGTAGAGACTATTATTTTTACCTCAACACAAATATCCATTAACAAAGTTAAATCTCCCATGATTGATGAAGAAGCTCAACCCTCTAAAGAGATAGATGATGTAGAAATGTAGCATGCTTTGGCATTATCTTAGTTGGAAGCCACATTTAAATATAATGTAGATTACTTTATTGAGCTATTATATTCAACCCAATGTAAGGATTTGTTATCTCTTTTTTGTTGAAAAAAATAGAAAGCATTCAAACTCAATCCCTTGATAAGTTAGATGAATCTAAGAATGACATTATTAATTTGTGAAGCTACACTAAGTCACTTGAAGAAGATAATATATCTTTGAGAAGGAATCTTATTAAATCTAAATAGGAGAATGCCACATTAAAATCTCAAATAGCTTTCATCTCTTATAATGTGCCTCCCAAACCCATGGTAGAAGAAGTTTGTCAAAATACTCTATCTGACCCTGATGTTATAAGTCATAGGGAGTAAATTTTTTCTGAGCTTAGAGAATTGAAGAAGTAAAATAAACATCTTAAAAAGTAAAAACAAAACTTGCAAGAAGACTTGACACAAGCACAATAGTAGGAAGTATAAGCTAGACAAACCATACAGTTCACCTATCAGCTTGGTGAAAATTTGTTAGCTTTTAGGAGTCCATCCCCTTCATACATTTTATTCCTACATGAGAAATTTTTCAAATGGAATTTACTCCAAATATCTTATGGATTTCCAAATGATATTAATACAAGTGAAGAATTCTTGACAATCTATCATAATAGTACTCATGATAGACAAGATTTATTAAGTGAATTTTATCTATGTGATATTATTTTAGGGAATACTAATAATTTCTTGGTCAATTTATTTGTTGGAGAGTTACAATTGAGAGATCTTGTCTCTACATACAGGAATCAAATAGCATGGCAAGATCTATATAATGACCATATAATCACTACAATAGAAGTTAGTATATGCATCAGACTTCAATTTAGTAATGCATAGTAGATATTGGAAAAATTCAAAAGTTTCTATTTTCAATGGTCTAAAATTCATGATCATTATCTTTATGCTCTATAAGATGGAATTATCAATTTTGAATTGTTTTTCCAACATTTCTTTGACCAAGTGGTGACTCCTTGTAGTCAACATTGGAATTTATTGATAGTCCCTTTAAAATGGAGAGAAGTTCTTTCTCTTACCACTATTAGATGGACCCTTATAATATTTGAGGCCATCACTCAGATAATTACTATTTTACTTCAAGAAGGAAGGTAAAACTTGTGGATTGGGATGAGATTTAGACCACCTCTATTTCTTTCTCTTATGTCTCCATGAAAAAATACAGGGCCACAATTTGAAGAACATTTTTATCTTTGACTTCATTTTATTAATAGTGATATGGGATTTTACTTCTCCTCATGAGAGAATATTCCAAGATTTTTACTTCATTTATGATCTCAATCTTAATCTGGAACAAAGAATTCACACTTATGAAGACATGAGAAGTTAGTTTGCAATGGGACTTGTAAAAGTTAAGGTGTGGGGGAAATGATGAGTCCACATTATAACTTAGTATAGTTGTGATATATCATCCTTCCTAATCATAAATATGCCATTTGAGTTAAGAATTTCATGTAATCTTAGGGTTTATAACTAGTCTAAGGTAGAAAATGGATGATTTTATCTCTATCAGCTTATGTGAGTGTAAGTTAGCATTCTTTGCATGATGTCCTAACTATTTTAATGTTTAGTCTTCCATATTGTGATATGTACAGGTATGATAGCATCTAAATAAGAGTTTCTCTATGATTTTATGAAGATAAGGAAGTTTCATGACCTAAAATGATCATTTGAGTGCAGCTCCAAACTCTACCAAGCATTCTACAGACTTGATAGACAATTATAGATTATGATAGTTAAGATACTGATTATGATAGTCAAGCCACATATTATGATAGTCATGCTCAAGACTCTCACAGCTCACTATGGATTTGTCCACAACATGTTCCAAGGCATTTTATAATTTTGTCCAACTATTTCATGATAATCTAGGACTCCTTTAGATACTTTTTATTTTTATATATGTCTATATATAGATTTCTATTTTTATATAGATTTCCATTTATAGAAGTTAGATGATATAGATTATCGCTCTAGATAAGATCATATAGACATATTTTATGTAAGATTTAGTGATCAAATATGGTTAGAAAAAGTAGTTACAAATCCCATGAGGATCTTGCCAACTGCATGTGGATCTTGTTACAATGCTCTTCTCTATTTCAACCATAACAAACCAATATTTTTGAATATCCTCTTATTTAGTTAGTTGAGTTGTTGCCAATTTTTTAAGATAGTCAGTTCCTTTTGCATCTAATAAAATGCAGATCCATGCTCAATCTAAAAGAGTGAAAAACATTGTAAGAATTAATATTTTGAATACAAAAAGATTTTATACTAGAATACTCTTTCATTTTATGTGTTAAGAAAGCTTTATATGGATTGAGTTGATTTAACCCTGAATCCAAGGGTAAGCAAGGGCCCACTCTCTAAGATAGGATGTTACTTTTGGTATTTATAATTTATTTTTTATTTTATTTTTAGTTAGAATTAATATAAATGCTCTGTGTGATTAGATTAATAAACTATAGGTCATAATAAATTGTTAATATGTGTTCTTTCAAATTTGAATAAGTATTTATCATTCCTTTAATTTTTAACAACCATTATTCTACAACTTAGCTTAGAAGTGTGGATTTGGTATTAGATTTCAGTATGTTTATTTTTTAGTAGCATTGTGTGATTTATTTCAAAGTATTTAATTCACTTTAGTGTGTTTACATTTTGAGTAAGTGTGTTTATTTCAAGTATTAGTTTAGAATTTAAGAGTATAAACTTGGGATAGAACAACATGAAAAACCCCTGAATAACATTATTAGTTAAACCTAATGAATACCTTACTATATACAACCTTAGATGTTGGCCTTGGTAAGAAATGACACCAACACATATTATCTAAATGAAGGGGTAACAATGACACACATCAATTATCTTGATAATCCCTTTGTTAATAAGGGCCTTTTTGATGAGTAGACATTTATCAATGATTTCCTTAAAAGTGTGTGTACATTGTCACTCTAGATGGTAAGATATCTCATTATACAAATTCTTGGTAAACACACTGGCTGGTTGTTTGTCTAGTAAACTATGAGTGAAAAATCTATCAAGTGCTCTCCATCATTGTAGATAACTCATGAAACTTTCATCAGCCTCATGTTTGGATTGCATCAGATCTACCAATGAAATCTCATGTTTGAGATTGTTGGAGAAATTTTGTACAAATTTGTTTGAAATGTCATCAAAATCAGATAATAAGTTCTTTGGTAATTTTAAAAACCATTCCAAAGTTTGTCCTGCTAGACTCTGAGGAAATAAGAATAGAAGGTATATGTCATTTTAAGCCACTGGTTGGTAAGTAACTAACAATTTGATTAAATGGGCCTTTGGGTCTCCTTTACCCTTGTACTTGTCAAACATAATTTGGTTCATACCCTAGATAAAATGGTATTTGTATATACTCCATGTTGAATGGGTAGGAATACATGTCATCCAACTTAAACTTCTTGGTCTATTTCCCAGCTTGGATGGTGGTAATTACATCCTTCATTTATTATAGTTCTTATGTTAAGAAACTTGAGGGAATATTGGCCTAAGGTGGAGGTCGGGCGATCAAAAGTGGATTACTTTGACCGAGTTATAGTGTAGGCATGGTTTATTGTGTAAGGTTGGTTTAGATAGGGAATAGATTAGGAATATATACTCACAAATTAAGATGTGATTGTTTAAATTGCATGTGTTATAGTGCAATATTTTGGTTAGGATTTGGTATGTAGGCCTAGTTTTGGGGGAATTATGGCTGAGATGGAAAGATATGGCTCTGGATGAATTAATGTGCCTACTATGATTGAGTAGAGAATTGATGCTGACTAGTCAAACCTTGATGAATAAGGGGTAATTATGAACCAAGGCCATGTCATTGAGTTTATGACACATTGGGAATAAAAGGTAATTTTTGCCTAATCAATACTTGTAGAATAATAAAACTTCTTGGTTGTATGAACCCCTGTTGTGAAGTAGATGCTTGGTGAAGGTTTGGAATTTATCATTGACTAATAAACATACATTATTGATTAGACAATGTTTGTGAAGGCATGTTGATCTATGACTAAAGAGGTATATTTATCACTATTTGGCAAGGTGGGACATTGGTAGCCCTCTGTTGAGGCTACAAAATGTTTGATCTCTGCTACATTGGTATATGGGATTATGTCTATTGTTGTGGAATGTTAGTCATCACTTATTATGGTGGAATAATATTCATCACATTTTGTTGAGGCATGGCATTGGTTGTTACTTGACTAATTAATCCTTGAAGTGGCATGCTTGAAGAAGCAGTTGGTTAAGGATTAGAGGTATTTTATTGTGGTTAGAGGTAAAATTTCATACCCCCTACATTTGCAAATCATTTGTGGTGTTTAGTAAAGGCAAATTTTATTTTGGACTAGTTGTTTCTATTGTTAAACCACTTTGGTCTGTATTGGATGACACATGTGTTTTATCCACTATATTTGGCTCATTCATCTATGCAGAAGCAAAAGACACTTCTTCGATAGTTGGTACATTGAACATGTCTCCAACCAAAGTGATTTATGAGAATGGGTATATACCCTAATTTTATTGGCCCTTCAATTCAATTAAGACCCCTATTGAAGGAGCTAGCTTGATAAGTAAAGCATTTGACATGGCCATGTTATTGAAATTATGTGTTAAGTTTAAATAGGTATGGTATGCTATCTACATCTGTATGAAGTGGTCCTCCATGAAGCCTTTTCTTATGATAAGATTATGTGGGTCCTGATATAGCATTGGTACTAAATATTGAGGATTACTAAAAGAGGCATGTTAAATGCTTTGATTATAAGGCATGAAGTAAGGTAATCTTAGTAGCCTTGGAAAGTTTTCATGGAGAAAGTATACTAGAAACTTAGCCACTACCTTTACAGCTCTAATTAAAACTTCATCCTTGTTTTAAATCAAGTGATGATCAAACAAATAGGCATCATAGTCCTATGGAATCGTAACATAGTATAGTTGTTGTTGAACTTGTGTTTCAGTGAATTTTAGCTTATATTTTGAAAGGAAGAAGAAGAAACAAAATATAAGTATGGTTGAAAAACCTATTTGATTATGCATGCATTGAATCATAAGATTGTGTAGAAATCCTATTTGGCTTGGAAGGATGACCTAAAAATAAGATAGCACTAAATCAAATGGTTGGTTAGATAGATAACTGAGTAGATTGCCTAGTGCTAGATAGAACCCGAAAGCAAGAACCTCCTTAGGGGTTGTCACTATACACATTTTAAATAATTAAGTTTATAAATAGAATGATTAATTACTTACATCAATAATCAAAAGGTACTAAAATTGAATACAATAAATTTTTAATAAATAAATATACTAGAGATGACTAATACAATGATAAGCAAGTTTATACTAGTGATAAATAGCTTGGGTCTAGTTCAAAAAATTAGGTAGGGGTTTATGAACAAGTAGGGACATAGAAAACTAGATTTGGTTGAGGGTAAAAGGGTGAAAATAACTTGTTATTTCCTACCATAATGACTATCGGTGGTTGGGATGATTTTCAATGGTTAAGGTGACCATCAATGGTTGGACAGACCATCGGTGGTTGGACAGACCATAGATGGTTGAGACAACTATCAATGATTATTATGTGTAGGTCTAGGTTGGTAAATGGTTGATTGACAAGATCCCAAAGATGAATTTTGAGAGATGGGTTGGTGCTAGGTTGAGTGTAAAAGGTAAATAAAGTAATTGAATACTAAAAAATAAATACTTATCTTACAAAAGGATGATCAGGTGGTTGACTTGTTGGTGGAGCTTGATGTGATTCTAACCAAGTAACGATACTTGGTGCTTTAGCATGGTGACGGTGGCAAGTTGGCTCTCTAACGTGATAATTAGATCATTGGATTTCTATGATGATTGACCTAAAAAATAAAAGAACTTTGGATGCACAAGCTCTTGATAATAATTATCGATGGATTTCACCTTCCTACTCCTCTCTTCTTATAAGTAAGGTAAGAAAGTTTCAACAAGATGTTACCTAAGCCTTCTAATTTTAACTCACACATGTAATGGCTCACACATGGATTTAAATGAGTTATTTTTAGATAATCAAGGTAGGTGGATTACATGTTGGTGGTTGAGGAGGTGTACACTAATTGGCAATGATCATCTTGACCATCAACAGTCAAGGGTGAAGGTAAGAAAGTGTGTAAAATCTAGGTTAAGTTAGTTAGGTAAATTGACCATGGGATAGGCTTAGTTAGAGGTCAAAGGGTTAGATTGGTCCCAAGGGGGTCCTAGGGTAGTCTCGGTAAATTTCAACATTCAAAATCATGGTGTGTGGATTTATGATGTCTACATTTTACCCCTTTTTATTATGTATCTTTAAATTAACAAGCTACAAAACAAAAATGGATTATTCGTCAAAGGTCGATGAGGTAAAAATAGAATCAAGTGTAGGTTTGATAAGGTGGATGAAGGTGATGACAAAGGTGGACATCATGAAGGTGGGTGATAAGTTGGGAACTGAAGTACAAATAAGCACATAAAGTGTGATAAAAAGTGTGATATCCAAGATCACACATAGACTAGGGTGTCATAGTTGGTAAAAATAAAGGTTAGTTCTAGAAGGACAAGTGACAAGTAAACCACATGACCACAATTAGGTGTGATGGTTGGGTACACTCATAAATGTAAGTCTCCTAGGCAATGCCTATGTTTTGGTAGGTATCCAAGGCAGGAAGTGCTCTCAGTGAAAACATAAATAGGTCAAGTGTCATGGGTATCCAAGGTAGGAAGTACTCTTGAGAAGACACAAGTAGGTTAGGTAAGTATGACGTGATACATTTTCCAAAATTTCAACATGGAACTGTTGTCACTGCAGTCAAAGGACCATGCAAAAATTATTGCAAAACATGCATTAGTTGGGCCAAAATGAACCAATAGCGAAATGATGAGGTGGTCAGGATGGGTGGAGAAAAGAGTCTCCATGGGTGGGTGAGTTGATTTGAATCTACTTAAAGATGGTTGTTTTAGGTAAGAGCAAAAAAGTGGGCTACCTAATTGTCAATGGTCAAGGTGATTAAGGGTGACCATCGATAGTTACCCTAACCATCGATGGTCAAGGTGCAAACCGTAAAAGTATGTGGGTTAAAAGTGAAAATTGAATTACATTTTACTCATTTTAACTTTTGGTATTGTTGACTTTAGAGATTTGGTGTTTGGTATTTTTGATCAAAAAACTTGATGGTGATTGTTGAGGTGGACCTATTGAGTAGATGTGATTGAGTAGACCTAGGGGACTAGTAAGGATGTAAGGAGCACATGGGCATGGATGAGGACAGGTAGGTCTATGGCTAACTCCATGGTAGTAGACATGAAATGAGGTAGGGGATGTCTTAAAATTGGTAGTTTAGCTTAAGTTTTGAAATTACATTAGGGTTTGAGGGTAGGTTAGGTTTGAATTATTATGCCTTAGGGTTTTTTTCTATTTAGGTAAATTTATGAGTGAAATTAAAAAACTAAATGGGTGGGTAGGTTAATGAGGGTGGGTAGGTGAATTAGGGTGGCAAGGTAAGAGGTTTTAATTGGTTTTAGGTTAGGGTAGGTTTTAGGTGTTCCTCTCACAGAACACCCATGGTGACCGTTGGTAGTCGGGCTCGACCGTCGATAGTCAACATCCTTAGGAAAATGGATGTTTGATCATCGATGGTTACCATGACTGATGATGGTCATTAAATGAGAAAGGTAGTTTTGAAAAGTGTTTAAAAATCTAAGGCAAACTAGATGTTAGTTTTTAGGTATAGGTCGATCTTTTAGGTTAGAGGGTTAAGATAGGTAGGATGGGTAGAGAAATAGGTTGTTATGTGAATATGAAGGGTAAGGTAGGGTAGGTGTAGAAAAAGGTTTAGTTGGCTAGAAATAATAGTGTATATGACTAAGTTGTGTTTCTAAATAAACTATTATAGGCTAGGGAGTAGATATAGATGCATGACTGAGTATCACTCATCTTTATAGAGATCTGCCAGGGGATGACCCCAGCTGACTGGGCTCATATGGAGGAGGTTAGATTGGGGATGATGAGGCATTATTAGCATGTGCCTTAGGATGCATCTATGATCATAGCACTCATCAAGAGATGGGATACAACTGTGAACACCTTCATACTATTGATCAGTGAGATGATGATCTTTTTAAAAGGATGTACATAAGATCACATGGTTGCCTCTTCAGAGTGATCCTATCTATCCTATAGAATGAGAGTAGTGGGAGGATCACATTAAGCTATTGTATGGAGATGACATTGACTTGGCCAGATGGCATGCTAGGGGGCTTATCTATAACATTTTATACCAAAGGGTTTTAAGTGAGAAGAGACTCATGATAATGGTTATGATCATCATTTCATGCTTTGTCCTTCTCAAATTGAGGAGTGAGAGGTTACCATATTTGTTACTAGGGGTATTGGCTGAGCTACCACTAGGGTAGACTATATTTAGATGAATACCTATTCTCTTGGTATAGATATACAAGGAGTTGTGGGGGTTTAGGTCTCATAAGAGGTATGGTATTAGTGTCATCTTGGTTTTATACTACTAGGCCTGTGAGCACATCTAGGTGCTGAGGCCAATGGGATTATCGAGGGTAGGATACATGTAGATTGAGTTCCTAGTTGGGTTCATGCAGTGGAGAGGTGACTTCATCACTTAAAGTGTAGGGGGAGGTTCCTATGACATGGATTGGTTTAGGGGTATACTAGGTGCACTAGTGACCAATGACATTATCTGGAAGACCTATGTTTAGTTTTTAGCATGGCTTGGGTACAAGAGGTAGACACTCTCCCTACAGGGTTATAGGTGGATTCTCAACTAGAGGGGTGGAGAGGTGGATCTCATCCCATTTGATAGTGTGCAAAGGTAGTTTGGCCTCATACAAGGTATTTTAGGTGTATTTCCTAGGCATAATGGCAAGGATTCAGAGATCTTATTACCTGAGCCACATCCCATCCCAACATTGTTAGATCATGAAGAGATGCCAGCCAAGTCACAAATAGATGACACAAGCTTTATTGATGGGTATATGGCATAATACTAGGAATTATATGTGATAATAAATATTGGTTATGGTGATGATGGTAGGGGGCCTATAGATGTGGACCCTATAAGGAGAGGGGGTCATAAGGCACAGGCATAGGAGGTTAGCCCTAATAGATAATTAAGAGTGGCACTAACCACTGCATAAACACAAGTCACAACACTACAGGGGTAGGTGACTATTTTATAGGGTCAGGTTACTACTCTTCTAGGTGATAGGGACTAGGTGAGGGCTTCCTAACCTTGGTTACAAAGGAGAGGGACTCCTTAAGGTAGAGATGAAGAGGGGTCGTAGCATCAATAAGACCATTGAGCACCATCCCCATGACATGATATCTAGATATAGTAGAAGAGATATGGAATTATGAGGCTATAGTTTTGAGGTAGGGTCCTGATGAGCCCTGATGGGGTGAGTACAGAATGAGTTTGGTAGGTGGTACCAGTGTGGTGACACTAGTGTAGTGGGTGGCATTTGTAGGTAGACAAACAAGTGCTACAGGTGGACACGTACTTAGACCTAGTCATGTACCAGGAGATAGTGGTGCCCTAAGGGAATAGGCATAGCTCATAGATTTTATATATTATTATATATCAGTTTAATTCTAACCTACGAGCTGATGTGGTGAGATGTATATTTTGAGAGAGAGAGAGAGAGACATGTATATTTTTGTACACATTATGATGTTATCTAACTCATGAGATATATATATAATCCTTATTTATTTCTCATTCTCATGGTGTATGATTTGTGTTGGTGTTTAATTCTTATGATGTGATGTTTATATTGCTTATGGATTATGCTCATGTTATGGATGTTAGACACTGATGTAGACTTAGCTAGCTAGGTATGAGATGGTTTTTATTTATGGGTATGCTTCCTGTTTTCTTATGACATGCTAAATTTTAATGAGTATATGCTTCATTATTTATATTTAGGCATGTGATAAAAAATGGTTGATTGCTTTATTAGTCATGGATGTTATGATGTGATCATGTTTGTTATGGTTGTGATTATGGTCATGGTTATGATTTTTGTTTATGACACACATAGATATGCTTTTTGTTAATTTGTTTTAAGGTGAAACACATGAGGTAGGTTAATTAACAACACTATATAGGAGAACAAAGAATATAATCAAGAGACAAATGCCATAGTGAGAGTCTCAACTAGTCATGATACGATAAGAGGAGGGCACGATGCTTCTTCTTTGACAAGGACTAAAAAAAACCAAAGTTGGAGTGTTTTAATGAACATAATCCCTTAAAATGCTTCACATGAGCATTCATTATGTGGTTAAAAAGGTGTCTTGACCACATAATGTCAAGTAAGTTCAAAATCCCTTACTTATAGTGTATAAAGGGAAGGTGAATGAAAATGGAACCTTATTGTGAGACTAGCATGCCTCTTATGTAGGATTTTGAAGAGTTAATATAAACAAGTCTATGTAATATAAAGTGTAGACTAATCAATGCAAGAAGTCTAATTGTGAAAGCTAATTGTGGCTTCCACTATATTTTGTTGTATGTGAGCTGATTACAACTTTCAAAATTAGTTTGATCTTGATGTGATTTTGATAATGGGTATTATCCTTTGTTGCTATATATGGGAAGTTGATCGATGTGAGAAGCTTCCAAGAAATTTTTGTGCTTTTGAAAAATGCTTTACTCATCCATCCTTCAAGGGAGTGGTCTAAGTTTATGTGCTTTGTTCAAGGATTTGTGATAGTTATCCTTCAAGGGAGTAGTCTACCTTATAATTGTGCAATTTTAGTATGCTTATGCAATTATCCTTCAAGGAAGCAGTTTGTGAATGCTATGAATGACCTATGATAGCTATTGGATGGGATTTTACTTTTTGATTATTTTTATTTTTGTTTTTTCTTGGCATAAACATGCCTATATAGGCATAAGGGTTCACCTTTATGAAGGCAAAACTAGAAACACAAGAGGTTGATTAGGTATAAAGAGGTTTAGGTGACAATGATCATGGGAATCCATCCCAATAAAGGGGTGGAAAGTACCATGAGAATCATGCCATGGGTAGAGACCTGGTACTCATTATTCAATATTAGGCTATGACTATGATGGATAATCACATGATTCAGTTTTAATCAGTTGCCCCTAAAATAGGGAGATGAATGTGGTTGAAAGCAAGGGATGAGCTTAAGGTAAAATAAAACGTGATCTTGATCCTTCTTAACAAAATAATAGACGTAGATACATAACATTGAGGGGCTCAATTTCTAAGTGGCCTTTGAGATAATACAACTAATAAACTCTTGACCTATACTTATGGTTTATGATATAGGGTCCAAGCTAATTAAAAGCAAACTTGCCCTGCTTTCTTTTCTCCGTATTGGCGACATTCTAATTTTCATTTAGGATGAGGTCTCTGATGTTGAATTCTTGCACTTTAAGGTGTTTATTATGGGCATGATCGATGTACTATTGATATACATAGAGATGGGTAAGGGTTGTTAAGTGACGCTCATCAAGTAGCTCAAGCTGAGCTAAATGGTGTTGATGATAATCATCCTCAATAATGACATCTTGAAAAGATATGCAAAGAGAAGGTATTTGGACTTTGAGAGGCAAGACGACCTCCACCCCAAACAAATAGAGAAATGGGTAGCACCCATAGGGGTTCTAATGCTAGTATGATATTCCCATAAAGTGAATGGGATATGCAAATGACAATCTTGACCAGATGCATTGACCATTTTAGTTAGCATATTGTTAAGAGTTTTGTTAGAGGCCTCAACTTGTCCATTCACTTGAGGGAGATAGGGTGAGGATAAGCTTAAATTAATGTTGAAGGCATCATATAGACCCTAGACTTTCTTGTTCTTAAAATATTTACCATTTTTAGTGATAATATTTTGAGGAACATCGAAATGATAGATGATGTGATGGTTGATAAATTCAACAATCTTCTTCACTTTAGTCAAGACTAGATGAACAACCTATACCCACTTGGTAAAATATTTGATCACAATGATGAAATAATGGTGTCTCTATGACGAATGGGGGTTAATTTCACCAATATGGTCCAGACCCTATTGTGAGAAAAGCCAAAAATTAGAAGAAACATAAAGACTATGGCAAGATGTGTGATGAAAATCAGCATGTTGTTGGCACTTAACATACTTTTTCACATAATCACAAAAATCTTGGTTAAGGGTAAGCTAGTAATAGCCAAGGTGAAGGATGTGTTTAGCTATGACGAGGCCACTAAAGTGTCTCCCATAGATGCCATCGTGTGTTTCTTTGATATCATGAAAGGCTTCATGACTACATAGGTAATGGAAGAGAAGGCCATCAAAGATGCATTTATAAAGAATTTCTCCCATAATGGTATAATGTGAGGTACTCTAGATAAACACCCTTTGAACATTCCTAGAGAGGCCAAAAGGAATGATGGAAAGGTTGAGGTAGTCAAAGGTCTACTGATACCAAAGGTCAGGTTGGGTCTCCTCCACATTAAAAATGGTGGGAGAATCTAGTTTAACATAGGAAGGTTGGGTAAGTCTATGGATAATGATAGACAATTTAGATTTAGAGGGTGTAGATAGGATCTGAGAGGTAAGGGAAGCCATGGTATCAAAAAAACTATTGGTAGATCATGGGGTTGAGTAGATGCAGTAGTGTTTAAATGATGTTAAGAGTTCATCAACTAGTTGTTTTTACTATTGCAAAACATCATTCTTACACTGGTAAGATCCATTGATTTGATTGACCATAAGTTGGGAGTCACCAAATATGTTGATTATTTTGAATCCTAGGGCTAAGTCAATTTGAAGGCCTATGACTAGGGCTTCATACTCAGCCATATGTTGGTACATTCAAAATCAAGCTTGAAGGATAAATGAAGAGGTTCACCATTAAAGGGGATAAGGATGATACCAACTCCCCCACCATATTGACACTTTGATGCTTCAAATAATATGGTGACTTGATAGGTGAAGTTTGTCTAAGATAGGTTTGTGATGGACTCATCAAGGAACTCAAGAGGAGGAGGTTGGTTGTCTACCAATGGTGCTTCAACCAATTGGTTAGTAATGAATTGCCCCTTAATTAACTATTGATAAAATAACTTGAGGTCAAACTCCATTAAAATCATGATCTACTTGGCCATACATTGGTTTTGGTATGGCTTGGAGTGCATATACTTGAGTGGGTTGGTATTTGTTATGACATAGGTTTTGTGGTTAAGAAGATAGTGGTAAATTTTGGTGGCCACGAAGACTAAAGGTAAGCAAAGCTTCTTGGTATGGGTATATCAAGTCTCATACTCTAAAAGCATGTGGATAATGTATTATATGGCTTGTTCTCTATGTTACTCATCCCAATGAGTAATCATTTCCCCTAGGGAGTGGTCAGTGGCAGAGATATAAGGGTAGAAAGGTTGGTCATCCGTAGGAGGGGTGAGGACCAATGGAGATAAAAGATACTTTTTGAGTGAATCAAAGGCCTTTTGACAGTCATTATTCCACTTAAAAGAGACATCCTTATTTAGAATGTGGTGGAAGAGTTGACTTCAATCCAAAAGTTGGGAGATAAAGCAAAGAATGGATTGGAACTTTCCCTGTAAACTACAAAGTTGTTTAAGGTTTAATAGAGGAAGAATATCGAGGATTGTTTTGAACTTGGTGGGATCAACATCAATTCTATGGAGGGAGATAATAAGACCAAGGAGATTTTTAGATAAGACCCCAAAAATGTACTTATTGGGGTTGAGGTGGACATGGTAATGGATAAACTACTCAAAGATGATCTTGAGAATGGCTAAATGATATTTTCAGAGATTGGATTTTTTGAGAAGGTTGTCCACATAGTCCTCTATAGTCTTGTGAATGAGGTCATGGAAGATATATTTCATGGCATGTTGGTAGGTTACACCAGTGTTCTTTAATCTGAAAGGCATGACTCTATAATAGAAGGTCATCTATGGGGTGGTAAAGGTGGTCTTGTGCTAATCTTTTAGGGTGGTTAAGATCTGGTTGTAACCTAAGAATCCATCTATGAGAGATAGCATCTCGTGTCTGGTTGTAAAATCAACTAGTTGGTTGATGCTCAGTAGAGGAAAGTCATCTTTGGGGAAAGCAAGGTTGAGGTCATGAAATTCTACAACATAATCCCCATGTGTATTTGGTGACAGGTAAAACATTCAAGACCCACTGGGGATAGTCAATGGGTTGAATGAAATTGATAGATAGAAGATGTTGAAGCTTCTCTTTGATGAGAAGCGTTATACGAGGGTACATGCATCAAAGTTTCTATTTAACAAGTTTGGAAACACAGTGGGTGACTATGTTATGGGTGGGAATGGGGGGGATAATTTTAGGCATATCTCTATAATACCAAGCAAATTCTATGTTGTAGTCTTGGAGGAAAGAGGGGAAGTCCCAAAGTTCTTTAGTATTCAATGATTAGCCAATTTTGACAATGTAGGGGTCATTCAGAGTGCCCAAGTTGATATTTGTGGTAGATTCATTCAACATGGTTGAAGGCTTGAGATGAAGGGATTTGTGGATGGAAGAATCTAGGGTACCAAGGTAGGTGAGAATGGAATCATCATCCTCGCACTAAACAGTGTTAATGGTAATAGAGTCATCTCCTATCATCTCAGGATGGATCAAAGAGATGGTTAAAATTACCCCCTCCTTTTGATAAGTTAGGGGTCCTAGGTTGATCATGTTGACAAAAAAAAAATTAGGTAAGATGATGTCATCATTCTCACATGTAGGTAGAGGGGAGGTTGGTGAGGAAGGGGTGTCTTCCTCAATAATGGTGACAGGCCATGGTTTGTTTTGATTTTTGGTGGGTAGAATGAAACTGAGACCATGATTCTCATGAGGATTTCTAGTCTCAATGAAAATCAACTCAGGTGGGCCATGTTCATATTTCCCAAGACCAAATCCTTTCCAAGCACACCTGTGAAGGTATGTTTTGGCAAAACTCAGCTTGTCTAGGTAGGAGAAATTAGAGGTGAATGGTTGAGGCAACGAGGAGGTGATAGAATCATCAAGGGGCTTGTCAAGTCCCTCATAAATGAAATGGGTTTGACAATGTGAAGGTCTAAAGGAAATAATGGATATGATATTAGGGTCATACCTATGTTGGTGGTTAAGTTTCCCATAATCTTGGGGAGTAGGGAAAGCATCAAGGGCAAAGAGGCAATATTCCCCCAATGAAAGGAATTGGAATGTGAAATATAAGGGGTCTAAGGTGAGGATATGATTGGAGGAGATGGATGAGATAGTTGATGCCTCATTGGTAGAGGGAGGTAGGGCTTCCTCTTTTATGGTGGAGGTCTTGTCCTTGGATAAGGAGGGTGTGCTAGATGGGGGTATAAGGATGTCATTGGGTTGGTAGGTCATATTGCATGTCAAGAAGGGACTTGGGTCAGCTTGAATGGTGATGACCTAGCCTTCATGCTCAAATTGAATGTAATGGTGAAGGGTAGAAGGAACACAACCCATAAAGTGGATCCAAGGTCATCCCAGCAAGACATTGTATTGGAACTCACCTTCCACTACATAGAAGAGTTTAGGGAGTGTACGAGGTCCTACATGGATATGAAGGACAACCATTCCCAGGGTAGTGGTCATGGTGTCACTAAAGGATTGGAAGATGGTCGAGGTTTTAGACATGACATTATCTGAAAGGTTCAGTTGGTTATAAGTATGGGAGGAGATAATATTAATACTAGCTCCCCCATCAATCATAACCCATTTGATGTGGGTTTCATTGATGTAAGTAGTAATAAAGATAGGGGAATCTAGTTTGTCCAAATGGATAGAATGTATTTCCAAATCCTTGAAGGTGACAAGGTTGGAAATTTGGAGAGCACTGATAAAGGTTGCCAGAGGTTGAGGGTCTTTAGGTTGGCCCTCTACCAAATGCAATGCCTCTATCATTGCTTAGTGATGATGAAGTGAAGTGGTAATCAACTCATATAAGCTCATCTTTGCTAGGGTATGGTGAATTTGTTTAAGCACCACTCTCTTGATGGATTCAGAGGGTTAGATTGGGAGGCACATAAGATAGATATCTTAGGTGAAGGTGAAGGTGAAGGTGAAGGTGTTTGATTTTGGTTTGGTAGGGAAGTAGATGGGTATGTCCATGGAATGGACACTTTTGCCTTCCCCTTATCCTCTTGTTGTGCTTTTGTGACCACATGAATGGTATGGATAGAGTGAGGAATTAGGGTAGGAGAGTTGTTTGGTTCTTCTTCACTTTGAGGTGAGAGTGGAAGGATATATAGGTTTTGGCTAGTGGTTGTTGGTTATTGGATGGGTAATGGGCCTGTGGGAGGTTCATATGTTAAGAGATTATCCTCAACATACAGTTGATGGATAATGGTTTGGATAGATTTGCAGTTCTCCATGTCATGGTCTAGTGTCCTATGATAGGATCACACTTGGCATTCATCATACTAAATGGGATTCAAACTGAGAGGGTCAAATAGCCTGATAGGGGGTAAGGTCAATCAAGAAGCTCACAATAACCTTTAGAAAATGGTAGATTAGGACTCAGCTAAAGGTGGAGAGGGTTTAGGGGTTTTGATCTTGGTCTTGGTGGACAAGGTGGAGGTCCTTTCAAGAGCTAGTTTGATGATAGAGGGTTTGGGTAAGTTGGTGCATTTGGTTGGTAGTTTTGGTTCTGGTAAGGTAGAGTTTGACAAAGTAGAGGTAAGGGGTTTTAAGATAGGTAGCTTGGTCATTATTGGTTTGGTGAAAATAGGTGTGTCAAAAAGCAAGTGTGTTAGTGTAACCAATAGTAGTGGTTGGGTGTTAGTTAGGAGAACCAGCTTCCTACTCAGAGTGGAGGGATGAGGCCCCAAGATAGAGGGCAAGGTGGAGGGAGGTAGGAGTTTGGATCTCTATACTTTTGGTGTTTCTATTCCCTTGGTTGATTTGGGTTGGCATTTGGTTATTGAGTTCTGATGGGGTAAGCTCCACTTTCATAGATGAGTGATTAAGAATCTATGTAGGAAAGGTGCCAAGGTTCTTGGTTGGTTTGGTCAATTTATTGGGAGAAGGTGATTTGGTTGCTTAGGGTTTAGGTGCCTCAAATTTTTGAGGAATAGTTGGATTGGTAAAAGCTTTCATCAGTTTAGTTGGTAAGGTAGGAGTGTGGACAATAAAAGAGTTAGGTTGGTCTACCAAAGGTGTGGTTATACATTCCTTCTTGGTGATATAAGGTAGCCCTAATTGCTACCAAAAGGTGGCTCAATCCATGTCAGCATTGGAAACAAATTCCAATTTTTTTACTAACCTAGAGAATGATTTGTAGGATGGTTTTATTCCCAGGATACTGGAACTAAAAGATAAGCCCATGGGTTGAAACAGAGGGATGGTAATCTCATCATTTTCCTTAATCAAAGGATGTAAGGTTTGAGTGGGTGACTCCTCTATGGGAGGTGCAGACATGGGGGATTCCCCTTCAAGAATGATCTCTAAAGGAGTGGTAAGTTACTCAATGGTTAAGGGAGAAGGTAAAATGGGTGTTTTTTCTAGAATGTCAATCAACAGAGGGATTGATGGCTCCACTACCTCAATAAGTAGATGAGGAGTGTTGGTTGAATATTTTTTCGATCAGCAAATTTATAAACAAAATAGGTCTGATCATCCAAAGTAGGAAGATTAGTCATCTAAATGTGTAGTTTTACCACATCAGAAGGAGACTGATCTCTCCTCTCATCAAGGGGAGGTTCCCTATAGATATGTTATATATATGTATAAACAAAAAATAATACTCAAGGGTAGAACAAGCCATCCGTCTCTCTTTATTTAGAGATGATGTGTGTAAAACAAAGGAAAAACTCAAGGGAAATGACAGACAGCACTCCTCTTCTTTCAGAAGAACTATTTAGCCAGCCACAAGAATACTCCTAGAAATAAAAGCAGAATGTAACTGAGGGTGTAGTAACTAGCAAATCAAGATACAGCACAAAGTCTCCACCTGAAATGCTCAAAAGTAATATACGAAGGAGAATGAGGGCACAAAGTCTTCTTAAAGTCCTTTACATAGCAATGAAAATAAAACACACTGAAGGCAGCTATGGGGGCACAAAGTCTCTCCACAGTTGATTCTTCAGGGCACCTTCCTAACTAATTTTACTAATCTTGCTTGTTAAATTAATGGAACAAAAAATATAGCAAGGAAAAAGACATAAGAATGGTTTCCTCAACAACAAAGATATCACAGCACAAAGTCTGAAAAAGTCCCTTGCTTTCTTATTCCAGTAAAAAAATATGATTAACAGACTGAGCACAAAGTCTCAATGATGCCTCTCAATTTGGGCAGAGTTTCATTCAGATTGTCAAAAAGGAGATATTTTTACAATGAAATAAATTCCCTTATATAGCCTCTTCAAGGAGGACTCGGGAATAGTAATACATCATGTTGCATTGGAAACTGATAGGAAGATAGGCTGGAAATTAGGGGCATTTTACCCATTTGATTTTATCAATGTAGAGAAACAAGTCACGCTATTGAAAGTTTGCAAATTTCAATGTCCACCTGGCGATCTGATCCTACCTTCATCATTCTTCCTTTTCTGGTTAATTGAACTAGGTCCTGGATTTAGTTTATTGTCCTATTCCTTCCTTGTTTTTTGCTAGTCTTGGCCTTGAATTCTAGGAATGCATTCTGGTCTGGATCAATAGTTATTTTGTTGTCTTCAATTTGACATTCACGTGCCCATCACTAGTTCACTGTGTTGAATTTGATGTCCTTGAGCACGTCACCCCTTGGTCTTCTTTTAGCTTTTTGCTTGGTATTTTTCCAGATTGGACTTGCCCTTTCGGGCCTTGAGAAATGACCCATTTTGAGTTGGAATAGCCTCCCGCAAGGATATCTATCCTTCGGGCAGTCTTTAAATGGGATTTCGAGCTTCTTCGAGCAACCCTTCAGATATTCACCTGGGCTTTTCTTACGCTTCCTCCTGCAGACATTTTCCCTGGCAAAAATTCTCGCGGACAAAAGTCCGGGGAAAATTCCCGCAAATGAAAAGTCCATGGAAATTTGTTCCACCAAGTCTTTGAACAAGTCTTCAGATTTTTTACCCGCATTTGCTTCTTTGATTTCTTTCATACTTTTTGTCTGAAGGAATTCCTTCGAACAAAAATTTGAAATAATTATGACTTAGCCAATTTTAAATGTCTTAAACAAATCTAAAAGAATTACCTTTCAGCTTCTTTGAAAATGACCCTTCTGAAGGGTGATTTTATCAATTAAGTGTCCTCTACAAAGACACTTATCTTTCAGGAAGCTTCCTTTTGCATTGAACCACCCCTTTGAACTTTGGTGATGAACCATTTTATTGAACCAAGACATTGAACCAATCAGTTGAACCAAAAATGGTTCAAGCCGATGGTTCAATTTGAATGAACCGAGCCGATGAACTAAGCATTGAACCGAACATTGAACTTGCCTTTGAACCATGTCTTTGAACCAAAACGTTGAACCTTTTCATTGAACCAAGATGTTGAACCAACCGTTGAACCAAGTTTTGGTTCAACGATTCAAACAAAGCTTTAAAAATGTCTTTGAACTTGCTATTGAACCTTGAAACGTTGAACCAAAAGATGAACTGAACGAATGAACCAACTGAGTGAACTATTTGGTTGAACTAAAAGATGTTAAAATAAAGGGAATGAACCACTTGAGTGAAATAAAGCGTTGAACCGCTTGGTTAAACTGAGCCATTGAACCGTTCCTTTGGTTGAACCTGCTGTTGAACCTTGAACCTGTTGAACCTTTGAACCAAAGTGGTTCAATGGTTTAATGGTTCAAGCCACCTTGATTTGGTTAAGTGTTTGGAATCCGATGAACCAATTGCAACGATTGAACTTTGAACCTTGATGAAGCACTTAAATCTTACCAAAGACGTTGAACTTGTTGAACCTTGAATCCCTTGAACCTTTGAACCAAAGTGGTTCAATGGTTCAATGGTTCAGTGGTTCAAGTCTCTTTTTTGCACTCAGATGCTTGTTGATGGAGATTTTTTATTGAACTTAGGCTCTGAACCAATCCTATAAAATGACTAAGTGTTGAAAACTGATTCTTTTGACTGAAACAGCCTGTAGAAGCCTTTGAACCTATATAAATGAACATGCTTGTAGAGTCTGTAGAAACCAAGTCCATAGAAATCAACATGTAAAACCTATTGAACTTGACCTGCAGAGTCCGTAGATTTTTCTTTTCCTACTGAATCCATAGATTCAAGCCTACAGAGTCCATAGATTTTTTGAGAAGCTTGGAAAATGAGGAATTTGAATGTCTAGGACAAATTTTGGAAACGAAAGAGACAATTTTGGTTTGTAAGACCAAAATAGTTCAAATGTTGTCCCAAAAATGACTATTATTTTTGGGAGACAACAGCTGGCTCCAGTTGGGGAACTTCTGTCAATTGCAAAATGAATTGAAAGGAGTAGAATCCAAAATTTCCAATGTCTTCATGTGTACCATTGGGCTTCAGAGTCATGCTACCCAGAAATGAAAGGCATCAAAAAGAAAATAAATAAAACAAAATAGAATTAAAACTGTACAAATATACATATATAAAGAGGCAATGATCTGATACTTCAAGAGTTGAAGTGTTTTAGATGCTGCCCATTGTGGGGCAGAGAAAAGAGTATGCCATCTTGGTATTTTAATAGAAAGCTATTTTCCCCAATGTGTTGATGAATTATAAATGGGCCTCTCCAAAGGGAGTCAAACTTTCCATGCATTCCCTTTGGTTCTCTTCTTTTGTCCCATAGCAGGACTTGATCCCCAATCTAGAAATCATGATTTCTAGCCTTCTAATCAATGAGTTTCTTTACCAGACTTTGATGAGCAGCAATTCTATCCACCACCATAGTTATTTGTTCCTCCAGCTGAGTCAGGCACATGATTCTTTTGTCAAGAGAACTCTCATATGTCTAATCTTCAATGGCCTTCACCAATTTCAAGGCTGGTAACTCTAAGGTGATTGGTATCTCAGCACTAATACTATAAAAAAGTTGAAAAAGAGACATACCAATTGCCCTCTTTAGTGTGATCATGTCTACCCATAGAGCATCAACCAATGCTTTATGCCATGTCCTTTGATTATCATCTGCTAGCTTTTTGATAATAGTTACCAAATTCTTATTGCTGAACTCAGCTTGTCCATTCTCTTGTAGAAAATAATCAGAAGAATGAGAGAGTGTAATTCCATAATGAAAATAGAATTATGTAATCTCTTGAGAGGTGAAACAAGCTACATTATCAGTAATAATTTTGAGTGGAACTCCAAACTTGGAAATGATATTCTCTTTGAGGAAGTTGCATACAACTTCTGAAGTAGCATGCTTAGTTGGGATTGCTTCTACCCACTTGGTGAAATAATCAGTTGTTGTAAGGACATAATCATGTCCAACACTTAAAGATGGGTTTATTGTCCCAATAGAATTAAGTCCCCATTACTAGAAAGGTTCCTCTATGATTATTGGCTTGAGAGGCAGGGCAGCCAACTTGGGTCTTCCATCAAATTGCTGGCAAAGTTCACATTTCTTCACCCACTTATGTGCATCTTGGAAAAGAGTTGGCCAGTAATACCTGGCTCGCAAAATTTTGTGAGCAGTCACAAGAGCAGAAAAATGTCTTCCACAAGCTAGATTATGGAAAGATTTCAAAAGCTAGGTTTGATATTCTTTGTCTACACAGTGAAGGAATACTCCATCTATGCTTCTCTTGTACAGGCCATTATCCCAAAGGACAAAATTAGCAGCTTTCCACTTGATAATCCTCCTTTCTTTGTAAGACAAATGAGCAAGACATTCACCATAAGTTAGAAAATAGGCAATACCTAAGTACAATTCATTGGTAGTGGAGACAAAAAAGACTGTTGGCGTATCTTCCACTTCAGCTTCTTCACGCTATGTATCTTCTAGCTTATTGTCAGCCATTAATTAGCATAGGCCTTTACCCTTGACTAGCTTTATTGGCTTGATATCGAGATCAAACTGTTAAATCTTTGCAATCCAATTACTTTTTTTTGTACCAAACTCCTACTGAGTTAATATAGACTTCATTGTAGTGACAGGAACTAAGGCAGTAGTGTGTGAATTTAGAATATAGAAGCGGAAATGTTTGACTGCTTTTACCAATGCATAGGCATGTTTCTCTATATTTGAATATTTTATTTCATGGGTTTTGAGAGGGAAACTCATGAAAGAGATGGGGGATTTCATACCTTCCTTGTCCTATTGAACAAGAATCACTGAAAGAGTGTGCTCAGATGCATAGTTGTATATAATGAAATTTATGTGGTAATCTAGACAAACCAAGGTAGGGGCGTGAGCAATGGCAGTCTTGATATTTTAAAACATTGATTTGCCTTCTTTAGTCTAACTGAAGGTGGTCTTCCCTTTCATCATGTTCACAATGTGTCTTGTCTTCTCAGCAAATTCAGGGATGACTCTCTATAAGAAATTCACTTTTCTGAAGAAAGAGTGAATAGCATCTTTACTTGTAGGCAAATTCAGCTCTTGAATAGACTTGACTCTGTCTGAGTCAATCTTTATGCCTTCTTTGGACACAATGTGTCCAAAGAGTTTCCCTTCTATTACTCCAAAAATAGACTTCTTAAGATTCAAGGAAATACCATTCTGGCAGCAGCGCTCCAACACTTGTTGTAAGTGGTGTACATGATCAGATCGATGCTTTGAAAAGATAGTTAAGTCATCAAAATATACCACTATGAATTTGCTAATCTCATCTTTGAAGGCCATGTTCATAGCTCTTTGAAAGGTAGTACCAGCATTTATTAATCTAAAAGGCATTCTTTTATATACAAATGTACCCCAAGGTGTGGTGAATGTAGTCTTGTGTTGGTCTGCTTCACCAACTTCAACTTGATTATAACCTAAGAAGCCATCCAGCATTGATAACATCTCTGACCCTATTACTGTTTGAAGCACTTGGTCCATAATTGGCAAAGAATAATTATCTTTCAAAGAGGCTTGATTCAGATTTCTAAAATCTACACAAATGCGGATTTTGCCATTTTTCTTCCTTACAGACACTATGTTCACAATCCATGTAGAATGATGGATTGGGAAGATGATTCTAGCATTTAACATTTTTTTTATCTCAGACATAATAGTACCTAAAAATTTTAGATTGTATTGTCTAGATTTTTACTTGTAGGGCATTAAATCAGCCTTGAGAGGAATGTGATGGTGGATTTTATCGGGTCTGAGAGACTTTAGGTCTTCATAAGAATACGCTAAGACATCAATGTATTGATGGAGCAAAGAGGTGAACTTGAATATTTATTTAGGGGTGCAACACTTACCAATGTTGACCATCTTGGAATTTTCTTTGTTGGTCAGATTTACTTGGTCAAATCCCTGAGAGAAATTTGAATATGTTTGTCGTTGTTTGATGAATCTATCATGCTTGTCAAATGGCTTTTCAAGAGAAACCAGACCTTTGGAAATTTTGTTTTCTTTCAGCTATAGGAATTTTTCATTTATATCTGAATTGGATTCAGAAACAGATTCAGACTTCTGAGATTTGTTGCCTTCAAAATACAGTTGTTCAAAATTGTCTTTTCATTCCAAGAAGGTAATGATATGATGATCATCATTGAATATTTGCCAATGATTAGCATTGTCAGGAACACTTGGTCTATAGACTAGCTCAATAGTATAATTGTCTTCTTTGAAATTTGAATGAGGAACTAAAAGAGTTCTTGAAATAGTAAGTGCATCAGCTCTGTCATTAGATTCTCTGGGTATGGCAGAAATGTTGAAAGCATCAAAGCTTTCAATTTGATTCCAAACTAGGTTGTGGTAGTGGTGTAACCTCTTATTCTTGGTCTGATATAGATTTCTCACTTGATAGACCACTAATTCAGCATCCCCTTTGGCATGAAGAAACTTGATGCCTCTTTCTTGAGCAGCCTTCATGCCAAGCAATAGAGATTCATATTCAGCTGTATTGTTAGTGTTGCTGAATTGTAATTTATAAGATGAAGGAAACATATCTCCTTGAGGAGATATCAAGACAATCCCAACTCTTGAACCAGTAGAGGAATAGCTACCATCAAATTTCAGAGTCTAAATTTCATCAGACACTGACTTTTCTTTAGACTTTCCTTCATCAGAGATGGAGGGCCCTTCTTCATCTATATATAAAAAGTTACCCATACCTATAGATTCAAAAAGGATTTAAGCTTCAGGGGCTGACGTCTGGGTGACTACATACATTGCTTTCTTTTTAGGGAGTAATCTCTTCATCACGCCTTGGACAGAGATCCTTGCCTCAGATAGATCCATGCTCAGTTCTCTTCCCATGTCTTTATAGAAATTTTGTCCAAGCAAAATGCCATAAGATGCTAGGACGTCAGCCACCAAGACAGTCATCTTAATCCTCTTATCTAAAAAGGCTATGAATGCAAATTGGGCACCTTTGATTTGTCCCAGCAATGGTACTTGCTTGTTCTCTATGGACAAACATCTCCCAAACATCTTGGTCAGTGTGAGACCAAGAGACTCAGTGACTTTAGCAGGCATGACATTGTCAGATGCGCCTGAGTCTATTATACAGTTACTTAGCTTGTGGCCATTAATTAATAGAGAAACATAGAAGGGTTCTATTTTTCCAAGAGCAGCTGGAGGAGTAATAACTAGATTATTTGGAATAGGTGTGTTCTTTGGAGAATCAACAGTTACTTTTTTAGCTTTTTGTCTTGCAGGAATAGTTTGATTTTTAACATATTGAAACAGCTTATTCAGTTGATCTGGATTAGACTGCAAGTATTCAAATTCAGACATCTATATTTTTGTCTTTTTAACATGATCAATTATGTTAAATGGTTGAATTGAGCTAGGTACAGAGAAAGGTACTTCAACTTTCTAAGTTTTAAGAGGGATGAGAGGTGGGTTGGTTTGCGAATTGGGAGTAGAAGGTGAAGGTGAAACAGATGTATTTACCTTTTGGGTGATGACTAGATCCTTTGATTGAAAAGGCAGAGTGGTTCCACATTTAGCAATTATGATTTTTGGTTGAGGTTGTTCTTCTATCTTTTCTTTATCAACTTACTGGACTGATTAGTTCTTGGACCTGGTAAACACTGCATATGATCCATCTAAAGCTTCTCCTTTGCTTTCAGGTTCATCCTGATAATTTAGGAAACTAATGTGGGAGTCATTAGTTGATTCTTCTTGATTTTCTTCAATGATATCAGCATCATTTTCTTGATTCAATTCAGGTTGGAAAGAGAATTCTGATTTTGCTTCAAGGTATCCCACTACTAAATTGGTTGGAGGAGCTTCCAGGGCAATTTTCCCTTGTGGGGGAGGAAGGCAATTTTGTTGCCCTTGGTTCCTAACAACATTGCCCTGATATGACTGATTTGAGAATGTCCTTCTGTATGTAGGAGAAGAAGATATTCCTTGAGCCATTTGCTTTTTGAGAGCAAGCAACACATTTGCTAATTTCTGCACCATTGGATTTGTGGTGCTTGAAGATGTAAATTCAGAAGATGATGAAGCTCTATTTCTATTTGGATCTCTTCTTATCTTCCCTTATTTGGATCTCTTCTTAGCAATTACAGGGATTCTGTTTCTCAATTTGTCAAATTTATCTATGAAGTCTCTCATAGGCTCATGAGGCTCTTTCTTCATCTGTGTAAGTTGAGTCAGAAGTGTATGTGCATCTTCTACAAGTTTGAATTTGGCTTCAAACTTAGCTTTAAGAGTATTTCAATCAATCACAGACTGAGCCTGTAGATGGTAAAACCAATCTGCAGCAGCACCTTATAGTGTTTCAACAAAAAGCCTGACTGCTACATCTTCAAATTCTACTCTGATTACTCCACAAGCTATACTGAATGCTACAATGTGTTCATCAGGATGAACTTTCCCATCACCATAGAATTTAGGAAAATTCTTCCTAGAACTACGTGGAAGCTCATGTAGAAGAGTAAGATTGAGAGGACCAAAAGCATTACCCCAGGGGCCTTGAAATGCCATTATAGGATTTTGAAAAGGAGGGATAACAAATCTCAAAGGGGTAATTATAGGCACAGCTTTATCAACAACAGAAGTAGATACTTCATCTGGTAATGGAGATCTAGCTTTAGTAGGAGGGAAGCTCTTGGTTCATTGGAGATGAGATGGTGAAGGAAATAGATCAAAATCACTTTGTTGTACTAGCTTGAACACAGGGTCAATGATACCTTTAGCCCTTTGGCTTCGTGTATACCTTGAATCTGCCAAATTATGGAACAAAAATGGAAAAGAATTGACTTTGCTTCAGTTTGAAGCTTGAGGCTTTAAACCGTGCATTCTTTCCCAGTTAGTGTGGAGGTGAATCGATAGGCTATATATGGATAATGGATATATTCCCAATGGAGTCACCAAAAACTATTAGTTGAATATTTTGTTGATCAATGTACTAATAAACAAAATAGGTCTGATCAGCCAAAGTAGGAAGATTAGTCGTCCAAATGTGTAGTTTTATCACATCAGAAGGAGACTGATCTCTCCTCTCATCAAGGAGAGGTTCCCTATAGATATGTTATATATATGTATAAATAGATAATAATACTCAAAGGTAGAACAAGCCATCCATCTCTCTTTCTTCAGAGATGATGTGTGTAAAATAAAGGAAAAACTCAAGGGAAATGGCAGATAGCACTCCTCTTCTTTCAGAAGAACTATTCATCCAGCCACAAGAATACTCCTAGAAATAAAGCAAAATATAACTGAGGGTGTAGTAACCAGTAAATCGAGATACAGCACAAAGTCTCCACCTGAAATGCTCAAAATTAATATACGAAGAACAATGAGGGCACAAATTCTTCTCAAAGTCCTTTACACAGCAATGAAAATAAAACACATTGAAGGCAACTATGGGGGCACAAAGTCTCTCCATGGTTGATTCTTTAGGACACCTTTCTAACTAATTTTACTAATCCTACTTTTTAAATTAATGGAACAGAAAATATATCAAGGAAAAAGACATAAGAACAGTTTCTTCAACAACAAAGATATCACAGCACAAAGTTTGAAAAAGTCCCTTACTTTCTTATTCCAGTAACAAAATATGATTAACAGACTAAGCACAAAGTCTCAATGATGCCTCTCAATTTGGTCAGAGTTTCGTTCAGATTGTCAAAAAAGAGATATGTTTACAATGAAAGAAAGTCCCTTATATAGCCTCTTCAAGGAGGACTCGAGAACAGTAATACATCATGTTGTGTTGGGAACTGATAGGAAGATAGGCTGGAAATTAGGGGCATTTTACCCATTTGATTTTATCAATGTAGAGAAACAAGTCACGCTATTGAAAGTTCACAACTTTCAATGTCCACCTAGTGATCTGATCCTACCTTCATCATTCCTCTTTTTTTGGTTAAATTGAACCGGGTCCTAGATTTAGTTTATTGTTCTATTCCTTCCTTGCTTTTTGTTGGTCTTGGCCTTGAATTCTGGGAATGCATTCTGGTATGGATCAATAGTTATTTTGTTGTCTTCAATTTGACGTTGGCACACCCATCACTATGTTGTCAATGACTAATTTGGTGTGTTTAATTTGACATCCTCGGGTGCATCACCCCTTGGTCTTCTTTCAACTTTCTGCTTGGTATTTTTCTAAATTGGACTTGCCCTTTTGAGCCTTGAGAAATGACCCATTTTGAGTCAGAATAGCCTCCCACAAGGATATCTATCCTTTAGGCAGTCTTTAAATGGCTTTTCGGGCTTCTTCAGGTGACCCTTCGGATATTCCCCTGGGATTTTCTTACGCTTCCTCCTACAAACATTTTCCCGAGGGAAAATTTTTGCAGACAAAAAGTCTGGGGAAAATTCCCGCAGATGAAAAGTCTGTGGAAATTTGTTCCACCAAGTCTTTGAACAAGTCTTCAGATTTTTTGCCCGCATTTGCTTCTTTGATTTCTTTCAAACTTTTTGTCTGAAGGAATTCCTTCAGACAAAAATTTGAAAGAATTATGTCTTAGCCAATTTTAAATTCCTTAAACAAATCTGAAAGAATTACCTTTTAGCTTCCTTGAAAATGACCCTTCCAAAGGGTGCTTTTATCGATTAAGTGTCCTCTGCAAGGGCACTTGTCCTTTGGGCAGCTTCCTTTTGCATTAAACCACCCCTTTGAACTTTCACAATGAACCATTCCATTGAACCAAGACATTGAACAAATTAGTTGAACCAAAAATGGTTCAAGCCGATGGTTCAATTTGAATGAACCAAGCCGATGAACTAAGCATTGAACCGAACATTAAACTTGCCTTCGAACCATGTCTTTAAACCAAAACGTTGAACCTTTTTGTTGAACCAAGATGTTGAACCAAGTTTTGGTTCAACGGTTCAAACAAAGCTTTGAAAATGTCTTTGAACCTGTTGTTAAACCTTGAGATGTTAAACCAAATGAACTGAATGAATGAACCAACTGAGTGAACTATTTGGTTGAACTAAAAGATGCTGAAATAAAGGGAATGAACCACCTGAGTGAAATAAAGCATTGAACTGCTTGGTTGAACCGAGCCATTGAACCATTCCTTTGGTTTAACCTACCATTGAACCTTGAACCTGTTGAACCTTTGAATCAAAGTGGTTCAATGGTTCAACAGTTTAAGCCGCCTTGATTTGGCTAAGTGTTTGGAATCCAATGAACCAATTTCAACGATTAAACTTTGAGCCTTGATGAAGCACTTAAATCTTTCCAAATATGTTGAACTTTTTGAACCTTGAACTCATTGAACCTTTGAACCAAAGTGGTTCAATGGTTCAACGGTTTAGTGGTTCAAGTCTCTTTTTTGCACTCAGATGCTTGCCGATGGAGATTTTTGATTGAACTGAGGCTCTGAACCAATCCCAAAAAATGACTAAGTGTTGAAAATTGATTATTTTGACTGAAACCACTTGTAGAAGCCTTTGAACCTATATAAATGAACCTACCTATAGAGTCTGTAGAAACCAAGTCCATAGAAATCAACATGTAAAACCCATTGAACTTGACCTGCAGAGTCTGTAGATTTTCCTTTTCCTGCTGAATCCTTAGATTCAAGCCTGCAGAGTTCGTAGATTTTATGAGAAGCTTAGAAAATGAGGAATTTAAATGTCTAGGACAAATTTTGGAAATGGAAGAGATAATTTTGGTCTGTAAGACCAAAATATTTCAAATGTTGTCTCAAAAATGACTGCTATTTTTGGGGGACAACAAGGAGAAAGGAGTGTTTCCATAGTTTGGATCTTCAAAAGAGGAAAAGGTAACTCCACTACCTAAATAAGTGGAGAGTGAGGAACAAATAGGTTGGGCAGTAGGTTCTTTATTAATGAATACACTAAGGACCATGTTAATAGTATGGGCATCATGAGAGTACTCAACCATGTTGCTCTCATTTTTGGTAGGCATATGGTTGGGGAAAGGCTGCCTAAAGATGTCAAGGGCCTAGTTTTAAGGTACATTGGGATTATCCAATGTAAGCTCACCCTTTTCAATGAGATATTGGACAACACTTATAAAGGTATTACAATTGCTAATGTCATGCCCTACTACCTAATGGAAAGTGCAAATATCATTCTCATTATACCAACTAGGTGCAAGATGAGAAGAATCAAATTGTTTAGCTAGTTTGATAGGAAGAATATGTATGATATTAGATTTTAATAGATTCTATAAGATCAAAGCATAAGACTCTCCAAGTGGATTAAATTACTTCTAGGTGCTTTGGTTTATGTTTTGCTTTGAGGAACTAGAGGAATTCAATTAGTTGGCAAATGATGGGGAAGCAGCTTTAAGGACAACTGCATTTGTAGTGCCCTTACTTTTGGTCTTAGCATTGGTTTTGTTCTTTGGTTTGGAGGAAGAAGCCTCATTGGTTTTTTAGGTAGAGTTATTATTTTTTAGTTTTAGCTTTCCTTCATCCATGGCTTGGTTCTCTAATTTATGCACCATGGTGAAAGCTTTGTCAAAAGTATGGAAGCTCTGAACATTCAATGTGGAAGAGATGTGCTTGGCACATGCTCTAGCAAAGATTTTAATAAATTTGGGTTGGGGTAAGGAAAAGGAGAGTTGGTTGATTAGGCTCTACCAACGAGCTACAAAATTGGTATTAGATTCATCATCAAACTACCAGATAGAGTAGAGGTCAATGATGGAAACCTTCTTGGAGATATTTATCAAAAAGTGATCCAAGAAAGTTTGAGCTAGTTGGGTGAAGGATAAGATGGAATGCTTGGTTAAGACACTATACCAATCCAACATCAGTCCTGAAAAAGACATAAGAGAAGTGTAGAGAATGAGGGCATTATCATAAGAAATCAAATTACATGAATACCTAAATGCCCTAAGGTGTTGTTGGGGATCCTCCTTGCTCTAAATTTTGGAGAACTTGGGAAGCTCCCACTGAGGAGGATATGGTTGAATACAGATAGATGGGTGAATGGGTTCATTACAAACATGATCATATGTTAGGATGTGGTAAGCTCAAAAAATGGAAGACTATAAGGTAGTCATCTTATCTATGAGCATCTTCATGAGGTCTAATTGGGGTTGTGCACTCAGGAGGTTGTAAGGTGCATATTTTTATGGTGGTTGGGTGACATATTGATAGGTGGTAAGAGGTTGGGAGGCCACCACATATTGGTATGAAGAGATTAGTGGTTGGGTGGAAGATATGTAAGGGTAGGTGGATACGGGTGGTTGGGTACTAGGTATAGGTGCATGCCCTTATGGGTTAGGGATTTAACCTATATTTGGTGTAATGGACACTTGTTGGGTAGGATCAGTGGTTAGGTTGGTGACCAAAAGAAGGGTGGTGACCTTTGTGGTAATTAGGGATAAGGTCGAAGGTATAGGCACCACAAGACTTAAAAGTGAGGTATTAGTATAAGGAATATTGGTAATGCTAGTGGTGGGTACTCCCATGGTGAGGTGAGTATATGTGGCTAATGGTTAGGTTGCTCCTAAGGTGGAAGAGTTGTTGGTAGGGGTGGAAGGTATGGGGGTATTTATAAGTTGGGCAGGTTGGTTTTCCATAGTAGTATCAAAGGGATTGTTGGTAGATGAGGAAGCTTCAGTAGCTCATGGTTGGTTGGTAACCATGGCAATAGAGGTTTTTCCCATAATATGGGAAGGCATGCCATAAGTTGGATCCATAGGCAGAACCAAGGTAGGGGTATGGTGAGGCATAGTGTTAAGGTAATATTGAAGGGCTATAAGATTATTATCTAAGAAGGTGGAAAAGTTTGCATCTCCTTGGGGAACCTCTCAAGGGAAAGGAGGACTTCATAAAGGGTGAGGAGAGTTTTCTAGTTCAAATATGTAGTCCATAGGTGAGGAAGTAGAATAGGTCGATCAGTTTGGTGAAGGGTTTTGCTCGACTAGATTATTTTGTTGCTAGTGAGTTAGAACCATCCAAGGTAAAGGGGAGAGAATGCACAAACAATCTCACCACTCAAATAGAGAGAAGATAAGAAATGATCAATAAAAGCAATCACACTCTAAAAATTACATTAAGTCCTAAAGGTTCTTTTTAGTCTCACTTTTAGCTTATGCAATAAGTTATGAGAATGTGTGATAGAAGTTGGCTTGTACATCAAGTACTATAGAACCAATTTATGGTTGGTTACAGCTTGTTTAGGTGCTCAAGAGGATATGTATTAGGAATCAATATGTGGCTTGGTATTGGGGCCTACACCTTCACTTCACACATCGTAATAATAAGGGTGTCAGGTGCTTAGCCAATATCGACTGATTTCTAAAGTTTATACTTAACCAGAGAGCTGAGTTGGTTCTCCCCTTGGTAATGACCTCCAAGCAAAATTTTTGGGAAAGGGGTAAGGTTACTGCTAGGTGATGAAATATTAGTTAGGCCTTGTCTCAAATTTATTTTGATGTTTGATTGATGAAATTGATTTGGTTTAGTGTGTGAAACAAAAGTGATGCTACGATAAGATTATTGTGCTTTAATTTAAACTACGTGAGATGAACATGCAATCAATCAATGTATACACTTAATTTTAAACCTAGAAGAAATTTTAGTTTCGTTAATGAGCATAGATAAAGAGAAGAGCACACAAATTCAAAGAAATGAAACCTAAAGTAAAGACTTCAAGTCCCACTAGGCATGCTAGAATGTTTTAGTGAATTTTAACTTATATTTCGAAAGGAAAAATAAGAAACTAAATATGGGTATGGTTAAAAAACCTATTTTATTGTGTGCATATTGAATCAAAAGATTATGGATAAATCCTTTTTAGCTTGGGAGGATGACTTGCAAATAAGATAGCACTAAATCAATTGGTTGGTTAGATAGATAACTGAGTGGATTACCTAGTGCTAACTAGATCCTAGAAGTAAGAGATTCCTTAGGGCCTACCAATCCACATATTTTAAACAATCAATTTTATAAATAGAATGAAGTGATTGTATCAATAATCAAAAGGTACTAAAATTGAATGCAAGAAATGCTTGATAAATAAATATATTGGAGATGACTAATACAGTGATAAGTAAGTCAATACTAGTGTTAAAAAGCTTGGGTCTATTTCAAAAAATTAGGTAGGGGCTTTGTCAATAGGCAGGGACACAAAAAATTAGATTTGGCTGAGGGTAAAAAGGTGAAAATAACTTACTATTATTTCATGCCACAGTGATTATCAATGATTGGGATGACTATTGGTAGTTAAGGTGACTATTGTCAGTCAAGCTAACCATTAATGGTTAGACAGACTGTCAGTGGTTGAGAAAACCATCAACAGTTACTATGTGTAGGTCTGGGTTGGTAAATGGTTGATTGATGGGATCTCAAATATGGATTCTGAGATATGGGTTGGTGTTGGGTTGAGTGAAAAAGGTAGATAAAGTAATTAAATACTAAAAAATAAATAATTATCTTACATAAGGGTGATCAAGTGGTTGATTGAGGTGGTTGACTCATTGGTGGAGTCTGACATGATTTTGATAGAGTAACAATACTTGGTGCTTTGGTGGAGTGGTAGTGGCAAGTTGTCTCTCTGATGTGATAGTTGGATCACGGGATTGTTGATAATGATTGACCTACAAAATAAAGTAACTCTAGATGCACAAGCTCTTGATAAAAATTAGAGATGGATTTCACCTTCTTGTTCCTTTTTTATTATAAGCAAGGCAAGAGAGTTACAATAAGACATTAATTAGGACTTCTAATTTTAACTTGTGCATGCAATGGCTCACATGCAAATTTAGATGAGTTATTTTTATAAAAGTAAGGTGGGTATCTTGCATTTTTGTGGTTGAAGACGTGTACCCTAACTATCGATGATCAAGGTGACCATCAGTGATCGAGGGTGAAGGTAATAAAGTGGGTAAACGCTAGGTTAAGTTAGTTAGGAAAACTAACCATGGGTTAGGCTCGATTAGGGTTCAAAGGGTTAGATTGGTCCTAAAGGGGTCTTAGGGTGGCCTAGGGGAATTTTGACATTTGAAATTATGGTGTGTGGATTTTTGGTGTCTACAACTTATTCAATAACTAAAGGTATGATAGTTGGGTATTGTGTTGTTTGCTCTTAGTCCTACTCTGAGTATGGATGCATGTTGACCAAATTGTGAGCTAAAAGATCATGGATTTATTCCCCTAATTGAGTGTTGTAAGGTGGATCAGGATCTATCTCACAAACTACACCATCACCATAGGGGTCTTGAACAAAGTCTTCTTGTGTGACCACATTACCATATCCCATATTTTACATGGATCCACTATGAGTATAGTGAGACATTCAAATTAATGATGAATGCTTTATGACAAAATGACTTAGATTTCTATAAAATTTGAAAAATAATGTCTAAAAAAATAAGTGGTTTAAACTTAGTCTAACTTGATCAAAGGAATGGAGTTGTATCTCCAAAAGGTTTATGCTAAAACTTGATACAAAATAAACTAGCATTTAATGTCTCACACAAAATGTCAAGTGGATGAAATAAAACTAGAATGCCAAATTCTAGGTTCAAAGTGTTCCAAACAAGTCTAATCTAAGAAATTAAAAGTTGTTGGGTCTATTGGTCAAATGTAGCATAAAAGCTAGGCTCAAAATAGGCATGTGCTAGGACTTTTGAAAAAACAAGCACAAAAGCTAGACTTTAAACAAAAGGGTGTGATTTAATCTAACAAATCTAAAACACTTTGGCATATACTAGGCATTCAACTTTAAACATGAACTTGGTCAATTGGCATAAGGCATGAAACAAAAGGAATATGAAGATAGACTACGTCTCCTAAATTTAGGCACAAACAATATTTTTTAAATTAGGTAAAAAATTAACCTAAGTTACACAACCCAAAAGAGAAAGATTGATGTTTATGCCAAAATTACACAAGGCATAAATAGAAATCAGTCAATGTTTGGATTTTAGCTTGTTAAGGTTAATTAAAAGCTTGACTTAGGAAACTAGGCTCTTCAAACAAATAACAAGCTAGATGAAATTGAAAGGCATAAAAGTACTAGGTAAATATCCAAAAGACATGCATGGCTTGGTTTCGAGTTGGAAACTTAGACACAAGGTAAAACAAGTCTATAAAATAACTCAATTAGTGTAACGACGTTATCACTCTTTAAGGATGCAATCAATGGTTGGTTTCAAGGCTTAAAGGCATAAAACTTGAAATGGATTGGGTAGCATAATGTTACCCTTTCCAATCAAGTAACACACACACAAAAATTTGTCAAAAATACTAAGGAAAAAGTATGGTGTTAAATAGATGGTGTAATACCTCCTTAAACAATGGAGTGATGTATGAAACAAGACTCATTTTGATGTAGTGCAAAAAATAAATAGATAGACTCAAAACCATGTAATAAAATGATAAAATGCACAAACACCTAAGTGTAACATCCTAAATCTTAAAAGTAAAAAGGTTACATAATACTATCAAATTCCATCAATATACTCATTCTTGGGAGGATAAGTGTTAATCCAAAAATAAAAGCACATGAAAATTAGGGTTTTTAGGCCCTGTCTTCTCCCAAGATTTTTTACTGTGACATGGAACTTCAGGTTACTCACCCTATATCAATATTATGTCTACAGTAAGTGGGGTTGTGATAAAACTAAAATTTCATTCATTTTTAGATGGTCCCAAATGTGGCTAACATAAGAGATGCTCACATCATTTGGATCTACATCAACCAGCTTGTTATGAAAATAACTTGTCCTTTTCACAGCCACTACATTTATCACTTTCTTAGTGTAGTGCGATGTTTGATTTTCCCCTACAATCTGATGTAGTATCTTACTAATAGAGTTTATTTAACTGCTCAAACAAACATCCCAATAAGTAGACCTCAATTTGTATACCCCACCATGGAGTGGGGTTGAAATGATTTTGAGAGATGAATTCTTGGGTCAATTCTTCCCTAGAGAACCCATGAGAAGGTGAATAACTCCCGCTCACAAGCCAAAATACATGAAAATAATTACAAATGAAAATACTTTAAGGTCATGTTTGGATCACCCAATTCATATGGATTTGGGGAGGGACTTGATGATTTTATTTTCATTCTTTTGGACTAAATCCATTGAGGCAAAGAAAGAGTGCTTTCGATCACCCAAGTTCCCTAAAGGGGATGGGGGGAGATCATACATGCATCAATCATTTTTCAAAAATTAACAACTTTGAAATAACAAGCATAAAATAAGCACTCTTAAGAATATGTACATAAGTATGAGTGTTTATTTTTATGCACCAAAGCAAAATGTTTATGAAATTTTGGCCCCTTGGCCTTAGTTGAAAAAATTTGCAAAAACTTTAACAAATAACCAAACATAAAAAAACTAAATTATTTTTAGGCACCAAAAAAAATGTTCAAGACTTAACCATCTCCAAACTTTTGCCTTCTTCCAGCTTAGGTCCTATAATTTTTAGAGAGTTTTTGCCTACTTAGAATCCCATGTATGAATGAGGAAACAACATTTCACAATTTTCTCTTAGGATTTATCTATTTTTATGTCTCAGAGATTGACATCAATCCACGTAGAGATCGATGTTAGTCTATACAAATCAACATCATTTCACAAAGGGAAAATCAATGTCAGTCGATAGAGTTCGACGTCGATCTTGTAAAAACATAGAGAAATAGAATATGGCCTTTCATAAAAATTATGGTTAGAAAATGAATATAAACCCAACAAATAACACCAAATCCTGTAAGCAAAGGGTCAACAAAATGATATCCAGGCCCTTAAAAACAAATAAAAACTAAAAAAATCAAGAAAAACTTGTTTAAACACATTTTTTCCATGCTCTATTATCACAATGACAGTTCCCATATAGAGAAAGGGGACTGGAGGTCAAGGGCCTAAACTCAATTCCTACATATGATGTGTTCAACCCAAGATAATATAGACATCCCTCACCATAAAGGGCTCTCCTATTGGTAGATTTCCAAAGCTTAGCCAAGGCTTAGCCCAAGACCTAACTACTCGTCATATTTGGTTTGGTATTGCTACTGCACATGACTTTGAGAGTCATGATGATATTACCAAAGAACATCTATATTAGAAGATTTTTTCTTCTCATTTTGGTCACTTAGCTATAAAATTTGTGGACCTCTAGTAATTTATTCCACGTGGCTTGGTAAGTCAATTTTGAAGCATGGGTCCATGATCCCTTACATGTACGGCCTATTTCTCATGCAATTTGGGATCCTCATTTTGGTCAATTGGATACACACAGAGGTTGACATAAATTCTAATAATATCAACATCAGTCAGAAGGAATTGACATCATTATCTATATAATCGATGTATTACTAAAAAATAGAATATGTGAAATACAAAGATAAAACTTGAATTTTAAAAATTCCCACGCATTTATTAGAAAAAATAAAATTTGCATATTAGTCTCCTTGTTTGTATGGTAGGTGTGTCATTTGTGATCATAAGAATCCAATAAGGGAGGTTAGTATAGCGTTATTTCAAGTAATAGAAACTCAAATAAAAAACACACTAACACTTACACTCCTAACCTAGAACTTGGGGAGAGCTTAGTAATAAAATACAAGCGAAAACACAACTAAAATATAATAGATGCATAAATAATTTACCTTCCTTGGGAACTCCAAATGTTTTTATTGAGTGGCTTGCTTAGCTTATGAATCAAAGAGTCTTTTGCAAATGAAACTTGTTGGCTTCTTCTCTCCTTGGCACCATATGGTTTTGATGTGGCTTGTGATTGCTTGGATCAATATTTTGGAATTAGAACACTATTAATATGAATCTCATGCAACAAATCTTGAATAATAAATCTAAAATATCCAAGCTTAGAAATGAGGAGGTGTGGCTTTATAGTTATAGCCTATCACCCAAAGTGAGTTAGGGTGGAGTTAAGGTTTGGAATGAGTTCAAACCTAACCTAGGTGAGTCAAATATAACCCCAATAGAGTTAATAGTTATCAAGTAATCATGATTTGTAATTACTCAGCATGGGTCTCTGAAATAGATATTATTAGATATTTTCAAAGATCTTGACAACTCATAAAGGCAGTGATTAAAGGCTATGATATTTTGAAGTTTTGAATTTCCTTTTTTAGATTTTCATTATTTTTTTATGGATAATTCAACTAGGCATTTAATTTGGTTTAGTTTATTAATTAATTATGATTAGCCATTTATCTCTTTCAATATTTAATATTTATTCATATGGCCCATTTAATAGGTTCATAGGCCAAATTGATTGTGTGATGTTGCAAGATGATTAGGGATGAATCCATGAGAGTTTATTGTTGAATACAATGGAGTACCCCAATTAGGGATGTATTAACATGATTATGAGCTTTGATGAATGATACACAAGCAAATTTTAGATGTTTAGTGATTCTTAGGCTTAATTTGTAATAGTTGGTAGGAATCAGTCTGAACTTCAATAAAAAGCTAGTTGTGGCCAGTTTTAAGTGTCTAAAACTGGTAATTGTGTTGTAACTAGTAACTGTGTTGTAACTACTTGTGGGATAGGTAGAGGATACTCATATGAAATACCCTAACTATGATCACCTAATTTACATGTATATATTTCAGGCATCTATACATGATAAATAAGATGGATCATAAATGTTATATCCATATCCTACCTAATAACATGTCAAATATGCCTTAACTAGGTACTACTAAGAATCTAGTGGTTGTGACTGTTGGTCTAACCTGCATTGGAAGTACAATCTCCCCAATTAAGATCTGAACATGGTCACTAAAACCATTTATAATAATGTCTATAGGAGATATATCCTAGTTTAATACCCCAAATGTTGTAGTAGTGTGATAGTGCACATGTTAATACTTGACCCATTGTCAACCATAACACTCTTAATAGGATGATGATCTATTTAGGCTCATATAAAGAGTGCATATAAATATGAATCATCATTAATAATCTCCTACTCTAAGAAGGTCATGAGTGGTCTCAATGGAATTATATTATGATACACACTAATGATATTGTGTAGTGGGTGTGCCTCCTCTGTAGTAGTGTGATATGATGTTCATGGTGGATGTGCATGATACATGTAGTGAACATTTTAAATGCCCCCTACCTTATTTGTTGTATGCTTTGGAAATGGGTCTAAAAATATTTTCAATGCCTTAGCTTTTGTTTCTTGAACTTTTGGTGCTTTTGTGGGTGTGCCCACATCATTAATGTTAGCCTCTATCAAATATTGTATCTTATGTTTCAATCTAATGCATTTGTTTATTATATGGCATAGTGCCTTTTGATATTCACAAAATACAATAGAATCATAGTCCTTTGGAAGAGGTTGTGTCGTATCAACCTTTGATGGGAGGGACAGATATGGCATTGCATTCCAAGAGGTGTTTTAAAACACATGTTAGTGATTCTAGAAGTTTTGTGAAAACTCTATGTTGAGGAGTTTATAAAACTAGGTGAGGATAAGGCTTTGAAAGTGCATTAACTATGGCCTTTGGATCACTCTTGTTTTTAGTGGCCCTTACTTTATATGGAGGCTTACTAGAACCCTTAGTGGTTGATTTTGATCCACTTGTATTTTTTACTTTTCCCATAGAAGGAAGCTTGACTTCTCTTTCTTTCACTATGTGGCATAAATCTATGAAGGTTGGAAAATTCTTGAACAAGATAGCTTCATGTAATGGTGGTAGTAGGCTTTGTTTTAATATGTCTTAAAGCTCTTTATCTACCATGGGGCTACTCAACTTGGCCAATATAGTCTTATACTATAAGATGTATTATGCAATAGGCTCATTTGATTCTTGTTTTAATTGTGCAACTTGAGCTTATAGGATCTTATCACTGATGTTTATTGATAAGTGTTCTAAAAACATATCTACCAATGGATTAAATGTACTGATAGACATATTTGGTAGATTATAAAACCAATGTAAGGTATAATCCTTTAGACTTCATGGAAATAACTTAGTGAGGATCCAATCGTTGGACACGTAGTCCAAACATTTTGCATGGAAAGCTTAGAGATGGTGCTCTAGGTTACCCTTACCATCATACAATGTAAGCTTATTTTCCACAAATCTGGATGGAAAAGGATTTGACACTATGTGATGTGTTAAAGGTGTATGTAAAATAATATGAGAATCCAAGGCATGTGATGGCCTAGTGGTTCCCTATTTGAGATGCAACACCTTAGTCTACAGAGTATGAACCTCATGTATAAGGTATTATACATCTGGAGTGGAAGAACTAGCCATAAGAGGTGTATATATAACTAAAGGTTGTTGAGTTACAATTGGTTATTGTGTTAGTTGAGTTAGTCCCAATGTAGGTGTAACAATGTTATTATCTGGGGGAGCAGAATATTGACCATTGTTTGATTTATTCTTTCTTTCCATTATGGCTTGTAAAATCTATGCATGATCAAGGGACCATTATCAAATTCTATCTTTGAAGCTTTGTATAATCTCATCCTTATTAATAATTAGGTTTCATTATTAAGTGGAAGGAGAGTGTCCTAATTTCCATCTTGTGTATCATCTTGATCTTGATTATATTGATCATTTTCAAATGCATTATCATTGAAATCCACATAATTAAGGTGTGAAGGATCAATGATGGGAGTTTTAATTGGTCCCTTATCCATGGTATAAGCTTGAATAGAAGGAATATGAATATGCTCAATAGGATTGCCACCTAGCCTAGCACTTCTTCTTAATGGAAGAGAAATAACATTTTTTGGATGGCATATAGTAAACAAAATGAAATATGACTGCTAAAATAGAATGTATAAAATCTAAAAAGCTTAAAATATCCAATGAAAATATGAAAAATAAGGATATAAACCCTAGTAGTATCTAGGGTTAGGGTTTCAATAGCATTCAAAGTAAGTCAAGCTCACCAAATGTTTTAACCTTTTAGGACTTAGTGTATGTAAATCTCGTGTTTATTAAAGATTTGAGTATATTAAATCAGGGTAGAAATATGAAATAAATATATCCATTGATTTGTTATATAATTGACTAATTTGAAATTTCAAAAATAGTAATAAATAATGAAAATAAAAACTTAGTTGGAAAGTGATTAAGATGGATGATTTAGAGGCTAAAAATTGATGTAAAGACTATTCTAAGTGTCACAAATAGGATTTCGATGTCAAAACCCTTCTTGAATAGTAGTTCCCTAATTGAAAAATAGTTCCATATGGTGTTGTTTTCCCTATTTTAGTGGTAGTATTCCTCTGTGGAAGACTATCTAGAGCTTCTAGGTGCACCTGTGTCTATATTTATGAGGTTTGTTGCTATGTGCATGAGTTTTAAAACCCTATATATTACTTGTTTTGACTGAATTTGTGAGAAAACCCTAATTTTCCATGTTTATAAGGCATCTAATTGATATAATATAAAAAGTGTGTTTATTAGTGGGATAGGTTAGACACCCTTAACACCCTGATATGATAAGAGTTGCCTGCATACCAATACTCCAAAGAGGAATCAAGCTCGATATAGTTCTCCCCACCTAAGTGTTGGTGCAAGTGAAACTAAATCTAGTATGATAGTTGACTTGATTTCTTTGAATTTGCTTGAGAATTTAAATCTAGGTAATCTAAGCTTAAGAATGTTATAGATGTTAGTATGTGGAAGTAGGGAAGAATAGGGATTAATAACCTTAATTGTGCACAACTTGTTCTCAGTTTGAATATGTAATTTGCATCAATTTCCATCTAGTGGTTAGAGGGATAAAATTCATGTATTTATATTGTTATAGTGTTTGTGTGGGTGCTAAAAGATGCATAGGTTGAACCTAGGAGGTCTAATATTTGAAAATATATCCATTTGTGAAAAAGGGAGGGAAAGAATAATAACACCATTATTGGCACACTAGTGCCATGTGGCGCTACTGTCCCTATTATGGTGCTAGTGTCTAAGTGGAAGAACACTAGGCATCAAGGGCCATGATGTAATAATGAGGGTTTACGAATATTTTAGGGATGACTAGGGATGCTCGTGGCACACACAAAAGATGAATAAGTGTTAAAATAGGCTCTAGGATAGGTCTAGGGTTAAGGTAGGGATAGGTTGTCTCAAGTAGCACTCCTAACACTCAAGTGTCACTTTTAGGTGATTATAGTTGGCTATGTATCCATGGGATATATATTTTTCATTAAATTTGTCATAAATGTCTAGTGCGCACCCTTAATGCATCATTAATGTATTTTGTCCCTTTCTCTCTAATTAAGCTAGGTTTTACAAAAAAAAATGCTTCAATTTATCATGAAATTATATTGTAATGAGTATTTTCATTTGTGTTTTTATGAATACCTAAAAGGGATGCCTTTCCTTTATCCACTTTCATGTTGCTTATTGCCTTTGAGTCATCTATATATTTTCATGTACCAATGGGTGTAAAATTTAGATGAGAAAAATACTCATATATATTCTCAAGGATGTCATTCACATGATCATCACTATCATCTTCTTCCATGACAACCTAATTTGGATCATCTAAATTGACTACCAATAAAATATTTGGTATCTTCTCTTGTTGTGTTTCTTTTATGGTGTTTTGATGGCTTGATTCATATAGAATTAATTTTTTCCATTAATTTTTCTTGACTCACCAATTTCATAAGTATGTATCCACTTTGGTGATATGATATGTAATGGAAGTACTATATAAGAATGAAAAGAACTATATTATGGAGTATATCTATAACTTGGTTCTGCTACTTTTCAATATTTGACAGGTTGATTATCCACAAAACATGTATATATGCATATATTATGGATAAACTTGATGCACTAGTGCAAAGTAGATGGTACAAATTTCATTGCATGTATCCATGGCATATCTAAGAGTAGGTTATAATTTAAGTGACTAGGCATCACCATAAACATAATAGATAGTGTCTTTAGGCCTACTATGATATCCAAATTAATTTATACTAGCGCTGGGTGAGGAACATTGTTAAAGCCTCTAATGTTATTATTTAATTTTTGAATAGATTTCATGTTCACACCCGATGTTTGTAAAAATGTGATATTGTATATGTTTAAGCCTAATCCATTATCTATCAAGATCCATTTGAATCCAATGTTTTTAAATTTATCTTGAATAAATAAGGGAGATGTTGAGTTATAGTGTGTTGAGTAGGCAAGATATCATTTTTCAAACAAATGATGTATTCACTATTCTTTAATGTATTAAGCACATATGCATAATAGGCTAGTTTTGTGTCATTTGGTACAGTTGTGTCATGTGATTTCGCATATAAGATACTTTATAGAGAGTTGGCTTCTTGAGAATCTCAAATATGGATATTTTTTATTAGATATTCTTAATTTGATCGATGATATCATACCCTCTAGTTTTATTGGTTGGCATCGTGGGAGGTGGTGGGGGATAAGGAAGAACATTCTAACTACCTTCATTCTATCATGCATGGTAAAGCACCCTACATCTTCTGGTTATAATAAGATGGACCATGGAATATAATTTAATCTTTGGGTGAATAATGGGAATGAGATAATAGTTATCATTACCTTGAGGTTTAAGGGGAGGAGGAAAAAAATTATTCATACATGCCTTCTAATGTATAATAGTAATCATAAGCATTTTAGATTGGATATTTAGACAATATGAGTTGCTAAAGAGAGATAAAGATCCTTATTAATTTTAGCCTTCATTTTACTACACATGAGTTTGACCCATTTCATTACATAGTCATTAAATATATTACATATTTAAGGAAAGCAACATGTAATTATAATTGTTATGGATTGAATTAGAAAGTATAAACTATGTATATTGATTATAACCATGATGTGTTAATGTGAATAAGGGGAAATTAGAAATCAGGTCTAAAACCCTAATGCTGAAAATTATGAAACCTTAAGAAGGTAAAATTAAAACCCTAAAGAAAACATAGGGTTTGAATGTGCTAAAAAAACAATAGGGTTAAAATAATTGAAACCCTAAGAGAAAAATATCACTTATGAGGGAAAATCAAAACTCATTTATGAAAATCATATTTAAATGCAAATATATGAAACCCTATGATGGGATAAGGAAACCCTAAGGAATAAAGGGTTTGTATGTTCAGTACAAGGATTGGGTGTACTAGTGTGTTTTAATTAATTTTAGATTCGATAGTCTAAATAATCCAAAACATTGAGTCTAATCATATTGTATAATCTATGCCTAAACTAAGAAAATTTTATTGTAATAATAGTGTATAACTAATTTATTTTAATTTACTATTTATTAAAATGACCTATAAAATTAACTTTTTTAGGCTTTATGGAGGTATGTGGTAGTGTACAGTTGTAAAAAAGGCTCTACAACGGCTCTATGTTGACTCAGGTCAAGAAATGAACTGTGAAACCTATTAGGATGATTTTAGTGTTGGATGGACACCTATGGTAGATAGATTCATTTTCTGTGTACTAGATTCATTCAGGAGACTTGCAAAAATCTATGATAGTTGGGATTGTTTTGCTTGCACTTATAAAAAAATCTTGTAAATGTATATTCCCTCTTGTATGAACAACATTGTTTTCCTTATCTTTATGTCAAAACATTAGCTTGCATGATTTATATGAATATGACCTAAAAATGGGGGTTAGAAAGATGGGTTGATCTAACCTCAACCACCTCGCTAAGTGGCTAAACACTAACTATGTTCCAATACTCAAAGAGGTCTCAAAATGCACACGGTTTCCCCATCTAGTTGAGTGTGTGAAATCAATGTAATAATATCATTTTATGTAATAATGTGTATGGATTTGAATGCTTGACAACCTATGACATTGACTTAGTAATGGTATTTAAACTTATCTTAGAGCATTCTCCTTTTAGGGGTTTTATATTTAAAATATTTAGGGCATCTCCTCTTAGGGTGTAGATATTTTCCAGTGATAACTAGGTAGTTTCTAAGTAAGTATTAGATATGAATAGGATTAGGTTAGATTTGATTATATATTTAAATATTTGTGTAATTTCCCTTTAAAATGACATGCAAAATTTACATGCCAAACCATAAAAATTATTTGAATTTGGGAGATTAGTTGTTAAAGGGTGCATAGACAAGTTTGGCCAAGGAAGACAACCTTGGTAACTAGATCCATCTGATTATTGTTGGTGTTCAAAAAGTATGAAATAATGATATAATATTAAGAGATAGTTTGAGTAAGATAATCAAATATTCAAGTAGAGACTAGGGAAATCATGTGTATTGATAATGGAAATTTGGGAAGGATGGGCCCATATATAAGAGAACGTGTAGGATAAAGTGTGACTAAGAGTCAGTTATGTGTGCACAAGTCATGTATACCAAAGCTTAGTCAAAACTAACATCATCAAGTGCCTAATATCAAATATGAATATCTATAATTGGGGGAATTTTGGTATACCTTACAATTTATATCACTTTATGATCATTCCATGAATTATATTGAGCCACTTAGACTATTTATACATGTATTTATCTTGAAACTTTTTAGGGTGATATATTATATGGATATTATACTTTGCCATGCTTCAATGATGATAATACACACACACACACACACACACACACACACACACACACACACATTCAATGTTTAGAGAATTATATACATTAAATATGGAACCTCATCAAAACCAACCACAAAAGCCACCAATCAAATAAACTAGAAAATAATCACTAGGAAATGTTTATACATTATAAAAAAACCATAACATTATAGCACTAGTGAAAAGGAAATAATAACAAAAATAAAACCTAGAGAGAACCATCATATAATAGTCCTCAATAAGGACCACCATAAAATAACTTGATCTGAGTCATACTCAACAACAAGAGGCTTTTACACATGTCCTAGTCAGCTTTCCAAACTAACAAGTCCCTACTAAGTAGAAACCACATGCAAGGGAAAGTAGTCAAGTTTCTAGAGTAACTCCTCCATTTTATAGTTCGTTAAAAAATCCAATAGGTCCTTAATGTCATTTAGGTTACCCTTATTGATCGCCTTCTCAAGATTTAAAGTGGCCTCATTAACAAATTCATAAATGATTTTACCATATTCAGGGCTCGAACCACTCCCAATCATAGGCCTATCACTTCCACCACTAGGTTAAGTGGGCACCAAAACATCAAGATTAAAGTAAAAAAATGGAACAAAATTAGACTCAAACCCACCAACAGAAACCCTCCATCATTAGGCTCCTCCTTAGAATCATATTTCTGTAAGGCAAAAAACACCTCCTTGTTTACAACAAGTCAAGCATCAATCACATTATTTTTTAAATATAAAGACCCAACCCACATAGCATAAGGATCCTTTGATTGATCAAATTAGGTTGACTTCATGATTTCCCATTCAAATTTTGAAACTTGAACCTATGCAATAGTATCATGACTAATTCTTTATTTGGGAGGATTCATTCTCAGATACCCATTGTATCTAACAAATAGTTGGAATAAATATTTAACATTCTGGTCTTCCAAAACTTCTCCAACTCAAATTATAAAATCTTGAGTTGCTGATAGATATGTAAAGAGATAAGTCTAGAGATAACTTCAACAATGAAGTTAGTAAGCACCCTAGCTTTATAATTAAAAACATCCAAGTTACTTCGCTTCCAAATGTACCATAGCATTTTAGTATAAAAAATCAACCATAACTTATGGAAAAAAAAATTAACCTTCCTTTCAGAATAGACATAACCAAGAGTAATGTTGACCTACATAATATCACAACCAAACAAATAACACCAACTTTTAAGACAATAGTTCCAAATATTAGCAAAAATAGGCATTTAAAGAAAAGGTGTTCAATATTTTCTAATTCACCACATACCAAACAATGGGGATGACCATAGCCAAAAAAAAATATCATAAACCCAATAACAAGCTTGTATATAATAACATCCATATAAAATATGACTTCTTAAGTTCAAGATAAGAAACCCAAATCACTTGAAATCTAAACTTCTAGCTAAAAACGGGATCGCAAACATGCTAAAGATGGTTAAGACTGAGGTAAAGGATTTTGGAGAAATAAAGTTTATTATAAAACATCTTAGTAGTGAAATCATTAAGAGGTGATCCACTAATCCACTTAATGTTTTCCCAAAACTCATCCTCCTCATCAAAGCTAGAAATAAATTTAGTTGAATAAAGAACCTTAGATACAAGGTTATGAGTCATTCGTTGCAAAGAAGGAATTGGAAACTTAATTTTAATTTAAACCTAGAAGGCCCAACCATTTTGAGAGAAAAGGTTCACAAAGATATTTAGACCCTTTAAAAACCAAAGATAGGTAGAGCACCCCCTAATTAATGCAATAATATGTCTATTGATAGTAAGGTTACACCATATAGACCTATACCCCTGTCACCTTGATCCCAACCCACTGAACACTAAAGGAACAACAACCAAGTGCTTAACCATTTCCCAAGCCTTCCATATAAAGTAGAAAATAGGAGACCCTACAACTTTGATAGATAAGGATCCAAACAAAAGGTTTGAGATATACAGTCCTTTCTGATTTGGCTTACCTTTAGGGAAACCTCTCAAAATATTATTCCTTATCAAGACTTTCCAAGGCTCATCCCTTTTCAAATCTCTGATGATCAATTTAATAGTAAGAGTGATACCTTGAAGCCTTAGGTTTTTTATCCTGAGGCCCCAAATTTTTTTGGATAAATAATAGACCTTCCAATCCACAATGTGTCTTTTACTATTACCATTTCCATTTGATAAGAGAAAGTCCCTAATTATCTTGTGTAAGAGATTAATTTGAGTTTTGTTGAATATCTAGTAGGAGGCATAGTATATATTATGAGGAAAGCATCATTTGAAAAACTTGGATTCTTCTTATGAGTGAAAGAATATGACCTTGTCATTAACCAATTTTTTTATTAAACTTGACAAAAAACCAATCCCACATCTGTTTGAAAGAGGTTGATAAGGAAAAAGTAAAACCCAAGTATCCGACCAACTAATTCAGGCCTTTCCAAACCCAATAAAACTCTACAACCTAATATAGTAGAGTCTCATCCCACCTAATCATAAAATATTTGTTTAGGGACACTTTTAACCCAAAGGTAGAGCAATAAATATAAAGCCTATAACAAACTTGTTATAAATTCTCCTTTTCGAGCTTAGTAAATAGGGTGGTGTCATAAAAAACCATCAATAAATTTAGATTCATTGGGTAATGAGATACCTTTGACTAGGGGACCAACAACAACACCTCTCAATAAGTAATGCATGGCTCTAACCATAAATAAAATGAGGGGGCAAGGGAGCAAATTTGTTTAATGGAATGTTGAAGCTCAATAAACTCAGTAAGCTAATCTATAACCTCAATGAAAGTAGAGGCATAGAGTCATCTTTGAATAATACATTCACTATTCTACAAAACCTATCTTGAAATCCAAAATCTTTCAACATTATATCAATGAATGGCCATTCAATTCTATCATAGGATTTTTTAAGGTCAAGCAAGATCATACCAACATCTTGATTAGAACCCTGAGCCCAATGCATACCTTCCCAAATATAAATGAGGTTATCCAAGATGTATCTACCCTTAACAAAAGTATCCCAAGTTTTTTAAATAATAATATGCAATAGAGAGGAGATTTTCCTAGCCAACAGCTTATCCAAAACTTTATAAAAGAGATTCAGAAGGGTGATTGGCCTCCAATTTTAACCTGAGTTAGATCCCTTTCCTTGGGAATGAGTTTGACAAATCCTCTATTAATATTAGGACCCATAGAGCTATTCTCAAAGGTTTCCTTATAAATACCAAGACAACCAAGGGCAATCCGGTCCTTATTAGTCTTATGGATGATGACAATACTTGATTATGTAGACCAACATTATTTGTTCTATATGTGTTTGATGTTTTTGATCATTACATTGTGTGACCATTGATGTGTGTTACATTGTGTATTATCTTGTATGTTTCTATGAGTAAATTTATTGTGTTTTATCACATCATGTGTTAATTATGTTGAGGATCCTCTAGTTTATGTCATAGCCATGATGTCAATGTCAAGTCAGAGTTAGATTCAAGTATCAAGTCTTTATGTGTGTCATGATCATGACATAGTGTGCCTATGTGTGTGATTAAATATATGATGGTTTTTGTGCTTAGTTCCATGATTTATATCATACACTTTTTTATAATGTGAAATGTCATGATTTTTATCATGCAATTTCCACATAGATTATTTTGTGTGCCTAATTGCTATATTTACTTGACATGACACTTGTATGCCTATTACCTTGGATTACATGCTTTATATGTGCTTGAATGATAAAATATTTATATCATGACATATCTTATCATGTTATTATCCATGATTTACATGATGATTTTTTTATTTATAATATGGTATGTATGACTCTTTCTTTTGAGATGAGTTATTTGCAGGATTCATTCCTCACCTCAAAAGTGGAGCATATATTATATTTGTCTTAGAGATTTAGGCTTTGAAAGATAAAAAGTTTATATTTGGGTTAGATAACATGATTTAGATAGGATAAATTGAGTAGATTGAGGTATATATAAGGCATTTTACAAGATTGTGAGGAGCAAAGATAGATTCTATGACATTATGGGATATATTATATGGGTAAAATTGAGCAGATTAGGTAGATTGACATATAAATTATGGAATTTTGAATCAAATTAAGGTATAGATGGATCAAATGTGGTGCATGAACATTTTTAATACATATACTTTGATATTTTTATGATGAGAATCTATGGTACTATGTAAGCATTTTGGATCTGAAAATTGTCTACAATGGTTGATTCAGAGTTTCAATTTACATACGAACGAGTTTTAAGCTTCCAAATTTGCATACGAGTCTATTTCAGGGTTCCACCTTGATATAAAAACCTATTTTAGGGTTCCACCAAAATAATTATGATGATATTTTGAGTAGTGTAATTAAGATTTTATGTTGATCAACTAGCACTTCTTTGTGTCTGGTGATGGTTGAGGCATATTTGATTATCAACACATGGTTTTGGCAATGGCATCTCTTTAGGGCATGGTCACCCCATAACATTCTCTAAATGATTTCAATGAGTGACATATTTGTTTGCATACCCATAGGTGTATTATTACTTGAATTTTCAATATCAGATAGTTCAATGACCTAGATTATTTTAGATTCTATTTCATGAGTAGACGTTGATTTCTACATGTTTCCTTGTAGGTTTTACATTGAGAAACCTAGATATTTGGGGCATACTTATCAAAACCAAGTATAGTTACATGCAAGTACTAAAATTCTTTTTTTATCCTTTTAATATAGCATTTTCAATAAGAGACTAAAAGGGGAGCATTTGTAAACATATAAATTTGGTATTAGATATTTGGCAACATCCATTTTGACATATCTTTAACATACAAGACTTATGTGCATACATTTGAATTTTGTGCACACTTTCCCATTTTTTTTATATTTTTATTGACCTGGACAACCCAATTTACTATCATCCATACTCAATATCTCCATATTTTGTGCTAGAATTCTCTATTATCCTAAGCATATTATCACCATATTTTAAATCCTTGATTTTCCCTTTTTGGATAGTGCCAACAACAATTGGATGTTGGTGGTTACTAAAGGTATCTACTTTCATTGACAATGTCCTAAGTTATTCAATGACTAATTTTAAAATTTAAACATCTCTTTTGGGTTGGCCTAAGCATGCTTCCTATGTTTATTATGGGGGGAATACTAAAAAGTCATCTCTAAATATAAAATAAGCCTAAGCCATTCATATCTATCACTCATCTTAGAAAGTCCTCACAGACCTGAGAAATCCATTTGCACACCTTTGATACACTATCCAAAAGAAACAAAATCTAAGAAACCCTCAAAGAAATAGTCCAAAAGCCAAGTCTCAATATAGGCAAGGTTAAAGTTTCATGTTGTTAAGGGTCAAAAGCCAAAGCATTGCATTACATTTTAATGGATTATGATTAAGCGCACACACATAGGTGGGAGAACTACATGTGGTTTGAGCCTTGTTTATAATATTGGAATGTAATAAATTCTCAATCACTTAGTGGGGAGTGGTTGGGGTTGTCCAACACATATTTCACACCGCTTCTTTCAAATTAAGATTGTGTTAAAATGAAGCTAGTTCAAGGTAAAAGAAGATAAAATCATGATATGTGCACAAGATTGAGGTCAATAAATCACACATGAATCATATAGACATGTAATCATATTTATTTGTCACATAATAAACCATCACAATTAACCAAGATAATACCAATAGATAGTGGATATTACAGGTTGCCGCAGGTGTCTAAGCTTCGCCAATAGCATCCACACAGGTTTTGACACTCTATTTCTTGAGCCCAGTGGTTACATGACTATTAAAAATTATTTCAATAGAATGTACATAGGTAATTAACAATACATATCATAAAATCAACTAAGTGCCTTCTCTCCCATCTTTGTTTGGTCATTTATACATTTAGTAAGTACAATCCATCTCTTTATTATATCCAAATTTGTGTAGTTTATGTTATATTTAATGTGATATGAATTTTAATAGTTTTGGCCTATTTATATCTAGTAAATTCAAAATATGTTAAATTAAAATGAAGTATCACATGTCATCCTATGAAATGATGCCACTTCACTTTTCCTTGAATCTTTAATCTTTTGATGCTCATTATTTATATGTACAATTTGATTATATTACCTTCAAACATGAACCTAATATACTTATTTAGAGTATCAATTGTAGTTTTCATTTGTTCTAACCACTATTTTTAGAGTGTAGCATATAATTTTTCTCTAGTACGCACCATAAATTTCAATGTTCCCACAACCTTTATCCTACAAGCAATCACTAGTGTAAGAAGGCCTATTGATCCATCACAATGTATAATGTGTTATAATTCATATATCTTATGACCCAACTATTGTAGAAATGGAATGTTGAATGTATTATCCCCCTCTTCTTCGTCAACTTGAACTTTTTGTCAACAATCATACGTGATGAATACATGAATAGTCAATGGGTCCATATGTGGATGCTTGTACTCTTTACATGATCTATTATTGTTTTGAGTCTTTTTGGAAGCCAATATTGGTGTATCCATATTGGGTGGATTTTTTCATCATTAAAACTTTTGAATCTTTTGTTGTAATATTGTACAAATATTTATTTTATGTCCAATTATTCTATGATAACTACAAATTGACTTCCCTTATTGATGTAATAATCAACCCATAACTTGATGTTGAGTGGAAGGTAAAATGATCAAGTTATTATCAAGTAACTTTTGTAATATAATACTAGGTTTATAATGTACACTAGTTACTTGCAATGTTGTAGAAGGTTATATATCCATAAATTATATATTGTTGACTGAAATTTACATAAACATTTGATATTTTTCTTTGATACATTATGTAATGTGTAGTGTCTCCCTTGATTATGTCATAGTGTTGTCTCAATGGAGCACTTTGCTACACCCTTAACTTATTTTGCATATAGGGATATGTGTGGCTGACTTATGGCTTACATACCTTTCATATTATTTTATTATATTTCTCTATGTTCTTAGTATGGTAAGCCTATGGAATAACTATAGCTAAGTAGATTATGTATAAGAGTTAGTGGTTAGTCTTTTATCATCATATTTGTGGATTTTTATTTTATTGCATTGTTTTGGAGGTTGCCCCCTTGAAGCATCTCAATCATTATTATCAAATATTTTGCTCTTTTATCAATTATTGTTATGGTTCTGATTATTCTACTCTTAATTCTTTTATATCTTATTCCATTATTATGAAAATCTAAGTAATTTCATTGAAATTATTATTAGAGAATTAATTTGGGCCAATTTCTATGGCATTGTTTTTTAGATCTAGTGTTGCACCTGTCTGAAGAGATGAATGGTTGAAAAAACATAACTTGTGATTTGGGAAGAATTTAATTTTTTTGCCACTATAATATTATTAGAAGTATTTACAAAAAAGTTTAGAATTTTTTTGTACCCTTATGCAAATTAGTAGTCATTGGATTCATTTCAACAAGATGATCACAATGGTATAATCTATTGGTACACTTTTTTTGGGCCCAAAACCCTCCATCCTAGGGTTTATGCATGGCTAGTTTGATACCTACAAATATGGGAAAGGTTAAGACACCCCAAAAACTCCTCATAAAGATTACATGGAATCTCAAACACCAAATATATTAGTTTATAAGGTGGTTCAACAAATCCATTTAGATATCTAAAGCATGCTAAGGAAGGATGATATTGATGTAGTAAAAGGGGAAATGGATTATCTGAAGGATCAGTTTTCATGATGAGTACTCAGTTAAACTATATTATGGCTTAGCTTTTATAAAATAATCCTCCACCACTCCAATTGAGTTCTTGCACTCAAAAAAATCACAAATCTAGTACTAGTTTGAAGCACATGTTTCTAAAAGTGAAAGTGCATAATTTTAATGGTAAGGATCACTCACTTGGATCAATCAAATAGAAAATTGTGTGGAAGAATGATAACACTGGAAGGATGTGCCTTGACTGTATATAACTTAATAAGTACATCATCAAATATAAGTTCCCTATTTCAGTCATTAATGATTTTTTAGATGAATTACATGGTGTTGTTTATTTTACCAAACTAGATCTTTGTTCTAGGTATCATCAAATTTGGATAGAAAATGAGGATATCCATAAAATAATTTTAAGAACTCATGAAGTCCATTATGAGTTTATGGTCATGCATTTTGGTCTCATAAATGCACCATCTATATTTTAGAGTTTGATGAATACTATTTTTAGGCCTTTCTTAAGGGAAGTTTGTGTTGGTGTTTTTGATGACATCCTAATATACAACAAAAATTGGGAAGAACGTTCAAAGCATGTGAAATGTGTATTATTAATTCAAGAACAACATTAGCTTTATGTAAAACCTTCCAAATGTGTTTTTGGCATCCATGAGGTGGAGTATTTGGGTCATGTTGTTTCACATGAAGGAGTCAAAGTTGATCATAAGAATATCAAAGCTATGATACAGTGGTAAGTGCCAAAGACCTTCAAGAACCTTCATGGATTTTTGGGGTTGATAGGGTACTATCACATATTTATAAAAAACTATGGTAGCATAAAAACTCCACTCACAGTTTTGTTGAATATTTTTCCTTTCATTGGAGTGAATAAACTAATAAGTCATTTAAGTAGCTGAAAAAGGCTATGTGCACCACTCTAGTTTTGACAACCCCTAATTTTTCAAAAATATCTATTGTTAAATGTGATGCATCAGGATATGGCATGGGAGTAGTAAGTACTCATGCAAAAAAGAAGACCCATTACATTCAAGAGTCATCAACTCAAGGGGAAAAAAAGATCAAGATAATCTATGAGAAAGAGATGATATTTATTCTTCACTCAGTCAAGTAATGGAGACATTATCTAATGGGTAGACACTTTCAAGTAAAGACTGATCATGATAGTATAAAAAACTTTTTAGATCAATGTTTATCATTAGAAGAACAAAAAAAATGGGTGACTAAATGTTGGGTTCTGACTTTGAAATAGTTCATAATAAAGTCAAAGAGAATAAGGTATTAGATGTACTTTCTAGGAGGGATGAATCAGTTGAGGCACTATTATGCATAATGACCATTTATAAATTAAATTGGTTAGAAAAAGTGAGATCAAAATGGGTAAATGATAGGGATACACATGTCCTAATTTAGAATATTTATCATTGTTTGGGTGTTTTTGATAAATTTGAGTGGAAAGGAAATACATTATGGTATAAAGATAGATTTTCCATAAATAAGGATTCTATCCTCAACCATAAGATCATTCAAGAGTTTCATGCATCTCTAGTAGGAGGCATTCAAGATTTTTCAAGACATATCATTGCATCAAGAAATATTTCTTTTAGGAAAAACTCTAGGGAATATACAAAAAATGTGGAAAAATGCATGGTTTGAAAAAAAAACAAAGAGGAAATAATTAAGACATCAAGTCTTCTATAGTCATTATCCATCCCTAACCAGTGATGGGAAGAGGTTTCCATGGATTTCAATACAGGGTTGTCATGATTTGAAGGTAAAATTATCATCATGGTAGTTGTGGATAGGTTCATAAAATATGCTCATTTTTTTTCCCTTATCATAACCATTTTTGGCTAGTATAATAGTTGTATTTCTTAATATAGTTCAAAAGTTGCATGGTACCCCAAAAATCATTGTAAGTGATCATGATCCTATATTCACTAGTAACTTTTGGATCGAGTTGTTTACAAGTTTAGGTACCTAGTTGGCTCATATCTCATCATCCTCAATATGATGGGAAAATAGAGGTTTTTAAAAGATTCATATAATGGTATATTCATTGTTTAAAATCAAATAAACAAGAACATCGGGTCCATTGGCTGCCATAAGTAAAATGGTGGTACAACACTTCCTTCCATACCTATTATAAAATGTCTCCCTTTGTGGAACTTTATGGCTATCATCTCCCATCCATCACTTCATATTTTAAGGTGAAACATAAGGTTTGAGCTATTGAGGAACACATTCAACATCAATAAGAGGTACTAGTTGGTTTAAGTGAGAATTTAACAATAACACAAAATAGAAAAAAGCAACAAGCTAATCAACACCGTAGTGAGAGGCATTTTGATATCGATTATTTGGTTTTTGTGCACTTGTATCCATATAATCATATTTTATTGAATTAATAGAAAAAATATAATAAACTTTCTCTTAAGTATTATGGCCTTTATTATATTTTGTAGAAATTTGGCAGTCTGACATATAAGTTGGAGCTACCCTAATCCACTCACATACATATTGTATTTCATGTATTTTGTGTGAAGAAGATCATTATACAAAGAGTTTATACATATAATAAGGTACCTAAATTGGATGAATAAGGTAGATTTATTTTGGAAACTGAGGAGATACTTCACACACACACACACAAAATGGCTATGAACAAGAGAGCTTAAGGCGTATTTGATCAAGTGGAAGATTCTGAATTATGAAGATGCAACATGGGAGGATAAAAATTTCTTTTAATAGTATCCAAAGTTGATTCAACATGGAGGGCAATGTTTTTTTTAAGTGTAATGTTATACCCTTAACTTATAGTGCATCTAGAGATATGTGTGTCTGACTTGTGGCTTACATACTTTTCATATTATCTTCTTGCATTTCTCTATGTTCTTAGTATGGTTAGCATATGGAATAACCATGGATAATTAGAGTATATATAGGAGATAGTTTTTACTCATTTATCATCATATTTTCTAATTTTTCTCTTTTTGCATTGTTTTGGAGGTTGCCCCCTTAAAGTAGCTTAGTCATTGTTATCAAGTATTTTATTCTTTTTTCAATTATTATTGTGGATCTGATTATTATTCTCTTAATTCTTAGATATGTTATTCCATTATTATGAACATCTAAGTAATTTAATTACACACTTATCATAAGAGATTCCTACCATGAATTAATATTATAACAAGCATTTATGTTGACATCCTCATGATTACTTAAAAGGGGTCTTTCCCTTTATCTAACTTTAATTGCATATGAATGGAACCTTGTAATTTATTAGTTCATACTATATTCAAATTATCACAATATTCTCTTAGGCCTATAAGTGTAATTTTAAGATGCAAAATATAATTGTGTGTGTGTGTGTGTGTGTGTGTAAGAATTTAATCATCACTATCATGTTTTATAGACATTATTTCTAAATTATATAGCACCTCAATATTATACACTTGGAAAACTCAGACCTTGTTTGTTCCTCTCAGTTCTAGACCTTTCTTGCTTCCACAAGCCTCGCATCTGCTCTCTCTTGTGCCCCTTAGCCTATCTCTTAGTTTGAATAGTCTTATGTTGATGATCTAGGCCCTTTATATTGACCAAAATTCTTAGAACTTACTTATCTTATACCTCTATAAGTTCTAAACATGTACCTATTTTCCTACTCACTAGACACTTGTGTCGCATATATACACCTATGTCGATGTAGGTGTCATAATCCAATGTAAGTGTCAAGTACCCTAAAGTCTTCTAATTTTCAAATGAAATGTATCCTAATGGTCACCTAAGCATTTTAATGTGAGTTAATCTCCAAAAGGATTGGTATAAATAAAAGATCAACCCTCATTCATTCCTCACCTATCCAGACCAAGGTAACTTATCAAAAACATTCAATCAAGCATTAAATAGATAAAAACTTCCATATTTTCTCTTATTTCCATATTAATCATAAGGAAAACACATCTATAGGTTTGAAGTACTGAAGGAGCAACCCAAGAGCCTGATTTTACAAGTTATAATTTAGGTCATTGTTATACTTACTTTCCACATATTATATGATTCACATACAATCCAACATGTAGGGAAGAATTACACAAGTCTAAGGCCCTCTTTGGAGTACTGACTATGTAGGCAGTGCTTATTAATAGAGGGGTCTTTGGGGTAACTCAACACCATGTGCCCACTAACCAATTTTTTCCACATTCACTATGAGGAGGAACAACCAAGGTTTTTCTATTTGACAAAGAGTGATAGTACATGACCTAAATATGAATATACCATAGTGAAGGTGATAAAAAACCTAGAAACATCCAAGTGGTCACATCCTATTTCAATAGGTATTATGTACAGGACACCTACATCTAACCTAGACACTAGAATCAACACAACCATCCCACATTGATACAAGTGTCCACAGCTATAGAGGCACTTAATCTAGAATTTAGTGATTCTTTAAGAATATTCTTCTAGTCTACTTCATGTCTATTCTAGATCCAATCTGTAGTAGCATCAAAACTAGCTAAATACTTATTTTCATTATCATTGTAATATCTATCATAGTTGTACTTTTTATTTTTGGCATATCTCAGCATAATAAATTTAGTATATGATCTATCTGAGTTTCACAAATAATTAGCCTAATATAGAGATAGTTTATTCATCCTTGTGCCTTAGGCTATCTCTATCCCCTTTAAACTTAGATTCCCTAATCTACTTTTTTAAGATTAAACGTCTTCAAATAAATATTCAATCAAGATATTTTGAATTGACCAAAAAAGGAAGATTTAGTCTTTTCTCCTTTTGTGCTTTAGACACATGCAATGACTCTTTTAATATATCTTGATTAGGTGATATATTTAGAATTGGCTCATTTTCATTACCTTTAGATGACTCTCTAGATTCAAATGTATGTATTTTTTCAATTCGTATGTCTTGTAATGGAGGTATTATGGAAAATTGAGAAACATCACATTGTAGTAAACATCCATGACTAAGTTTCGTTATTTTACAATATTTGAAAGGTTTATAATTTTTAGTACATATATGTAAACATCCCTCATGTTTAAACTTTAAACATCAATGTAAGGTGGATGATACAACTTCCATATCATGAATCTGAGGTATAGCTAAGAGTAGGCTATATCGTAAATGATTTGGCATTACATGAAACATAATAGTCAACATCTTAGGGCCCAATGTCACATCTAAAGTAATTATTCATAGAACTTGGCAAGAAATATTATCAAAACCTCTTATATTCTTATTTTATTTAAGAATATAATCCATATTGATACCCAATATTTTTAGAAATGTGGCATTTCAAATGTTCAATCATAATCCATTATCTACCAATATATGGTTAACTCCCTTATTTAAGATTCAGACTTGAATAAACAATGGGAGATTTTGATTTATAGTATCTTGAGTAGGCAAATCTTATTTTTATAAATAAATAATGTCTTCACTATTCTTTAATTTATTAACAATAGATGCAAAATAAGTTGGTTTGATACTATTTGGAAAAGTTATATCACTTAGTGGTGTATAAAGAACATCCTTATAGATAGTGGACCTTTTGAGAAACTCTAATATGGAGATCTTGGTAGACTATTTTTATATTGATCAATGACATAATACTCACTAATTACATTATCAAGTATTATAGGAGGTGGAGGAAAATTAGGAGGGAAATTTTGACTATCCACAATTTGTCCAATAGGATGATACACACTAACTCTTTGTGTTTTGATAGCATGGACTATTGAATCTAATATAAGCCTAGGGATAATAATGGGGGTAGGATGGTGAATATAAATACTTTAACATTAACAAGGAGGAGGAACTAAAGGAGTCATACATGCCCTTTCTTGTTTAATAACAACTGAAAGCATCTTAGATTCGATGTTCATATAATTTATGTCACTAAGGAAATCTAAGAAGTTATCATTGTTAATATCATCTTTAGTTTTAGTGCCAATAAATTTAACCTATTTTATTGCATGACTTGTAAATATATTGTACATTTTAGGAAAGAAACATGCAACCATGACAATCATAGCTTCAATTAAAAAATATAAATTATCAACATCCATTATATCTATACTAGGTTTTTGCTTATGTGATTAAGGGGAAATCACAAATCATATCTAAAACCCTGATAGAAATAAAATCTAAAAAGAAAAGATGAAACCCTAAGGGAGAAAGACATAGGGTCTATTGCACTCAAAATAAATGTCGGGTTCGCCATAATGTTTTATTTATTTTAGGTTAAATGCAATCTAAATAATATAAAATTATTGAAATTAAAATGTGTAAAATAGTACATTAATCATACAAATATGAATGTAAAGGGAAATTTGATATTACACTTATTATTTTTATAATTAACAATATAAGGGAAGAGATATTTGGTTAGTTGATTTTTTTATTTATACTTATTACTATTTGCATCACAATCTTCAAAAATGTTATGTATTAGCTTTGTAACTACTAGTATCAGAAAACAACATCTCAAAAAAATTTAAATGTTGCTAGTGAAGCTCAAACCCCTATGGCAATTAATAATGTCCTTTATCTACAAGTATTGTCCAACTTGACAATGTTGGTGAAGCTCAGACCCTTATGACAACCAATATTATCCTTTATCTACAAGCATTTCCCAAGTTGATTATGTCAATTTTATCCACTCAAATTGCTATACATGCACCTTTATATGGTTTATATGTGTTTACTAGGCCTCTGTCCTATGCACAAATCTTGATTTTGGCTCTCCTTGCTTTAAAACCAAAGTTTCACTTTTGACTCAAGATTGACTTGGAAGAATGGGGCATAAAGATGGGTTGGACAACCCAAACCACTCCATGTTGAGTGACTCACCATTGCCTACATTTAAATACTCTTAAGAGGACTCAATCATTCCACATATGTGTGTGTGCACTATCATGATCATGCTAGAAGGTAATGCATTGTTTGACTTTAATACTTGACAACATAAAAATTTGACCTTGTGTTTGCATTTAAACTTGGATATAAAATTGTTCCTTTGAGGGGTTTTAGATGTGTATGATTATCTGATAATGTCTCAATAGAGTGCTAGTGGATTTCCTAAACTCTTTGTCAAGTATAGAGTGAATGACAAAGTAATTGCCTAGTAAGTATGACCTTAAGCTTAACTTATATTTATAGATAACTCTTTGATAGTTCACCCCATAATAGACATATGAAAGTGCTTAGGCTAAACAAATAGAGATGTTTGGATTTGAAAAGTAACCATTGAGGGTCCTTGGACACCACCAATAATGACAAACACTTGCGGTAAATTGTTAGTGTTTGAGTGTTGTCGACATTATCCAAAGAGGGAAAATCAGTGATCTAACATATGGTGATAGACTACTTAGGATTATGGAGTGTTATTTCACAAAATAGGGTAATCTTGAATATATGTGATACCATATTGGATTTTCCAAGATAATAGATGATTAAATAAATATAAAAAAGTGTGCACATGAGTCGAATGTGTATGCACAAGTCAAGTATGTTAAAGATATGTCAAAATTGATGTTTCTAATTGTCTAATGCTAAATTAAAGTGTCAACAATATATACAATAGGGTACATAAGGTTTTAAAATCAGGCTCACTCAAGGTGTACATCAACAACATTTTCAAAGATTAAAATGTTCTCTCATTATAAACCTAAAAACCTGTGGATATAGAAATGATATCAATATGGTGATTATTTTTTAAAGGGTTGCAGTTGTAGACACTATTTCTAAATTATATAACACCTAAGTATTGTATACTTTAAAAACACATATAATGGATGTACCTTCAACTTCTAAACCTCTCCTATTGCTAAAAGGCTCACATACACTATCTCTCTATGCCTAATTGCTTATCTCTTAGTCTGACTTATGTATTATGATGACCCAGGACTTTTATCTTGACCACAATGCTATAAAACTACTTCTCTTTCACCTCTACAAGTTTTGCATATATACCTATATTTTTACTTCCTAGACACTTAAATCCTAGTTAGATGCCTACGTCAACACAAGTGTCCTTACCCGATGCAAGCATCCAATGCCTAAAGTCATCCAATTTATAAATAAAATATACCTTAAAGGTTGGCCTAAGTACTTTAATGTGAGATATTATCCAAGAGGATTGGTATAAATATAAGATCAACCCTCATTCATTCCTCACTTAGCACAAATCTAGAAAATTCTTACCTACTCACAAGGCAACTTACCAAAAATATTATATCAAGTACTTAGATGAGAAAAGCTTCCATAATTTCTCTTATTTCTATATCAATCATAGGGATGACAAATCTATAGGTTTGAAGTACCGAAGGAGTAGACCAAGAGCTATATTTTCCAATTTACAAGGTAGGTCAATTGTACTTATTTAACACACATTTCATGATTCCCACACAAGCCAACATGTAAGGGAGAACTAAATAATTTTGAGGCCCTCTTCAGAGTATTGATAGAGGGGTCTTTGGGGAAACTCAACACTATGTATCCACTAACCCATTTTTTCCATAACTAATATGAAGATGGATAATTAGGATTTTTATATTTGACAAGGATCAACAATCCATGACCTAGATCTGAATGTAACAAATCAAAGGAGACATAGAACTTAGAAACATCTAGGTGGTTACATCCTATTCCAAAAAGTATTCCATACTGGACACCTACATCCAAGTCAAACAATAGTGTCAACATAACCATCCCAAGTCGATGTAAGTATCCATGGCTATAAAAGTACAATTTTCAAATTCATGTGACTTTTATAGAATCCAGATTTGATCCACTTTTTACTTGTTCTAAATCCATATATGTATTAGCATCAGAACTAGATAAGTATCTTATTTTTCATTATTATTGCAATATCTAGCATAGTTTTACTTTCTATTCTTAGCATCTCAGCATAATAAATTTAGTATATATTAATCTAAGTTTTAAAATTAATTAAAATTGTCTAGAGATAGTCTACCATCTTTATGCCCTAGGCTCTATCTTCCCATTTAACCATAGATTCACAATATCTAGAAATTAGGGTTAAATATTTGGTGAACTCGAGTTATATGAATGTAATTTTTTTTATTCCTAGTGTTTTTAGTTAATTAGGATTTTTTATTGTTGTACTTTTTGATTTCAAGCTTATATTATTTTACATGAAACCTAAGTATAGCCCTAGATTGGGAGGTGTGCCTATTGTACATATTGAGCTTCCCTTCCTACCACCTAAGATGTCTAAAACCACTAAAGAATCTAATCTTATGGATCATGACGATACCAATGTTAAGAATGAAAAACCTATTAATAAGGTTATCACAGAAGATTATGATAAGTAAACCCATGAGTTTAATGAAACTGATGAACATGATTAAATAAATCATGAGCAAGTGCAAGCAACTACATTATTTCATGAGCGTATTCATTAAAACCATGAAAATCTTGATGAAATCCTAAGAACCATATTAGAAACTAAAAAGTCAAAAAGAATATATGCATAAGTAGGTCCATTGATTGATCATGTTATTTGAGTTATGGGTGATCCATGTATATTAACAACCCTCCCATTGAGCATATTAGTACTTCATACTTATAATGGGGGCACAAGATGTGTATTTCAACCTTGGTTCCCTAAAACTATTGTTACCACATTTTACATGGGAAACCAAAATATTTCAACTCAAATACTAGTTTCAATGCCTATATCTACCTAATTTATGGGTACACCTCCTCTGGTGACTTCTCAAGTGTCTAACCTAAAAGATGAAGAGGTCTAGGCTCTTATCCAAACTATAAAAATTTTGCAAACTAAAGTTATAAATATTGAAGAAAACTCTATCTAATCATCTTATGTTATTGATTCACAAGAGATGTTGCATAGTCCTCTTGTACTAGAGATATCATTTCACCCATTTCCAATTAGTTTTGTTGCACCTAAATTCATATTTTTTGATGGAAAGGGTGATCCTGAGCAGCATCTCTAATCCTTTTATGTGGCATGCCTTGATTATGCCTCCAATGATAAAATTTTGACCAAACTATTTCTAAGGAGCCTCAATGACTATTATTTAAGGTGGTTCTATGATTTACCAACTCAATAAATAAATGCCTTCAAACCCCTTATATCAGTTTTTGGCACACTTATCTATTAAAATCATAGAAAATGTATCCTATGCCCAAATTGAAAAAGTCAAACACTGAACAAATGAACATATTAATGAGTATGTCTTAAGATACAAGATAATGCTAGCTAAAATGACCAATCTTATGGAAAATAAAGAGCTCTAAGATATTTTCAAGAAAATATTATTTGTTCCTTTATATGATTATATTATTTTTAAAAAGTTAAAATCTTTTAATGACTTATACCACATTGTTAGTGATCATGAAATGAAACTTATCTTATTGAACAAACTTCAGTATGTAGTAAATACATTGGCTACATCTTGTTGAGTGTTATCATTGATGTAAAAGGTGCATCTTGTGACGGTTAATGTCAAAGGTGATTAAGGATAGTTGGAAGTGTGTGATGTGATAAGGTACATTAAAAAGTGTTATCATGAGAGAAATAGAAAGAGAGAATTTGAATACAACTAATGTTTTATGTTTGCATGATTAATATCATTATTAATGTCATCAGGGAAGGTATAGGTCAATGATTCAAGTGCATAAGAAGCATAGTCAGGACATGAAGAGGTATGTGCATGGTGAAATGAATGAACATAGACATGTGAAGGTTTTATGGCATTTTTTGAGCATGTGATTAAGGTATAGAATAATTCATGAGAGTTTTAGGGTGAGGCTATAGGGGTAGGACCTTTAGTCTAAGTCTATACATAGACCACTCCTAGACCCTGCCTGGCCTAGTGAGATATGAAGATCAGATTTCAAGGAAAGTATGTACATGAGAGCATGTAAAGAGGTGAGATAAGTTTTTTAAGTTATGATCAAAAAAATTTAGGTCAATATTTGAAGGAAAAGTGCATGAATCATTATTTTATGCCTTTTTGAGCTCACAGAATAAGGTACTCAAACCCAAAAAACACTTTCAAGCATTCATTGGCATGTGGAACCTCTACATGTGAGTCTGAGATATTTGGGAGAGATGGGGAAGAGTCTTAGATAATATATCTAGACATTATTTTTGGATTTAAGTGGTATTCATTTATGAATAATCATTAACACCAAACTGTGTGTTAAACCTCCCTAAAACCCTAATAAGGACCCAATGTGAAAGATTGTGTTCAAATCAGTGTAGGATGGATTAAAATTCCTAGATAATATATTAGATCATGTATTCAACTCTCCCAAATACCTCTAGGTGGTGGTGGTTGGTCAAATGAGAGAGAAAATGTATAGGTACAGGTCTATGTGTCAAGAAATTGATCTAGCTCTCAAAAGTTGAATAGGTAAAAAAGAATAAATAGATCGTAGAAGAATCTAGAGACTCATTTTATATTTTATATCCTTAAATTTCTCTAAATTGGTCATCCAAGTAAGCTAGTTGCAAATAAACCTAATGGTACAGATAATGTAAAACCCAAGTAGAGATGAAGAGATAGATTTAAGGGTATGTGCATGATAGATTTATGAAATAAATTGAATGAATAATTTATTTATGAATTTTATATCATTTCCATTATTTGGAGAAGATTTGGAGGTTACTATATGTGGTGAAAATGTTTCTCACAAAATGGCTTATCTGGTTCAGATAGGACTGTGAGACATAAGGTCAAGAAATTGGTCTGCAAGACCAATATTTGCCATTAGACCATATAAATTTTATATTTGAGAATGTTATATATATATATATTATATAATAATTTTTATTCATCAAGAGTCATGAAAAATGTCTACATAGGTATTGTAAGTCTAATTCTTCATGATTGGTTTTTGAGGTGATTTGGCAATTCTAAGTAAGCAAGTTATAGAGATATTCTTGAGCCTTATTTCATGAGTGAACATGTTACAATAATTTGTGCTGACCCTAAGATCATGGAGAATCTATTTTCATGTTTAATTTTTTAGGGTTGAGTAGATTAAGGGTGTTTAAGCTTCATTATTGTAAGACAAGATTTTGAGGTACACAGGCCTAATAGGGCAGTTTATCCTAAAGGAGCTTTCATGATATGAATGAAGGATGTAGGTCTAATAAAGCAAGGAGGAGGTAATAAGAGTTCATTTTAAAAGTGGTTGAATGGATTTCTTATTATTTTATAATTCCATCTAGGCCCAAGAAGATCAATTTATAATGTTAAGAGAGTAGACCTAATGCAATTAGGTCTCCATGAGATCTAAAGGAGTAAGGCCTAATTGAGTTGTGGCAGACCAAAAGGGGTTCAAATTATGATTGAACCATGTTCATAAGATGTCTTAAGACCTGTTATTTGTCCTAACTAAGAGGTCAAATGTGTTTGGTTAATAAAGTGGTGTGTGACCATGAGACTAGTATATATACAATGCAGTTTAGGCCTATTTGGGTGAGTGAAAAGAAGTGAATAAAATGATGTATGGTAGAGCATAAAGAGGTATTGAAATGAGTTGAAGACCATAATAGAAGATAAAAGGTGTGGAATGTAATCAAAATTCTAAGGTGGCTGAATTGGTGCTTTGTCACTTAGGGATTTGGTACTTCCTTGCAAGTAGATGCTTGCTAATGTCTAGTCAAGTGGGTGCTTGACTTTATTGGGGTTGGTGTTCCAAGTTGATTTGGTGCACAACTAAATTTGTTATATTTTTTCATAAGATAGTATTCTATTTTTAGAGATCATAATGGGTTCCTTCCCCTTGAGGGTTTCTTACTCATATATGTGTTCTCTTATTTCATGTTTATGTGAGTGGTTCTTTATGCATTGCTAGATCACTATGTTACTATCATGATTCATGAATGTTAAAGTATAATTAAATGAATGTTTTTAAATCATTTATGCACCCCCCTCTTAGTGATTGTGCTTATAATAATTGGTATCAGATCATGGTCCTTTAAAATAGACCTAATAGCTTAAAATAGATCCTAGAAGCACAAGCATGTCTAGTCATCAAGTACAAGGAGGTTTATCAATCAGTAAGACCCCTCTCTTTAGTGGGACTAACTATGTTTTGAAGCATTAGAATGAAGACCTATTTAATTTCCTTGGGATATGACATATGACAATTAATTCTTGATGGATTCACTCTGCCTCCTATACCACCAACTAATGTAGCAAGCAATAAGGTAAATGAAAACAACTCAAGGCAATGAATGTCATCTTATGTGGTCTTTTAGAGGCATAATTTGTAAATTTCATGCATTGTGATATATACAAATAAATTTGGGAAAAGTTGTAAACCATCTATGAAGGAGATATCAAAGTCAGTTTGGCAAAATTGTAGACCTATCAAAGGTAGTTTTAAAGTCTAAGAATGAAGGAGGATGAAACAATTGCATGTTATCTTTTACGAGCAGATGAAGTGGTAAATGTCATTAGAGGTCTAGGAGAAAATTTGAAAGAATCAATAGTAGTACAAAAGGTATTAATATCCCTGACATCTGAGTTTGATTCAAAAATCTTTATTATGGAGGAAATTAAAGATCTCAACAAACTATAGGTGGATGAGATTCATGGTATCTTGACTACCTATGAAATGAGAATAGGTGATGGAAGACCTTCTAAGAAGGACTCTGCATTCAAATCCTATAAAAAGTCACAAAGTAAAAAGTTAAAGGATAATGTTGATCTAGACATTGATGATGACAAGATGAAAGCCATGTTTGTCAAAAAATTAAGGAAAGGATCAGGTAAGTATAAGGGCAAGTTGCCATTTAAGTGCTTTAACTATGGTAATATTGATCACTTTGCATACAAGTACCCTAACAAGGATAAGAATGAGCATGATGGAGAATATGATGAACATCATGGAGAGGATAAGAAGTTCTATAAACTTGACAAGAGCAAACAAATCTTTAAAAAGTATGAAGGCAAAAAAAGGTCATTCAAGAACAAGAGAAATTTTTATACCAAAGAAGATAGTAGCTCCTTTGACATAAGTGATACAATTTTATCTAATAGTGATGATAACAGTGTTGATCATGATATCAATGAAACTCTATTAATGGCCATAGAAATAGATAATGAAGGTTGTTTAAAAGGGAGAAGTCTTATGGAAGATGAAGAATTATATGAAGAAGAGGCTAAAGTGAACCTTGAGGCATAATTGGTGAGTGTTCTAGAATATTTAAAGTTCCAAAGAAGGAAGAATAAAAAATTGAGATCATTGGTTAAGGGGTATGAAAAACAAATCAATTTCTTTGAAGAGAAGCTAAGTAAAAACACCAATGAACATGAAGAGATCATTAAATAGTTGGAAACTCATATTGAGATTGTCACTACAATTCTTAAGACCAAGGAGGAAGAATGCACCAAATTTAGAATATAAATGGAGTCCTTAAAGGCAGAATTGGATTAGGAAATAATCAAATTAAAGACATATTAGAAATTTGAAAAGATCACTAAAATTAGTGGTGATATTTTAAATAGTCATAAGTCTCCACATGATAAGATATATCTTGGGTTCAAAGAAGACCAAAAGGAAAACAAGGAGATTCAAACCTCAAAGGACAATGAAATATCAAGAAGTGATGGTACTAGCAAAGTAAAGACCTATGCAGAAACTCTCAAATCTAAGACCCAAATTAACTATCAACAATTCAAGAAGAATGTAACTCCTTCAAGAGACAACAAAGATAGAGATTCATCATTCAATAGTCATCATATGAGAATTCATATCAGATAGACAAGGTATGTGAATTCTTTCAATGGTTAGTGTTTCTCATGCAATCAATATGGACATAGAGTTATGGATTGTAGACATCATAGTATAATCAATTCCTCATGGAGGAATAGGATGAATGTTCATTTCAATAGTATAATTAAAATTCTATGCTATAATTATGATCAAAAATGACATATTGTAAGGTATTTCAAGATGATGCATATGAGAAAGATTAGTCAAGATAACAAGGTACGTAGTCATACCATTGAGAAGTGGATCCAGAAGTCAGACCCTGTGGACAAGGTGAAGGAGGAGCAAAAGACTAAAAGAGAATAATCTATGCTAGCTCAGACTGCCTTTAACATCCAAGATAAATACATGAAGTGGTATATAGATATTTATTTTTCAATCCACATGATAGGGGACAAGAGCAAGTTCATTTCATTGAAGAAGAATGTTGCAGAGATAGTGAGATTTGGAGATAAGATAACTACCAATATTGTTGGCAAGGGTATCTTGAGTTTGGACAATGGAAAGACCAAGATAGAGAATGTATGATATGTGGAAGGTTTGAAACATAAATTGATTAGTGTAAGTCAGATGTACAACTAAGGACACACACTGACCTTTCATGATAGAGGGTATGATATAAGGAGAGCCAAATCAGGAAGGCTATTTACCAATGCTAAGAGAACTAAAAATAATTTGTATGTCTTCAATGAGATCAAGAAGAAGAGATGATTTATGAGGAATATAGATGAATGTTTTTTATGTCATAGAAGTTTGCTCCATCTAAACTTATATAATCTTATCAAGATCAGCTCTAAGAAGTTTGTAAAGAATATGCCTAAAATCACCAAACTTGCAAATACACTTTGCAAGGCATGTCAACATGGTAAAAATATTAGAAGGAGGTTCAAGTCTAAGGAGTATTCTACTAAAATATATTTAGAGTTAATACACACTACTATTTTCAGACCTACAAGAATCCAAAACATTCAAGGAGATAACTATTTCATGTTACTCATAGATGACTACACAAGAATGACCTAGGTAGCATTCTTGAAAGAAAAGTCAGAAGCTCTTGATAAATTCAAGACATTAAAGGCCCTAATTGAGAATGAAAATAATGTAAATATAAAATTCTTAATATCTGATAGAGGATTATATTTTTGGTCCAATGAATTTTATGAATTATGTGTGGTTCATGGGATAAGGAGACAATTCTCAGTAGCTAAGACACCTCAATAGAATGGGGTAGTGGAAAGAAAGAATATAACTATTCAAAAAATGGCAAGGACTATGCTAAATGAATCAATATTATCTAATGGATATTGAAGAGAGGTATTGAGCACTATAATCTACATTTTTAATATAGGATAAATAAGGATTAATGGTAATAAAACCCCCTGTGAACTGTGGAAAAGTAGACCTGCTAATGTGGAACACTTTAGAGTGTTTAGACGTAAATGCTTCATCAAAAGAGATGAAGAATACTTAGATAAATTTAATTGAAGGTCTGATGAAGGAATATTCTTTTGATACTCAATAGTAAGCTTATCCTATAGATGTTAAAATTAAAAGGTTATAGAAAATAGTGGAAAACACCAATGTGAAGATTGATGAGACCAGTTCTAAGAAGTCAACTCTCAGTCAAAGGATGCATCAGATAATTTGGGATTCAAGAATGAATAAGAAATAATATAGATAGATAAGGGAGAAGAAGAAGTTGAAAAAATATAAGATTCAGAAGGTCCATTAATATAGATTTAGAGAGATCATTCTAAATCACAAATCATTAGCAATAAGGATACAGGTATTCAAACAAGGAAAAAGCTGGTAAGTAACCTAAATAAAGAGAATGTTGCTCTATTTTCTAAGGTTAAACCTAATAACCTTGTAGAAGCAAGTAAAGACAAGTTTTGGATAGGTGTTATGAATGAGGAGTTATACCAAATAGAAAAGAATGAGACTTGGGAACTAGTTCCTAAGCCTAAAGACAAAAATGTCATTGGCACAAAATGGGTATTTAGGAACAAATTGAATGAAGATGGAGAAGTCACTAAGAAAAAGGCTAGATTGCTATGCAAAGGTTACACACAAGTAGAAGGGGTAGACTTTGAAGAGACATTTGCTCCAATAGCAATATTAGAGGCTATTAGATTATTTCTAGCATATGCAGACTTCAAAGGGTTTAAGGTATATGAAATGGATGTCAATTAAATTTTTTTGAATGGGAACTTAGAAGAGGAGGTGTACATAGAGAAACCTAAGGGTTTTCATCATTAGTTAACAAAGACTATGCGTGTAGATTTAAAAAGGCTCTTTATGGTATAAAACAAGCTCCTAGAGCTTGGTACGCCAGATTAGACAAGTACCTATTGGACCAAGGATTTAATAGAGGAGTTAAAAATAGTAATATATACATAAAGATAGAAAATGATAATCAGTTGATAGTGGTTATCTATGTGGATGACATCATATTTGGTGGTAACAATGAGAGTATGACTAAGGCCATTGTATATGTGATGAAGAAGGAGTTTGAGTGTCCATGCTAGGAGAACTACCATTCTTCCTTGGGTTACAAATCATTTAATCAAAAAAATGTATATTCATTTCACAAGCTAAGTACATAAGAGAGATGTTGAAGAAATTTGAGATGGAAGATTGCAAGGCAGTTAACACACCTTTAATCACAGGGTGTAAGTTAAGTAAGGAAGATGAATCTTCAAAGGTCAATCAGACATCATAAACATTAATGATTGGAAGTTTGTTGTACAATAATGCTTCTAGCCCTGATGTCATGCAAGCAGTAGATCTTGTGGGAATATTTCAAGTAAATCTAAAGGAAAACCATTTGTAAGTAGTCAATAGGATACTTAGGTATCTCAAGGGGAATATAGATTTTTGGTTGTGGTATCCAAGATGCAAGGAGTTTGATTTAGTAGCCTATATAGATGCAAATTGGGCAAGGAGTCTAGACGATAGGAAAAGCACTAGTGGAGGATCTTTCTTCTTAGGAGAGTGTCTAGTGTCATGGATAAGAAAGAAATAATCAGTAGTGTCATTATCTACTACTGAGGCTAAGTATATTATAGCAGCTTCATGTTGCACTCAAGTCCTATGGATGAGATAGAACTTAAAATATTACAAGGTGGAATATGATAGTCCTAGTCCTATCTATTGTGAAAATATAAGTTCCATAAGCATCTCAAAGAATCATGTCATGCATTCAAGAACTAATCACATTCCCATCAAGTATCATTTCCTAAGAGAGTAGGTAAGTGAACAAAATGTTAAACTTGAATATGTTTCTACCAAGGATTAGATTATATAAATTCTAACCAAGTCACTTCCAAAGGCAACATTTGAGTATATAAGACAGGAATTGGGAGTAATTCTTGCCTCTACTAGCCATTGAGCAAGTCAAAGGTAATGGGAGCTAATAAAGTTAGTTCATTAGCTCCAAGAATAGGTGATGAATGCCAAGAATATTTGTGAAGTCATGATAGGCATATTAGCAAATTGAGAGGTAATCAAAAATATAATTGTGCCACTAGTGTGATTCAATAACAAGGTTCTTATAACATGTTAAGAATGGTCTATGAGTTGGGATGACTCATATGATGAGCACAAGCTGTGAGGATAAAGGGGGAGTCCCTAATTATTTAGGAAGAAGGTCTATGTCAGATAAGAACATATGTGGTGGCCTAGTGAGTAATCAAGGGTTTGATCTAAAACTCTATGTTAGTCATGTCAAGGACAAGGTGATTGAGGTATGCATGAATAGAGGGGGAGTATGTTTATATGATTCTTCATACACTCATAATCCTATGTGTTGAATTTTTTGGTTGCAAGAGGTATGATCCAATAAGTTGTAGGTGCCTCTTTGTCATTAATTTCAAAGGGGGAAAAAGGTTAAAATGGGGGAGAAATGTCTTGTTGAGAGAAGTTTCTGAGAGTGACTGCCATCAATGACAAAGGGGGACATTGTTGAGTATGATCATTGATGTCAAAGGTGTATCTTGTGAAGGTTGATGTCAAAGGTGATTAAGGATAGTTGGCAATGTGTGAAGTGATAAGGTGCATGAAAAATTATTGTCATGAGAGAAAGAGAAAGAGAGAAGTTGAAGACAACTAATGTCTTATGTCTGCATGATTGATATCATTGTTAATGTCAACATAGAAGGTACAAGTCATAGATTTCAAGTACATAAGAAGCATAGTCATGACATGAAGAGGTATGTGCATGGTGAAATTAATGAATACAAGCATGTGAAGGTTGTATGGCATTGTTTGAGCATGTGATTAAGGTTAGAATCATTCATGAGAGTTTCAAGGTGAGCCTATAGGGGTAGGACCCTTAGTCTAAGTCTGCACCCAAACCACTCTTAAACCCTGCATGGCCTAGTGAGGTATGAAGATCATATTTTAAGGAAATTATGAACATGAGAGCATGGATATAAGTGAGATAAAAAAATTTAGGTATGATCACAAATTTTAAGCTCAATATTTGAAGGAAAAGTTCATGAATCATTATTTTAGGCCTTCTTGAGCTCACAAAATGAGGTACTCAAACCTAATAAGAACTTTTAGGAATTCATTGGCATGTGTAACCTCTGCATAGGAGTCTAAGTTGTTTAAGAGAGATGGGGAAGGGTCCTAGCTAAGATCTCTAGGCATTAGTTGTGGACTCAAGTGACAGTCCTTTGTGAACAATAGTTAACACCAAAATGTGTGTTAAACCTCCTTAAAACCCTATTAAGGACTCAATGTGAAAGATGTTCAAATAAGATTAGGATAGATTAAAATGCATACATAAGCCATTGAATCATATATTCAACTCTCCCAACCACCTCTAGGTGGTGGTGGTTAGTCAGATGAGAGAGAAAATGTATAGGTACAAGCCTATTTGTCAATAAATTTTTGTAGCTCTCAAAAGTTGAATTGGTCAAGAAGAGTAAATATATAGCACAAGAATATAGAGACTCATTTTACATGTCCATGATGTTTTCTAGATAGGTTATAGCCTTCAAGTGCTCTAAATTTTTCATCTAAGTAAGCCAGTCATAGATAGACCTAATGGTGCAAATAATGTAAAACCCAAGCAGAGATGAAGAGATAAATTTGAGGGTTTGTGCATGATAGACTGATGAAATAAAGTGCATCAATAAGTTATTTATGAATTTTATGTCATGATAATTCTTTTGAGAAGCTTTAGAGGTCATTGTATGTGGTGAAAATGTTGCTCACAAAATGGCTTGTCTAGTTCAGATAGGGTTGTGAGACATAAAATCAAGAAATTGGTCTACAAGACCAATATTTACAATTAGAACATATGAATTTTATATCTAGGGATGTTCTAGATATATCATATAATTTTTTTTATGCATCAAGAGTCATGAAAAGTGTCTACATAGGCGTTGGAGGTATAATTCTTCATGACTAGTTTTTGAGGTGATTTGGCAATTTTGAGTGAGTTGCAGAGATGTTCTTGATCCCTTATTTATTAAGTGAAGGTGTTACAAGAATTTGGTGGTGACCATAATATCGTGGAGAATCTATCTTCATGTTTAATTTTTCATGTTTTAGTATCTTAAGGGTGTTTAAGCTTCATTAATATAAGACAGACTTTTGAGGTACACAGGCCTAATAGGGCAGTTTGTCCTAAAGGAGCTTTAATGATATGAATGAAGGATGAAGGTCTAATCAAACATGGAAGAGGTCAGAAGAGTTTATTGGATAAGTGGTTAAATGGATTTTTTATTTTTGGATAAGGCCATATGGGCCCAAGAAGATCAAGTTTTAACATTAAGAGAGCAAACATAATGCAATTAGGTATCCATGAGACCTAAAGGAGGAGTAAGGCCTAATTGAGTTGTATCAGACCAAAAGGGGTTTAAATTGTGATTTTAAAATGTTCATAAGATGTCCTAAGACCTATTGTGTGGCTTACCTAATATGTTGAATGTGTGTGGATGACCAAGTGGTGTGTGACCATGAGACTAGTATATATACAAGGCAGTCTGGGCCTATTTGGGTGAATGAAAAGAAATGAATAAAATGATGCATGGTAGAGAAAAAGGAAGCATTGAAATGAGCTGTATATCATAACAAAAGATTAGATGTGTGGAAGTTGATTAAGATTATGAGGTGGTGGAGTTCGTACTAAGTCACTTAGGGAGTTGGTGCTTCCTTGCAAGTAAATGCTTGTTGAAGTCTGGTCAAGTGGGTGGTTGACTTTATTGGGGTTGGTGCTCCAAGTAGCGTTGGTGCTCAACTGAATTTGGTCTTTTCTTTCATAGGAAATTAGTTCATTTTCAAATATTATAGTGGGTTTTCTTCCTCTTAAGGGCTTTCCACTCATATTTGTGTTCTCTTATTTCATGCTTATGTGAATGGTTTTTTATGCATTACTAGATCAGTATGTTATTATCATACTTCATGAATGTTAAAGTATAATTGAATGAAAGTTTTTTAATCAGTGATTCACCCCCCCCCCACTCTTATTAATTATGCTTCCAACACATCTAAATCTAATACCAAGTTTACTATCAAACTAAGTTATAAATTCAAACCTCCTAAGCCTAAAAAAGAAATAACTACCACAATTAATGCGGTGTCACAATAACCTAATCAGCTTGTGTTAAACAATATACCATGAAGATAGTTTACATGCTTGCCTGAGTATCCCACTTCATTACTCTTGTGGCTTGTAGAGTTTCATCTTATATTTCTCCCTCATCCTATAGAGGTTGGTATGAGTAGACCTCTACCCAAAGGGTATGATGTGAATGCTTATTGTGACTATCACCAAGGCCCTAGACATTTTATGAACAAATGTTCACCTTGAATCATAATATCTAGGACCTCATTGATGATCAAAAGATTAAATTTAATGATCCTTCAAAGGAATCAAGTTCACACCCTAATGACCACCACAAATAAAAAAATTTAACAACCCTTTGCAAGATTATTCAAAGAAAGATTCAAAAAGTGTAAATGGCATATAATGCACATTCTCACCCATCACATTGTGAACACCCATTGGATGGGATTATTGGTACTTATACATGGCATACACCTCCTAAAATTCAAAGACCTTTTATTACTTTCAATAACAATGAGATTATGAATGGTGACTCAATTTTTCTCCTTATTCATTCAAGCATATCTTGACCACCAACTTATACATAGTGTTATGATTGATAATGGTGTAAGTGAAAACATTTATAACATGACATTAATTATTCATTTGGGTTATATAAATCATTATTTATATCCTTCAACCATATCAATTAGAGTATTTGATGGGACCTCATAACAGGTTATTGGTGAGATTGACTTACCTCTATAGGTGGGTTCCGCTCATGTGGTTACTATATTCTCAATTATACCTTCCATGTGTGTCTTTGATATGTTATTAGGATGACCTTGGATACATACACTTAGAGCAGCACCTTCTATAGTGCATGGGTTTGTTATATACATTTATGCCAATCAAGTAATTACAGTTACTAAAAATTCATATGGACATCCTCTTAAGCAATAGAAATTGATACCTAGCCAGTTAATTATACAACCTCCTAAGGTTAATCTTAAACAAAATGGCAAGCAACATGCAATTAAATTTACTAGGTGGCAATTACTTGAGATACCATTATATTAGAGCTCCACATTGGGTTCAACAAAATCCTTATTTACTACGCACTATATTCAGATATCTAGAGCACCTATCTATGTTCTTATTGCTGCCACTCCCAAGAAACCACATAAGACTCAATGATGGGTTCCACAAACCCCTACTAATTCAAGACCACACAACCATATTTTACATACGTAGGGTATCAAAAATACTATAGTGATAAATATGGCACTTATGCATGTTTGTCAGCAATGTCACCAGATTATTACATAATTACAAAGGAGACACATCCATTGCATGTACCATACTACAGTGCCACCTAGACCACTTATCACATTTTCATTGTAGGATATTGTGGATGATGACACACATTTACATGCACTCTTCACACGAGTATACATAGACCACCATCCTATTCAGAGCATTATGGTTGACAATGGGTCAAGCATCAACATGTGCACTATGACACTCTTACAGCACTTGGTTACATAGAGTGGAATATATTCCCAACATTTACAATCATTAGTTGTTTCAATGGCCACGTTTAGAGCTCCATCAGGGAGATTATACTTCTATTATAAGTTGGACCAGCACACAAAGCCACTTAGTTCTTGGTAGTACCTAGCGTAGGTGTATTTGATATATTATTGGGTAGGCCATGGTTACAATAGCTCTGATCCATCCCATTTATAGTACATTGATGACTAAAGTACATACATGCCAATCCGATGGTTAAAGTGGAGGGTGTCCCATATGAGTATCCTCTACCCATCCCACAAGTAGTTCCATTGTAGTTACCAACTATAGTTCTAACATAGACACTAGTTATAGGTCCAATACCATTACCAGATAGTGCATGGTTATCATTTATAGTTGAGAATACAACTCCTATGCATACATCATAGAGTTTAGCAGAGCCATTAGTATAGGCTAGGTTTACTCCTATGGTATCAACATGTATGCATACTCTCCCATAGAGACCATTACTAGAGAGACCCCTATGTTAGAGATATGTCACAAATTTTAGGGGACCTTCCTCTACTTAGTTTATGTCGATATAAGTTTTATTGGGTTCTAGGGGATCTCAACACATGGCACTTACATCACCTACAACTTATTTTACTAGATGGTTTCCTAAGACCCCTATAATTCACAAGGCATCACAATCAATGGCACGGTTTTATAGCATCACTACGCAAGGAGATTCAGACATAGATTATACAACACAACAAATTATGGGATCATAGTTGCTCTTTCACATAGCACACATGATCATAGTTCTCTTATTCAACATAGGTCACAGTGATAGTGAGTCTCTCATGAGACTCATTGGTTAGTATGGTTCCTACTCTTGTGTATACTTCCTCTCTCTCACTTCCTATATATAGTTTATTTTCATTTGCTTTTACATAGATTATATCCATAAAATATAAAAATAATATAACATGTCAAAATACAAAAACATTTAAATATTACTTAAAAAACACAAAATTATAGATTGTATGCATTGTTATGTTAACATTTCTTCTACTTTCCATACATTACATATGTTAGTTATCTTAGTATAGTTGGTTTTATCATACATAGATGCTTCACTTGTTCTTATCAAGTGCTTTTAGATTTCATATAGGACTCTGGTCTAATACATTGATCCAAACTTGCTATCATCTACCCACTAGGGGCATAGACATCGATCCATGTTTATTCATTTGATACATCCACCCACTTAAGGGAATTTTATACATAATTATTATTATTATTAGGTTCTATCCTTACATTCTATACATTCTAATTTATGTATTGATATATCTTGATATTGATCATTGCTACTCCTTGCTCATATTTTTTATCGACTATCACTAGTTAGACTTAGCATATGTACATCCTAGCATTTACATAGATTTGTACTACACAGTTATACATGCTTTCATTTTTAGCTTTCTTAGTTTAGACTTGATTGTGTTTCCTATGTTTCTTCTGTTTGAGGGCATTTGAATATGCCATTGCTCTTTGGCTTTATGCCACTTCTATGTTTGTATGCCTTGGACATGTGCCCATGTCCCTTGTGTGTGCTTTCATAATTGTATATGCAGACATTTGAACATGTCTTTCTATATGGCTCTAAGCCAAATTGATTGTTACTTGCATATGTGGAGATTTAAACGTGTCCTTGTATGTCTTCTATTCTCGGATTTAGTGACATGTGCCCATGTCACTCGTATTATGGCACTTTGGCCTAATTTTACATCTTTCATCTATTTTTTATGCATGCTTCCTTGTATGCATCTTCATCATGACACTTGTCTTTGCTTGTTACACACACCAGTTTTAAATGTCATGAGGAACCTCATGCATCTACCCTTCCTACTTGGGTGCCATGATGGACATCATGACCCATCCCCCTAGGTAGCTTCTCAGATTTGTTATTATACACATTAATTACATCTATATTGACACCCTTGTGTAATTCTATATTATAACATACATCTTACATTACCTACTTATGCTTAGATTCTTTTACATTATAATGGTATACTTGCACATTGTATTTGGGTTGACATGCAAATATCATATATATGCTCTGGCTAACACATTTTGTAGAGCTACTTATTTTGAGGGTGGTTATTACATAGGTTCCAAAACTACCCTCAAAATAGGAGGAATTCATAGGGGTTTTTCACATAGATCAAACTTCTACTTGAATTTTATAGATTATTTTTATCACAAAGGCTCAGTTTCATAAATTAGACATCGAAAAAAAAGGGACTCAAAAAGCAATTTAGATTGCCTAGATTTCAAACTAGACAAACATTAGTGCCCATATTAGGACACTAGTGCCACATGGTGCTACTGTTCATTTCACGGTGTTATTATTTAGTAGCCCTAATTTTAGGGTAGTCTAAATTAGCTTGAATAATAGACCAAATATAATATAAAATTATATAGGTACAGTCACAAGTTTGATAGTTATGTTCAAATTTTACTCATATACACTCATTTTAGCTCAGATTCATACCAGTTGCTCAGATTGGGGCATCATGTGTGGCATGATCACTCTCACATTTAGTTTAGATACATAGACATAGTCATAACATACTCAATTCAGACTCAATATACTCAGATATCAGATTGGGGGCATGTGTGTGGCACATAGTTTCCATATGCTCAGTTACACACAAGTTGATCAAATGGAATGATAAAGTCCATGTCATTCTCTATGATATATACACTTTTTATGATATTCCAAGTTGTCACCAGTTTCATGCCTTTCTCCATCTGTAATGGTTGGCATTCTCAAGTGACCCAAAGCCACCTAATGTACCTAAGTGGCCCAAAGCCACATACACAATTAGATACTTTAGCACTTTAAGTAGTTCAATTTTAGATGTGTCTACTTCACATAGGGGGGGTAATGATGGAGTCCTAGCCTACTTGAGTTCTTAAGCCACCCACATGAGAGGGTAAGACATACTTAGAGTCTTATCCAAGCTATTCATAGATCATGATCCATCAAGCAGGGGTCGGTAATTATGGAGTCAAAATTGAATTGAGTTCTTGAGCCACCCACATATGAGGATTGAGAAAGCCATCAACTTAGTCCAAGTTATTCACTAATTTTATCACTATGTACACTCACCACATAAGTTATCATCAGGTTCATGTACCTGGTGAGGTGTATTCATTCCTTTCCTCTTTCCTATTCTTTACTCAGATTTACTTAGTTACTTTGTTTAGAATAGTCTTTCACTTTTGATAATCTCTTAAGTAGAGATTATTTCTTACATGTTTCATTATAGGTCATTACCTTGGATCATGTTTCACATACACAAACCAAAATTCACATAATCAAACTCAGTTACATGGGCTTCACTTCCTAGGTAAGTCTAGGTACATTTATTTTTCCTTTATACTATTTATTTTGGTTTGTTGCATTGATAATATAAAGGGGGAGGATGTAGTCACCTAAAAATGGTATTTGGATGTTAAGAGTGTTGTTGGAGACAAAAATTTTCTAGCTTAGCCCTAGACCTATTATAGGGCCTTTTCCATCCATTGTGCAGACCACCAACATCTTTTGTTAGCTCAAACATAGTCCCAAAACAACTTTCCTAGATCCTAACCCAGTGTGCCCATTAGTCTACGAATTGGAAACTAGCACCACATTAAGGATGTTAGAGCCGCATGGTGTTAGTGTCCCCAACTTGGTGCTAGTGTCCCTTACCCTAACTCTCCTGAATGGACATATTTTCAAACGTGTGACCCTCCTAAGGTTGGCTTAAGTATATTTTATTATCTATACAAGCTACAAATCTCTATAAATACAAGATTACTTCAAACCCTAGTTTGCATTCTCCATTTTTTTGTGCAATAAATCAGGGTTGCATACTTCTCATTTTCTAATTTTTTTAGATAACTCAGCTAATTAAATCAATTTAATATTAGGGTTTCAATTTGTTTGAATATAACTTAAATTATTTCAAATAAACTCTAAATTCATTATTTGTTATCAATTTTTTAAAATCCATATATTCTATTTTAGTAGCTCTATTCTAATTTCTTTACTATATACCATCTAAAAAAACTCTCTCTCTTCTATTAAGAAGAAGTGATAGACTAGGTGGTAATCGTATAGAGCATATTCAGATTCTTACTATCCGAGCCTATAACATGGAAAAAAAATTTATCATAAATCTAGTTATGCATCCTTCACAACCTGATTATGTGGATTTCAATGATAATGCATTTGAAGATGAATAATGCAAATAAGATCAAGATGAGGTACACATTGAGAATCAAGATATAGACTTTATGGGGTTTTCTCTTGGTTGATGTGAAGATGGAGGTGCTTGAGAGAGCAGGCATGAGATATGTTACTTTTTTAGAGCCTATGCCCTAGGATAAACATATGATTACTGCATTATGTCAGAGGTGGGATGCAAACACACACGTTTAGGCTACTTATGGGTGAGATGATTGTGACATTAGAGGATGTATATCAGATTCCGTAGTTGTCAATCTCTAGGTAGTGAGCTATATTACAAGAGGCCACTAGTCCACAGGCCATACAATAAGCATCTAAGTATATATCTACCATGGTGGTGGGGACTCATCATAAAGAGTCAGAGTGATATATTGTTGACCTTGATTGTGATGGCCAATGTTCCATAATTGTATAAATTCCTATCTATGATGTTATCTTCATTTGTTTTTATAGATGGGAGTGGTGTCTCAATTTCCTATAGGATGTATGAGATAGTGCAAGACATCAAGGATCATGGCACTGTATACTCTTGGATCTATATGATGCTCACTCATTTATAAAGGGATCTATACCATTTTACACAAGAGATATGCGATGGGGGTATAAGTACATCGACACTATTACACTAATAGGCATACAAGCATATATATGTGAGTAGGCTAGTGGCATATGCACGGGATGGATGGGCTCATCCATAGGCATTTATAGAGAGATAGACTAGAATATGTCATGTATTAAGGAGGAGAACTATACAATATCGATAGCTAATAGATAGTTTGATAGCAAGGAATATCATCTAGATACCCTACAGGGGATACCAATGTGGCCTGAGGATGGTACATAGCTCAAGTTTTTTCAAATTATTTATTGGATACATGACTATTGGGATAATGTATATGAGCAATCTTAGTATGAGAGGGTCACCTAATAGTTTCGTGTTATGCAGGATGTACCCCTAGTGCTTTTGATATGGTTGAGGAGTTCTTAAGCTCTTGTGAGGCTAGGTAGTATGTTGAGGCCATCTATTATTGAACTAGCTTCCATTTAATTGGTAGAGCATGATCTTAATATTAAGGTATTAAATATAGACAATATGGGAGTGACTAAGGCCTACTTGGCCTAGTGGAGTGACCATAGATAGGCCCCTCTATTTTTGAGAAGTGGGATAATTACAGATGAGGTATTGGATGTAGATCCCCTGAGGGTTGTTAATGGTAAGTTAAATAACATGTTTTTATGTTTTATGTAAAGTTGATTATGTGTTTATATGATAGGGTTCTTATGAACTATGTGGATACTTGTAAGTTTAGGAGATGATGAGTATTGAGAGGTCACTATTGAGTCAATACTACACAAGTTAGCATGACATATCCTTGATGATGCCATAAAGGATGGATTAATGGAGAGGGCCACCAATGTTAATGGGGTGCATGCTTATTTTATTGATCAGGTTGCAATAGTGATTTTGGTGTAGAAGTGAGTAGTGATAGATAGAGATGAGGCACGTGTTGAGTTACATAGGTGTACCATGCCCACACCTAATGCTTTAGGTGGGGCTACTATTCAGATAGTAGATGACTATATACAACTTCAATGAGAGAATTCTAAGTGTATGGCTGAGATGGGCATGTATTGGGAGAGAAAGAGTAGGCAGAGCCATAGATTGAAGTCACATAGAGATAGCGAGGCCTCTAATTTTAGTTTTAATGTATCTGAGAGTGAGAATGAGGGAGTTGGTCTTACTAGTCATGTTCGCATCATTTATTGATGTACCATATTTTTATTGAAATGATATTTTGAGTTATATAGAGAGAGTTATTACTTAATTTGGCATTATGTATTTGTAACTACATCTTGTTATATTGTATATATTATTATGTGTTGAACTAGTTTGATTATTTGAAATGTTAAGATTTTTTATTTTCTTTTGGTTGGAGTAAATTTAATGGATTTTTATCTATTGTATGAATATTTTAGGCATATGTGTAGTAGATTAAGTTTTTGTATTTTATTGGTATATGGTTTTTGTTTATATTCCATAAGATGTCTGCATGTATAACATGTAATGATGGTATGCCCTATCTAAACCCAGATGGCATAGAGAACCAATTACCATATTGCTCATGTTGTGTCAATATATACTTAGATTATGAAACTAGAGTTGCTTGTGATGCACTGTTAGTTTGTGAATGTGTAGACTTTGGTGCAAAAAACTTAATTGGTTAACGTTCTAAAACTACACTTTGAGTTGTATGATTTATTATAAATATCTTAATCAGTGTGCAAACTGAAGTTGGGTTTCAACCTATATAATTATTTCCATATATCTTTATTTGTGGTTGAACTAAAGTTATGCCCTTGGGTTTGTAGTTTTTCCCAAATATCTTGATTGGTGTATGCACTAGAGGTGCATTCTAAGCTCTGTAATTATTTTCTTAGATTTTGATTAGTGATTGAATTGAAATTATGCCCTTGGATTTGTATGTGTTCCTAAAAATCTTGATTGGTGTACTTATTATAGGTGCATTCTAAATTTTTTGAAATGGTTTCCATCGTTGTTGAGACTGTGGTGGACGAGATGTCTCATAAATGGATATCCTAGAAGTCACAGGGCTTGTACGATGAGTAACCAATGGTTTTTTAAAATAAATGTCTTGGGATAACTCCTTCATAGAGGAGTGTGATCTAGGAGAGTATGGTGAATGAGGTATCGGTGCCCCCTGTGTAAACTCTATGATGCCTTGAGTAACATACTAGTCGATGCAAGCTCAAAGTGCATAACAATGATCATCTGAATGTCCATTTATCTAATGAAAGTGACAATATGGATTATGTGGTACCCTGTGCAAATGGTGTGGTGGATGATTATTATTAGAAGGAAGTGTGATCATCCCCTTATCTAATAATGCAAGCAAAATGTCATGAGGCCTGGCCTTATCTAAAAACTATATAACCCCTCTGTGTATATCTTGTGTTCTAATCATTGTAAAAGATGTTATGTTGAGTGGCTCTTTTCCCTCACTGAGTATTTTTATTGGTTGTTTTTGTTCCATTGGTTTCTTAATGGGAAGTGGAGTAGGTTCTTGTACCATATTAGATGATTGAGGCTTTGAGGGGTCTATAACTAAATCTACCTTTAACTATGTAATTACTAATCCCAATTGTGACTTTAATATTATAGCTGCATTACATAGATGTTTGAATGATTTAGATTCTTGATATCATAATCTCTCCTTGAGAAGATAGATTAAACTTCTAGCAAAGGTGTATTGTACTTCTAAATCTATTAGTTGATAAATTAGTTGATGCAAATAAGCTTTGAACTGTATAATGCATTCAAATGTAGGCTCTGTCTTGCCCTAATGTAATGAAGGTAATCTCTCATGTGTGACTAAAGGTCCCTTATTCTGTATGTAATTCCTGAGAAAGACTATCTCTAGCTCCTCATATGTTTGTAAAGATCCACTAGGGATTGTGTGGTGGAACCAGTCTAGTGCTTTCCCATTTAGGGACTTTAGAAATAATTGTAGTAGAGTTAATTTATTTGTAATATGGACCATGGATTTCTCATAAGCTTGAAGGTGTAAGTATGGATCTCCATGTCCATCAAATATAGGTAACACCAGTATCTAAAAGTTGTGTGGCAACCTTGTAGTTCAGATTCTACATGGAATAGAGTTATTATGTATAACATTGGCATCAGCCTATGATTGCTATGTTTTGTTCTCCAAAGTGAGATGATGTAATTGATGTTTCAAAGCACCCACCACATATAGAAAATAAATTAACACTTGTGAAGATATATGATCATTAGCAAGGGGTTCATTTAATGCTTGAATTTTATTATTTATCTTAGCCATTGGTATATTATATTATAAATATTTTTTAAAGAGGGTTGGTTTCTACTCAATAATCTTTGGAGGTGTGATAGTTGAGACTTGGTTAAAGGGAAATGAGCTACCACACTCATTTAAGTCTGTTTGAGAAATAGGTTATATTGTAGTAAGGGGGTTAAGGGGGATTCATTGATATCTTTTATATTGTTAAGTTGTGAAGGAGTATCACATACTAGTTGAATAGAAAGTACTTTATTCTCTAGTGAATGTAAATTATGAACGTAAGAATAAGTGTAAGTGTGTGTGTGTCTTTTTACATGTGACCTATTGTTTGGTTGAACAAGAGAGATATGTGAGGTAAAAGAATAAGTAAAAGGTAAAGATTTGCTGTCATCTTCATCATAATCACAATAATCATCATTATCCCATGGTTCATCAAAATCATAATTTAATGCATTTTTAGAAGTTAAAGTAGAAGTATCATCCACAGGCTCATTGAGAGAAAGAGAAGAGGAAGATTTTAACTTTTTACAACTATGCAATGTATCATCATATGTAGGTGTAATGCAAGGCATTTTTTCACTAATTATTTCTAAAATGTAAGCATGACTATCACTTTCAATTTTGGAATCAGAGGAAGGAGAAGTAATAACCATGTTTTCTTTTTTGCATGCTATGACATATAAGAGAAGAGTCAGGGACATTTGCATTATCAACTTGTTGTAAAATATCATTATATTCAACTTGAAATGTGAAGGAAGGTGATAAAGTAATTTCATCTACCGTAGGTTATGCATTGTTAAAAGGTGTAATATCATTTGTACTTGGTTTTTCAAATGTAACTAAGAAGGGTGAATAACATTCATTGTTCATATCTTCTTTACTTGAATCATGCAAAACTGGTTTTTATGTAGTACACTTATATTGATTTAATTTGAATAATGAAGTAGCAAAAGCAGTTGAAAAGTTAAGATCACATTAGAATAAAATAGTACCAACAAGAGTTTATTTTGGCATTATATTATTAGTTTGATTTTGAGGAGTTGGAGAGGAGTGAGAGGAAAGAGAATATGATGTATCTAATACATCCTCATGTTCATTTTCATTGTCATGCTCATATTAATCCTCATATATGTCATTATAACAATAGTCCTCACCATCATTATAAATAAAGTCATTATTATGCTCTAATGTGCAATTTTGAAAATTAGTCCATTCATTATTATAATCATGAGAAAAATTCAAGAGTGCATCAAGTGGATGAGGGGTAAAAGATTTTTTAGATGTCATTTTAAACTTGCCAAAGAAGATAGTGTAAACAAGGAATGACAAGTTCACACAAGAGGTAGAATATAATCTAACATAACTGTGTGTAATGTGTGAAATTTTGAACAAAGATAGTAATTAAAAATAGGATTGTGATTGAAACCCTAATTGCTAATATTTGTATGTATAGGGACCTAGTATATGAATCAATGGTTTTGATTTAGGGTAGTGTTATAAAAATTTAAATTAAATTAAATGAATGAAACCCTAATATAGGATCAATTAAATTAGCTAGGTTAGGCCAAAAATTTTTAAAACATAATTTTGTAACCCTAATTTAATGTATAAAATTTAGATAAGGTAAACCTTAAGGAAAATTAGGGTTTTGAAGCAATATTTATAGTAAGTCGAGTTCACCAAATGTTTTAACCTTTTAATGTTTTACTATGTAAATCCTAAGTTGGATTAAAGGGCTGAGTCTGTTGTTAATTTGAAATAAAATTAGAAAGTATTGATTCAATGGAACTTTCCCAAAATAGCAAGTGTAAGGAGAAAAGGAACTTATTTGGAGATAAATAGTGTTTTTCACAAATAAAGGTACTGGAAATGAATAATCAGACACAGAGGATTCTTTCATATTTTGATTGTTTATTGAGATCTGCCTCTAGACAATAGCACCCCTCTTAGGACAATAATGCCCCTCTTAGGATAGACAATAGCACCATGTGGCACTAGTGTCCAATTTTTGCACTAATGTCCTTTTTTTAGGGATTGTTTGTAACTTTTAGAGATGTTACAGGGGCTTCTAGGGATCTTTTAGGTGATTATATGTCACTTGAGGGCTCATTTATGTCACTGGTTTGGTTGAATCTTCTGTAAAACCCTAACGAATACACGCACACATGAAACAATAAATGAATCAAATGTAAAAAGGAAATGAAAAAATGGGTTGTGGGATGTTATGATCGTACAGAGCATAACCCCTTTTTTCTTAGTTGTTGCCTACATTAACCCCAGTGTTAGGGGTCTCAAATCACATGTAGTTCTCCCTTATGGAACATACAACATCAACATGCATAGTATGCTAAAATGAATTTTGCCTAGGCCCTTCTTTGATCAAGCATGAAAATGTCTAAGTGTGAAAACTAAGTAGTATTCAGAGTATTTTAGTTGTACTATTGATTGATTTTATGTAAATAAGTGCCAAAATAATAAGTGTTAGATGTAAAATGCCTTGTGAGGCTCTTTATATAGGAGTATATTTATTTTAAATATAATACCTTGTTCATTAGCTAACAATTCATGAAAAAAATTTAAAAAACATAAGAGAAGGCTCGTGGAGGGGTTGAGACTTAAACACAGATAGAAAGGCCCATCAGACACTAGAGCCACAAGTGGACATTAGCACCATGTGGCAATATTATCCTGAAAGTGACATTAATGTCTTAAAGCTCAAAATAAAGCAAAAATCAAGGAGGATAAGCCAGGGGCCCCAAAGACTGAGAAACGTTAACCTATGACTACTAGGAGTGTCATAAACAAGCAAAATAAGACATAAGAAAGATTGAAAGACTCAAAATAACCACACGAACAAGGACTATAACCATCATAAAGACCCTCATGTGAAAGAACAACAAAAGACATAATACTTGTGGTTGCTTGACCAAATTAGGGTGTTTACACAAGGATAAATCCTTTATATCTCTAAAATTTCCCTAAAATACAATGAACAAGCCTTGCATATTTAGGCAAGGAAAATCAATTCTAACTAAGAGATCAAGCTAAGTGATCATTCATAACTAAGATATCAATCTAGAGATCAAATATAACTAAGAGATCAAACTTAGGACTAAGAGATAACTATATATAAATGGTATAAATAACTATAAATTATCCCCATAATATCTAAGACATAAATATGTAATATCTTGTAATATCTAAAATAAGATAGATAAAATATCCACATGTAAGTGGATGGGAATAATAAAGTACCTAGGTGAACATGAGATAAGGTAAACAACCGACTCTAACACCTCCCTTTGAGTAAATCTAGGGACCAAAAATAAAGTGGCATATCTATATTATGAGTCACGGCACAAGAATTGATTAGGTACTCATGTATAATATATCCATGAAGCAATCTCTTACAAAGTGGAGAAAGAGAAAAAACTCGTAGGAAAATAAAATTCCCCCCAAAAAAAGATAAATGAAAGAAGGAAATTGATCCCGACAACAAATCTTGACGAGGTACCCATACAAAAAAAGTAATGTAGTGTGAGAATAAGTGTCCTTATAGACATCAATCCATCTTGTCAGAATACATGGATGTTGAGAGTCGTTATAACTGCCAAATTGAAGTAAGAATGGTGCTAAATACGAGCATCACTGAACATGAACACTACACTCTAGAATATTGGGTAGAATGATAAACCCAAGGAAACATTTCTTGAACACCCTCCCTCAATGCTAAAATAGGAGAAGATGGCAATTAAAGACTCTAAAAAAGTGAACTAAAAAATGGTAAGAAGTGAGTATAATAACTAGTGGGGATGCCACACTGGTGTCACTACACAAAAAGTCACCAAGAATGCCACTAAGACATAACAATCCTCATATGGGTTCCAACAAATAAAGTGCCTAAATAAGATACTCATGTACAAAGGAAGAATCTAGAAAATAGGCCTGGTGGTGATGGGAGAGACTAATAACTAAAATAGTAAAGGGTGTACAAACTAATGTATACACACATGAAGGTAGATTATGCTATAAAAGCAAACCCCTCGTGAAGCTGTATAATTTAATATGAGTACAATATATCCCAAAAAACACCAAATAAAAATAAAGAAGACATTGTATACACTAAAATAACTCCAAACAAGGAGATTATTGACTTGTCAAAGAAGTCATCACAAATCATGAGAGTTGCCCCAAAAATAACGGAGCAGTGTGGGCCAAAAACATAAGTAGCATTAAAAAATGTACTTAAACAATGCAAGATGTCGAGCTCTATTGAAAATGTGTCTTCAAGTGTACAAATAAATGAACATGAGTGTAATAAAATGTTTTTGTGAGGGGATCTGACCACTTCTCATATTGAACCTCACCCTATGATTTTCAACAAGTATAAAGCACATGTAAAATGGAATGTCAGGATTAACTGATAATGTATCCATGATAGTGTGCAATAGAGAGGGTGAAATAAATGAGGGGGAAATTTTGTTTGCTTGTGAGCGGGTTTGGCCACTTGCCAAATTAGGCCTTACCCTTCAGTCTTCGACAAATAAGATTGAAGAAAAGGTACATGTTTATGTCTTCCAAATACAAAATATTGTATCTAATAAAAATAATTAAAAAATCATCTAAGGATATTATTTTATAAAAAAAAATAAAAAGGTACCTTTAAAAAATCTCTCCACAAGGATTCTTTTTGTGAATAATACTACTCATTAAAACTATGCTAACTTTCTCGATTCTTAATAAAATTAAAAAATTTAAAATGTTATGAAAAACTAAAAACAAGGCACACAAAACTCAAATTATTTTGAGTGATTATTTATAGTTTTTTCATGTTTAAATTTTTAAAAAATACATTTTTTTAGAATAGTATTGTTCAATAAAACTACGATAACTTTTACAATTATTAATGAAATAAATTTCAAAATATTAATGAATGTAGAAAACAAGGCACACAAAATCCAAAAATATTTTTGAGTGATCATTTACATTTTTCTCACAATCTAAAAAAGAACAGTCATTTTTAATCAAAAAATAGATGTGCAAAAAAACTTGTAGATCTTGTCTCTAATATCCAAGTAGGATGAAATTGGAGGTGATTATATATTTCTCATACAATATGGATGCATTGGTGAGCTTTGATTTATTGTCACAATCTCAAACATGAGGTAAGGTAATAAAATTACTGTAACACCCTCTACTCGTGTCACCAAGACATTGGGGGCATCCACCTCTATGATCATGATATATTTATGTTATATCACTCTTTGGTCATTTTACATTATCATGTTTGAGCTCGTATATGTACTTACACATGCCTTTATTTATGCTTATATCTTTTGTAGTGTACTTGATATATTATATGCTTGACATTTTTTTCTAACACATATATCCAGAGACTACTATGTTATGTTTATGCTAGTTTATTATGCTTTCATTTATGCACTTACTTGAGTGTCTTGCCTTTCTATTATATTGCTTGTTTGAACATTTGAATATGCTCCGTTATTTGTGGCCCTCATGCCTTTGTTTGCCTCTTTGACATTTGAATATGTTATTGTTTGTTGTATGTTGACATTTGAGTATGTCATTTCTTACTTTGTGAACATTTGACTAAGTCATGTCCCTTTGATTGTGTGACATTTGAATGTGCCCCTTATTTGAGGTCTCATTGGACCATTGTCTTTTAATTTTATTTTGAAACATCTTATGTTTATGCTTGATTGTATTATCATTATCTAGACATTATCATGATTCACATCATGCATCTTAGTTTTTAGTGTAATCACATTCTTCATGATTCAATGATACATATACATAGACATGTTCCTTTTGTATGCTACATGGTACATTCACATATTACATAGTTATCTTTGTGAGGTGAGGTCACTACCAATTGTTATCTTCTCTCACCTCAAAATGTGAGGGGGTTAATGGGGGCATGTCATAGATGCATGACTTCCACATTGGTCATAGTTTTAGATATACAATGGAGGCATGTTTTGGAAACATGTTCTCCACACTTGTTTAGTATGTAACATACCTAGATTATAGTGGGGGCATGTTTTGGAAATATGCCCTCTACCTTGGCACTTATATCAGTTTTCATATTTCTTCATATATAGTTGGGGCATGCTTGGGAAGCATGTTTTCTACACTTACACAATTTTTTAATTGGTCAAATTGCATGATTATATGATTCATATTTGTGGCAAAATTATATACATTGGTACCATTGTTATACACAATTTTAGCATGAGACATATATAAGGTGCATATATAATATGTATATAGTATTACAAAATTGAATCAATTTTAGATTCAAAACACTTTAAAGGATTGTCATAACCCACTAGGTTAGACCTTTATAGAATATTGAGTCAATAAATTGCAATAGTTAATTTACTTTTTGGTATGGTTGAGGTGATTAACTCACTCAATATTACCAAGTTTATAAGTTGGACTTGATTGTATCATCCAACCTCACTAGTTTTATAGTGTGAGTTGACTTGGTTTACTCACACTCACCAGGTTATTAATATGTTTGGGTTGCAAAATTGAACTACTCTCAACTATCAAGTGGAAATATATCTTTTCTACAAATTTTAGGGGTGTGTTCCCTCTTCTCTCTCTTTCTCTCTTCATATCCCTAGATATATGCACTTTCTAGATTAATATTTGTCATAATCACAATTTTAGTGATTCATAATGATACATCTTTCAAATAAAATTGCCAAAAGGCAAAATGATTGCATTGATACATAGGTGTACTCCTAAATGTTGTTCTCTTTTAATTTCAATCATTTAAATACTTTCAATTTTAAATTACATGCATTGATTATTTACTGTAACATGCTCTTGGTTGCAGATTAGTCACTAGTAAAACATTCAAGTTGAACTCAAACAAAGGAATATGTGTTATAAACACCAAGGTACACATTAATTTTTCTTTAAACTAATAATTTCATTACTAGATTAAATGTGTGGGGTGGGCGGGCGGGGGCGAGCGGGAGGGGTGAGGGCGGGGGGCGGATCGGGGGGGGGCAGAGGTGTGGAGGGGAGGTGGGGAGCATGGAATGTAGACACTATTTCTAAATTATATAGCACCTCAGTCTTCTACACTTGGTAAATACATATCATGGATCTACCTTTAACTTTTATATCTCTTCCATTTCCAAAAGGCTCGTATATGTTATCTGTAGACACCTAAAACTGACATCAATAACCTTCAACTAGGCTTTTGACTAATTTTTACCAAAGTGCACAATTTGGCTTAAAAACACTAAAATGCATTAAAAGAGTTAATTTTTTTATATTCAAGTGTTGATTTTTTCCAAGGTATCATTAAATGGGGTAATGCAATTTATGAAGCAACTAACTTTGATTAGATCATTTCAAGTCAAAATGACATTTTCGCACCTGGGTGCTCTAGATTGCTCTTTTCTATCAAATTTCTTGTATGAGACACATGCCTTTGTTATTTTTTATTAGAAACATCCTAAATGGGATAACAGTTCTAATGCATCTAACATTGACTTCCAATTCCAATCCAGTTAAATTTTGAGCCAATAATATGATATTTTGACCAATTTGATTAATTTGTGCACAAATTGCCAAGGTTTTGCATCAAAGTTGCCTAATCATGTTTAAGGCTAATTAAACCAAATCAAGAGCTTAAGTTAATTTTCCATGGAAATTTTTGAATATTTATTTTTTAAAATTGATATTGAATATCTATATCATCAAATGACATCATTTCTTAAAAAGTCATCCCTAGGCCATAAATGCATAAAATATATCATCAAGCCACCTCATGCCTCATTAAGACCCTCTCATGCCTCATCAATGCCTTCCATGCCTCTTAAATTCCCCTTCTTCTCAGATATTTATGAGGAATATTTATACATTTAATTACATAATTTGGATTAATTCATGGCCACACATCTCAATCTTGAGATGGACGATCATGGTTGATCCTAAACCATTTCAAAAATATATAAATAGAAGATCCATGAACTTGAATTTTAAGCTTGGATAATGCAAAGTTATAATGCATAAATAATTCCAAAATCCATTAAAACTAGTGTTTTAATGCCAAATTATTGAGCCAAGCCAAAGTCAAACATGGTGCCAAGAAGAGATGAAACTAGCTACACTTCATAGATGAAGACTTCATGAGCACAAACCGAGTAAGCCAAATCAAAGAATACTCTTGAAGCATCAAGGAAGGTAAAGATGTTTGTTTTCTTGCATTTTTGTTGAGCTTTGTCATTTGTTTTCTTCATTGCACTTCACCATTGAGATAGGTTCAAGGTATTAACTATTAGTGTGTTATTTTGAATTTCATTTCATATACTAAAACTATATTGATCTCCCCTTATTGCAATCCTATGTTCACAAATGACACACCTAGTGGGACCTAACCTCACAAATTTGGTCAAATTACATCTACAAGCAACATACTAACCATTGTCATGTATGATATTGGAGTGTGGAGGCAAGCAAGATAAAAATTTGAGCAAAAATCCATTTTTTCTAAGCCATGATTTTGTTCTCAGGACTGTGCAGCGCAACTCACCTATTTAGCCCAACTCACCTATTCAACCCAACTCACCTGTACGGGCCAACTCCCCTGTTCAACCCAACTCATTTGTGTAGCCCAACTCACCTGTGTAGCCCAACTCGACTGTGTAAAACTTGAGAGCTCATTTTTAAAAGTTACTTATCTTACCTAAAAATGTGTTTCAAAGCTAAACAAAGTGCTAACATTTTGTTTACAATATCTACCTAAAAAATCACCAAAGCAACTTAAATAAGTCTTTTCACACTTCATTTGGATGTCTAAAATGAATTAGGAACCTCATTTTGGTGTTTAAAGAAAATCTTTTAGAATGTTTTATTGATCAAGCTTTTGTGGTTTTCTTTCAAATTTTACAATTTAAGACCAAGTGGTCAAAATAATACCACCCAAATTTTCATTTAGTGTTTAAAGTTGAACTAATTTGTCTAATTTTTATATTTAATAGTTGCTTAACTTATTTTTTTATTGGAAAAAAGAGAGACGTTACATGTATGTTTTTCCATCTGTTCCCTTTAAAGAACTTTTAGAATCAAAAACACCATTCTTATTGCAAAGAACCTAGTCCAAGCTATAGAAAGAATGTCATTTAAATATCTCCCCAAAAACTCATAATAGTATGGGTGATCTTGAGGTGACCATAAAGTATTTCTATTTTAAGTCATTTATTTTATGCAAACTTGGCTTACGAGGGGGACTTCATTACCTCCCACAAGTTCTATAGGGACGCTTTGACCCAGGGTTTCATCTCCCTGCACTAACTTCAACCACTCTCACTAGGATCAGAGGTTTGAGTGATTAAAACACCTTATAGTGTTGGAGTTGTACATGGGAAGTATATGTATTTTGGACATCGCACTACACTGAGCAAGCAACAGATGTAGTGGTTATAAAAAGGACAAGACCTTTTTGTAACAAGCCAAGTACCATAGACACCCAATTTAAGTGTGTTTCTTTTGCAATGTGACATGAAATTCATTGGGAAATTGATCCATCTAGACGTTCAAAAACTTTTAAATCTTAGACAAAACCCCACTTGCCACAAAAGTATTATTGGTGCAAGGTGTGCCTCAAGGCCCATATCATATTATTATCATTTGAGAGAAGGGTAGGTGTAAAAACCCTACTATATAATGTGCATTTACTTTTGGATGAACACTTAAAATCCTCTCAAATGATGTATATAGATGGATTCCAACAATACCAAGCAACCTTGTCGATTTAGGACCTAAGAGTGATTAATAAGTTGGTTTTGTCCTAGATTAAAGTCTTGTTTGGAGTCAAAACTTGGTGTGAACAAATGATACAAACCAAAACACATAGTCTCATTTTTCTTTGAACAAAGAGGCATTATGCTGCCCATATGAATCATCAATTTACCTTGTTCAAAGTTCATCAAAACTTGGAGTCATATCATCCACTTTAGCCTAGTTATGATACCTAATTAAGTCTAGAATTTAACCAAACATTGTTTAAAGTCCATTTATAATCTAAATTTAAAATTGTACCTTCATAAGTTCATAGGGTTAATGTGATAAGTGGGTTTGCCATTTGCAATAAATTTGAGGGAACTTAGGTTCACTTTCTGATTTGGGTTGAAGGTCATTTAAGACTCACAATCATTTTCACCCCTTGGTAGACTTAAGTCATTGTATGTTAAACACTTGCACTTTGAGTCTATATGCCAAACATTTTTGTGTTACCATCCTATTTCCATTAAGATCATTTGAATACATACTTTTTTGCCTTAGAGATGTTGTCAAAACTTAGAAGGTATGTATGTCATTTGAGTTAAGAAAGGTAGTGTTACGCTACTAAATTTGTGAGAAACCATCTTTGACTTAGAGAGTTTTTGGAAACAAACATTTTGTCACATCTTTTGAGTATTCTAGCATTGTTACACTACCCAAAACATTTCAAACATTGTTTCCTAGATGTTTTTGCATAGAGTTCAATTTTGTACACATTTTTCAAGCCAATCTGAGTATACCTTTGTGAATCTTTGTCTAGCAAAGTTACGCCATTCACATTTGTCTAGCCTATTTTTCAAAAGAGCCAAGCTTTATACCATTATTTACAAGAAAAAAAACTATCTCTAAAGTGTCTTTTGTTTCATACCTTATATTTGTTTGATTGAGTTCATGACCAAGAGTCAAATGCCTAGTTTTTGTTATAAGTGTTTCAAATCTATTAGATTAAAATATTGTCTATTTTAAAGTCTAGCTTTTGATGTCGTTTGGCCAAGAGTCCTAGCACATGCCTTTCTTGAGTCTAGCTTTTGATGTCGTGTTTGGCTAAAAGACCTAGAAACTTTTATTTTCCTACATTAGACTGATTTGAAACACTTCAACCTTAGAGTTTGACATTTTGATTTTTGATCCATTTACTTAATCTTTTTTTGTATAAGACGTGTAATGTTAGATACTTAATGTTAGCTTGTTTTAGCACAAATAATTTCATAAACCTTTCCATCCTTTTGATGAATCTAGACCAAGTTTGAACATCATCTTTTAAAAATTATCTTTTTAGAGTTTGTAGAACTCTCTTCCCTTTCTATCATAAAACATTTACTATGGATCCTAACATGTATTCCTACACTCGTAGTGGACTCATGTATAATCTAGGGATTAGTAATGTGGTTGCGTAAGAAGAAATGGTGCAAGACCCCTACACTAGAAATAATATTGCTTATGAGATGGAATTTATTCCCTCTTATAATACTCAAATAGGGGCCCAAAACTAAGATCCATTGGCTAACTATTTAGTTAATACACCACCATACTCAGAGTAGGATCAAGCACAAACAGAGCAATACCTAACTATGATACCTATTATTGAAGAACCTTTTCCTCAAAAACCATACTTTGTTAACGCACCTTCCACGTATGATCCTTATTTGTTTGAGCATCATTTATTGGAGAACAAAAATGAGATTTTGGTTAGAGCCATAGAGGTGGGGGCCAAGTTTTTGGCAGACTTCCCCCATGAGAATTTATCAAGTCTAGTAAGAATGCCTTATAACATATTTTACAGTCAACAAGCTTCTTCTAGCAATCCTTTAGCTCTAGTCCAAACAACGTATTAGAACCCTAGTATGCTTGTCAAAGGCAAGGACCCCATTTAGGATCACTTTGTACAGATGCAGCTAGCATACCAAACCTACTTGAACCTAGCACAAAATTTTAACTAAATGACCATGTCAAGTAGGCCTCTCATATATTTAGTCCCCTCAATTGAAGTGTCAATAGAGTTGACTGGTCAAGACAACCAAGGTGTAAACCCATTCATGCAGAATACTTCAGTCAATAACTTATTTCATACACCAACCATCAAAGAAGTGTCTTCTGCTTCTACACAAAATAGTGGCCAAAACATAGTGGATAATATGCAAGAAACATCCCATCCAAACCAAAGTGGTGTTAATATGCAAACAACTAGTCAATAACATGTGCCTTTAGTTAATACCATGAGTGGATATGCAAACCTAGGAATGGGAGCTTCTGCATCCCAATCTCAACCAGCTACTTCGAATCCCCAACCAACTACTTTGTCAAGCACACAACCAACAAGATTAGGTAGCCAGCTTGTAACTAATAGCGTTCCTTAATAGCAAAATGCGATGAATCCTACTCATCTTCAAAAAATGATGAGTAGTGTTCCACAATAACAGGCACAATATAATGTACCAATGTTATAAAGGCTAATTATGTTGTTGCCTCAATAAGGGGCAACTAATGTTCTACCACATCAGGTAGTAGCAAACATACCTCTTTAGTCACAGGTTAGTATGCCAATTCAAAACCAAATGATGTCTAACCAACAACATATAAATATTAGTCAGCGATAGATGTCGAATCTTCAACATGCATTCACTTCTCAATAGGGATTTATGCAATAAGGAGGTTTTAATGTTTCTCAAGTACCTACTAGGCAACAATTGCCTTTTGTTCAAAATGTGCCACTCATTCAGAAACAAGGTCTTGGTTCACAAGTTGCCACTCAATAGCAGGATTTGATTAGTCAGTAGCACATCCCTCTTCAACCTCAATAGGCACAATATAGTTATATCCCTTCATCCCAATAACAAAATCCACAAAACCAAACTTACATATCCAACCCTAACTAGAATATTACACAACCACAAATACAATTTCAATAATTGCATTCTAATCTACATATGTGTATTCCTAGTCCATTTCCTAACCAAACCAACATACCCCAATAAATAATTCCATCATACCCTGATAAAAGTGCTCCACTCATGACTGCCCAACCATCTACCCAAGCCAATATTCCCACAAGTTTTCTAGAGCAAGAATTACAATAGATGAAGGATGCAATCGCTGCCATCCAAGCTAGGAAACAAGCTAAATTTTTTAAGTTGGACGATGTGTGTTCCTATACTTTTAACATATACTACTTACAAATTTCATTTCCTCCAAGATATGAGCCCCCAAAGTTAAAGATAAATACAAGGGGAAAGGTGACCCCAAAGCCCATTTAACATAATTCTTTGTCGCATGCTAGCTAATGACATATAGTGATATATACTTTGTTTTTATTCCCAAGGAGTTTAGCAGGACAAGCCTTGGAGTGGTTTTTAAAGTTGCCCAAGAATTTAGTAACAGATTTATATGACCTTTTATAAAAGTTTTTACAACATTTTTCTTACAATCTCGAACATGAGATTTCATTGGTCAACTTGATGCAAGCAAACCAAAAATCTAGTGAGAGTTTTGTGAGTTATCTACAATGATGGAGAGCCCTTGCAAGTTGATTCACCCATAATTTACCAGATAGACAATTAGTTGATGTGTTTACTAAAAAATTGCATAGTGAGATAGCTTATCATTTGGAACTACAATGTGTGCATACCTTCAAAGAGATCATTGATAAAGGTTTATTGATTGAGCAAGCCCTTATTAATAAAGGAATCATCAAGCTCACTTCAACTAATTAGAATCAAGGTACCAATAAGGGAAATGGCCAAAATCAAAACCAATTCCATACATAAGCATCACAATCAGCACAGGCCAATGGCCAAGATAGACCAAAGCAATTCAACCATAATAAGAATGTTGTGGGAAATAGAGTAATTGAGTCACGCCATGTCCAAACAGTGCAAACACCATCTTCTTAATCTGTGCCACCTTTTCAACTTACTCTTACTTGAAAAACTATTCAGCCAACACACCAAGCATAATAGCCTAAGCATGTGCAACAAATGCAACCACCTTTGCCATTGCAAGTTCCTCTTCCAAGGAGAATAGTACCTAATCACCATGTTTTTAGTGACCTTGGAGAACCTATTGAATATATGTTTCATAAACTTGCTATCGTTAATTTTATTAGTTGGCCTATACTAAAGCATTATCTGCAAGGCATTCCTTATCCTGATTGGTACCATGAAAATGAATTATGTGAATATCATCATGTCAAAGGGCACAATTTACGAAGATATGTGTAAGTCAAGCATTTGATTGAGAATATGTTAGAGAATGGGGATATCACATTGGATGGTGGTGCTTCCACCTCCAATCAAACTCTTGGGATTTATCAAAACCCTTTTCCCCAACATAATAACCAACAAGAACATTGGCCAGTGTAATAACAAAATCAACAGTATCAAAATCAAAGGCATAACCAACAGCAACAACAACGATAACAACAACATTGACCAATGCAATAACAAAATCAATAGTATCAAAATCAAAGGCCGAACTAACAGAACCAACAAAACCAACAACAGAATCAACAACACTAGAATAATAGACAAAACCAAGGTCAAAATGATAACAATCAAAAAACCTACCATGTAGTTGCACATGACTATAATAGAGTTGTAGGCCATATTGCAGGAGGTAACATTAATACCATCTCCATTAATCCTAAAACAAATTCTAATCAGATGAGACCATTTCTAACATTACCAAACCAATCCAATCACTTTGACAATCCTTCTTTTACTTGGGACCATACATAAGTGACCAACAAATAGGGATTCCCACTTTTGGACCTTATACCGATGACTCAACCTTGCCATGTGACCACACACAAGTACATCAACAATCGATACTTGTCCTATCTGGTCCCACACCATCACCACCATTTGTTAGAATAATGGTCCTGTATTCAATCTTAATTATGCAATCATAAATCAGAGGTAAAAGATTACCATCCCAGGCCCACAACCATCTACCACTTCACCCATTGTCTAACCAGTTGTTCAGCCTTGAAATAAGCCATTTAACACTGATCAAGAGAAGAAATTTGACATTGTGAAATAATTACAAAAGACACCTGCATAAATCTCCATTTTCGATTTGCTTCATATGTCAACAATCCACAAAAACATTTTGAATGACTTCTTGAGCCAATCAACTATTTCAAGTGACATATCCCCTGATAAATTACAAGCTTTAGTTGGACACCTAGCTCCAGCCCAACAAGTCACTTTCAACCAAAGTGATATGTCATCCCTTGGCCCACAATATAATAACTTGTTATACATTGAAGTTTGCATAAAGTGGCATAAATTAAAATGTGTCCTTATAGACAATGGATCAGGGCTCAACATAGTGTCTCTTAAGCTCATCAAGCTTCTCAGGTACATAATGGTAGATCTTCAAGCAGAGACAATAACCAACAAAGCCTACAATAATGAGGAAAGAGAATCATAGGGCACCATCTATTTACCAGTTATCCTTGGGCCTTTGACCTATGATACACTTTACCATGTGCTCCATCTTGATTTGTCATATAATATGTTTTTGGGAAGACCTTGGTTACATGAAATTTGTGCAGTCCCTTCAACATTACACCAATGTATCAAGTTCTCCCATTCAGGGATTGAAGGTTGTATACCAAGAGATTTGCATCCATACGAGTATTGCAAGCACCTAGAGGTTGATTTCAAGAGTTATGATATCGCTTCAGCATGAATCTAGTGGCCAAATAGGATAAGAGAAAATAAATACCCCTTTATCCATCGAAGGACAACTATAATGATCCTAATACCCTTGATTCCCTTTCCCACATGCCACCTCCTGAAGTATCCAATCATTTTACTATCTAGCCTAATAGCCCAAGGGAGTATGTGACCCATGATACATTTCATATTACAAACCTTCCATGAAATCCAAAGTCCTTTGGAAGACTTAAAGCTAAGTCACTTTGTCTAAAATGGCAACAAAAGATCAAAGGTAAAACACCTATCATGTTTTTACCAGCATCTAGCCTAGAACCTAACCCTCTCAAGGGAGATGAATCATGGTTATAGAATGACAACAAGGTTGATTGTTATAAGAGTGTAAAGTATCCTATTCCCAATAGGATCATGGAGAATCAAGACTATGAAGGAGGAGGCCTCAAGCCTAATCAATAAGGAACACTTGAGCCAATTTTCATGACCAAATACAAAAGACCCTATAGACTTGGATTTAAACCACCTGGGGGTGACTCCATATACCTTACTTGTGTTTCATCACCATCAATTAGTGATGAAGATGTCGGTAGTGAAGTAGAGTCTGATCATAGCCTCTTTGATGACCTAGCTAAAACTAACTTATTTAACCCTCATTCCATTTGTACCCTTACCTCGATCATTTGTCACAACCCACTGCCATTATATTATCCCCAACTGATAGACTGGGACTAGCAAGAATCTAATTTATCGATTGATGTGTTTCATAACAATGAGGCATTCTATGATTTTGTAGGCCTTAGAGACAATGTTCCATTGGGGGACCATAAATTAGGGTTCTCAATCAAGTTGGATCCTACAACATATTTTGGAGAGCGAATGAACACCCTTAGCCAAAAGCAAATAATTAAAACATTGAGGTCCCAAAGAGAAAACCTCTTTGAGACATTTTTTGACTAGGGTAAAAGTAAAAAAAAGGCCAGTCTAGTGGTGAAAACCTATTTTAGGTGCCATTAGATGGGGGTGTTCAACCTTCTTCAACTATAGCTCAAGAGACCACCAATGATGAACTTGTTTGTGAGTCTGAGTTTAGTTTTGAATAACAACAAAATTTTGATCAAATCATTCAGGAGTTTCTGATAGTTTTTATTACATAACCAAACCTTCCATTAGGGGACTCTGATTTGTTATGCCTAGGGGAGCTTGAAGAGCCAGTCCTAGCAGAGGACTCTAATGTTGCCAACCAGTTCAAATCTTTGCCCACTATCCTTGAAGACGGTTCGACCCTTATAATAGAAGATACAATAGAGGTTAACATCGGGTCCCCAAATGACCTAAAGTGGATCAAGCTAGGTGATTCCCTTATGCAGAAGAAGCGTGAAGTCCTTACATCCCTTTTGAGGGAGTTTGTAGATATTTTTGCATGGGCATATTCTAACATGCCAGGTTTGGACCTGGCTTTGGTTCTACACCACCTTGTGGTCAATCCTGATGCCAAACTAGTAAAACAAAACCTATGTAAGATGCATCCTCACATTGTGTTGTCCCCAAAAATAGACTTCTCATTTTTGGGACAACATATGAACTATTTTGGGCCCTGCAAGACCAAAATTGTCTCTTCCCTTTTTGAAATTTATTTTGAGCATTCAAATTCCTCATTTTTCAAGCTTCTCAAAAATCTACGGACTCTGTAGGAAGAAAATCTATGGACTCTACAGGCCAAGTTCTACAGGCTTCACAGATTGATTTCTATGGACTCTGTAGGAAAGAAGCAAGCTCTCAACACTTAGGCAATTTCAAAGTTGGTTCAACGACAAGGTTCAACCAAAAGAGTTCATTGGCAAGCTTCTAAGCAAAGATTGAACCATTGAACTGTTGAACCTTGAACCATTTTGGTTCAATGGGTTCAAAGGTTCAACATCATCAGCAAGAGTTAAGTGCATTTGTCAAGCTTCAAAGTTCAATCGCTTCAAGGTTCAATGGCTTCAAAACACTTATCAAAGAGAAGAAGGCTTGAACCATTGAACCGTTGAACCATTAAACCACTTTGGTTCAAAGGTTCAACGGGTTCAATGGTTCAACAGGTTCAATGGCCATGTGGTTCAATGCATTTGGTTAAAGGGATCAAAAAGACTTAGCCAAATAAAAAGAATGAACTGATTGAATCGTTGAACCTTGAACCAAAAGGTTCAACGAGTTCATAGGTTTAAAGGTTCAACCTGTGCGATGAAGATCAAAGAGCTTAGAAAGAACAAGTGACGAATAAAGGATGAACCAATGAACCGATTGAACCTTGAATCAAAAGAGTTCAAAGTTCAATGGTTCATGGGTTCAAAGGTTCAAAGGTAGCCTCAGTCAAGGAAAGAAGCAACAAACAGGTGGTTCAACAGATGGTTCAACCAAGGAGCGAGAAAGCGATTGAACCAGGAAGCGATGGAACAAAAGAGACATAATGAACCGATGAACCAATGAACTAATGTACTTTTAGTGGGTTCATAGGTTTAAGGTTCAACATGGTTTAAGAGGCTAGTGACCATTGACATCCTCGCAGACGTCAAATTTAAAGTAAGGGAATATCCGTTGAAATTCAAATAAAGCACGAAACTTGAAGGAAGAACCAAGCGACTGGCTAAAAAGATAGCTCGGGAGCTTAGATTCTAGGAAGAGACAAAGCTGGAAAAGACAAAGCTGGAAAGGACAAAAGTGAAAAGAGGGAAAAGCCTAAAATATCTGTGCAAAAGTTATTCCAGTAGGTGGAACAGTCTGCAAAGTAGATATTTGAGCTTGCAAACATTGAAGGTGCGGCCTGTTAGTCTCCTTTGGAGTAAAGACAAAATAGACAGCTGCACAGATGTCAGAGGGAATAGACCAGATGATCCAGACTCAAGAGAAGACATATTAGATGAATAAACACGCCATAGTTAAGACAATTACCCTATTTTCAATGCAGTCCTTTGACAAACTTGGAAATGCATTCAAGGCATTAAATGCACAGCATGGGCCATTCTATGGAATAAAGTGCCAAGTCTTTCTTGGATGCTATATATTGTAATCTATTATATCATTCTAAGAAAGATCTTCTAAATACAAAAGCAAAACTCTACCCAAATTGAAAGGCATTACTGAGACTTTGAGCTCAGATTGTTGTTCATATTTCTTTGATTGAATGAGAAAGCAAGTTACTTGCAGACTTTGTGTTGTTATAGCTTGTGCTACTTTAGGAAATTGTTCTTATGTCTGTTTCTTAGAAGCATTCTTGTTTATTTGATCTAACAAGCAGAACTAGTGGAAGTAATCAGGAAGGTGTCCTGAAACCAGTTACTTTAAGACTTTGTGCTGATATAATTGTTTTCAGTGTGTGTTTTTATTTTCTATTTTTGTGTAAAGGACCTTGGGATGACTTTGTGCCCCCATTGTTCTTCGTATCTCACTCTTGGGTAGTCAAGGTGGAGACTTTGTGCTACATCTTAGATTGCTGGTTGCTACACCCTTGGCACCCTGTTACTTATCCTACCTGAAATATTCCTATTGTTTGCAAGAACAAGCACTTTTGAAAGAAGAGAAGTGCCTTTTGTTGCTTCACCAGGATTTTTACTATCTAGGAAGGGATCTGGCTCTTGGCTGAATGTTACTTCTAAAAGAAGAGAAGTACCTTCACCAATCACCCAATATTTCTCCTCTGTTTTTTAACATCATCTCTGAAAAAAGAGAGATGAATGGTTTATCCCACCCCTGTGTCTTATTTTTTGCTTATATTTATAGTATATAGCCTCTGTATATTTAATAGGGAACCTCCCCTTGATGAGAGGAGAGATTTGTCCCCTGTTGATGTAGTAAAACTACACACCTGGATGACCAATCTCCCTATGCTGTGGTGATATGAACTATTTTGCTCACTAGTTAGCTGGTCGACAAAATATTCACCCAACACATTGTTGTATTGGTAAATAAAGAGTTGGAAAAACTCTTGGATGCATGATGTATTCAACCCATTGACTACTCAGACTAGCAGTGCTACATAAAATATTTGAAAGATTGTGGGAGTATAAATGCAGACTTAATCCTAAGAAGTGTGTCTTTAGAGTCACATCAGGAATATTGCTAGGCTTCATTGTGTCTTGTCAAGGCATTGAAGTTGATCTAGCCAAAGTCCAAGCTATAGCAGAGATGAAACCACCAACTAGTTTGAAGCAGCTCCATAGTTTATAGGGTAAGATCTAGTCAATCTGATGCTTCATATCTTAATTAGTTGACAAATGCCTTCCTTTTATGCATCTTCTGAAGAAGGGAGTCACATTTCACTGGGATGATCACTACCAAACAACTTTTCAACAACTCAAAGATTATCTAGCGAATCCACTTGTTTTGTTGCCTCTTATGTTGGGAAATCCATTCTTATTGTATATATTAGCTAATAATAATGCCTTAGGGGCACTTTTGGCTCAGCATGATGACAAGGGAAAGGAGCATGTCATGTACTACTTAAGTCGTACATTGGTCACGTATGAAAAAAACTATACGCCTATTGAAAAATCATGTCTAGCCATGGTATTCGTAGCTCAGAAGTTGTGCCATTACATGTTAAATAATAAGACCAAGGTTATTTCAAAAGTAGATCCCATCAAGTATATACTTTCTAAAATATCTTTACAAGGCAAAATAGCCAAATAGATCATGCTTCTTAGTGAGTTTGACATCGAATACGTCAATCAAAAATCCATTAAGGGGAAAGTTAATGTAGATCAGCTTGTTGAAGTACCCCTTGCAGACATACAACCACTCACATTCCAATTTCCTAATGAATCCATAATGACCATCATTGACACACCTCTTGAGGATCAGCACTAGAAGCTGTATTTTGATGGATCATTCACAGCACATGGATCAGGTTCAGGGATTTTATTTATTACACCACACGGGGATCTAATCCCTAAGTCTTTCAGAATCAGTTTTCTTTATACCAACAACATGGCCAAGTATGAAGCACTTGTTGTAGGACTTCGATAGGCAATACAGTGGAACATATCTCATCTCAAGGTTTATGGTGATTTCTAGCTAATCATCAATCAGGTTAAAGACCATTTTTAGACCAAATATGACAAGCTAATTCCATATTAGTCTATGGTCAACACTCTCAAATGACAAATTACATATATCTAATTTGAGCATATACCAAGGGCTAGTAATAAAACTACAAATGCCATAGCTACTATCGGCTTTCTAATTTGACAAATGGATAAAGCTCGAAAATATCAATTCCTCATCAAGAATTTGTTCACACCAGCTCATGAACCTTCAACCATTGCAATGATTTGTGATATTATCAGTCCTAGTTCTATCTAGTACTCAGACCCTTACAACTACCTTCATGACCAAGTTATACCACCTGACCTATCCCAAAAATAAACCAAAGACTTCATCCACCAAACCACTTGTTATACCTTACTCGAATCAACCCTTTACCATCGTAGTTTTGATAGAACTCTACTTCATTGTTTAACTTCAACATAATCTATACTAGCATTACAAAAAATTCATGGAGTATGTAGATCCCACACTAGTAGGGTCATCCTATCCAAAAAGCTCTTGCATACTAGTTTTATTGGCCCACGATGGATGCAAATGCAACTGCACATGTCAAAAAGTGTGATAAATGTTAATGGCTTGCTAATTTGATTCATGCCCCAACAAAGACTTTGAAACCAATGTTGAAACCATGGCCATTTGATACATGGGGCCTTGACCTCATTAGGAAGATCAATCCCACCTCATCTGATGGTCATAAACATATCCTTACCACTATCGTATATTTCACTAAGTGGGTTGAAGATATACCCCTCACTTACATGACTAGAAAGCCAATTTCCAAGTTCATCTTCAACCATCTCATTTGCCGCTATGGTATCCCCTCTGACATTATATCTAATAATGGAGGATCATTAAAAAATAAGGATGTCAACAAGCTATGTGTCAAATACAACATCACACAACATTTTTCTACAACATATTACCCTTAAAGTAATGGTTAGGCCAAAACATCAAACAAAACCATTGTCAACATTCTCAAAAATATTATCAATGATGTCAATTGTGACTAGCACCTTCAGATATTATGTGCCCTTTGGGCATACCGTACCAATCACCGTACACCCATAGGAGCCACTCCATACTCATTTGTTTATGGTACTAAAGCTATACTCCCTATTGAGGTTGAGTTACCTTCACTACACATATATTTCAAGCATGTCTTAGATGATCATGAATATCGAGTAGCTCACCTGTAAGAGACAGACCTACTTGACGAAAAATGTACAATTGCACTCAATAATCTTTAGGCATATTAGAATCGACTCAAAGGCCACTACAATCGATGTGTGAAACATAGAGAATTTGAACTTGGTGATCTTGTTCTTAAAGAAAACCAAAAGAATACCATGATTGACAAGAAGCATAAAGATAAGTTCAAACCCAATTAGGTCGGTCCTTTCACCATTACAACAAACTTTGGAGCCAGAGCATACAGGGTTGCCACATCAGATGGCCATGAACTTGATGAGTCGATGAATATTATCCACCTCAAGCAGTACTACACTTGAGTGACTTAGTGTATTGTCTATAATGACCGTTTCAAGTTGTATCATTTTGTTAATCATCTTTATATAATACCTTTTTTACTGACCTATCATCCTACCAGACTATCACTTTTCACATCACATGTATGTTTTACCATACCTTCCCTGTCAACTGAGTTCATTTTTCCCTCCTTACCCAACCCTATGACCTTGGTTCCATTCTATTTGGTTACATCACCGCTTTCAGCAAGAGCATTCAGATTTGGTTTTAGCAATTGTTTCATACATTCTAAACAGAGGTAGTATTTTAGAGCAGTACAATAGATATTTGGCAGCTGCATCCTTCATTTCGTGTTTCATTCTCTCTCATTGTTTTGATCCTAATTATAACCACCTGTGGGCAAATTAGTCTCAGTGACCTATGTCGTTGTATTCTAGTTATAACCACCTGTGGGAAAACTAGGCACAACACTTATTTATTGTGCCTTGACCATACCAATTAGCCATTCTCTATGATATACTATGTCTTTATATCAACTGTGCATCTTTTATTTGAATTGACTTCTACACTAGTCAGATTTCTCCATTGTAGGGTGGCACTACAGTGACTCGAGGTCCTACTCTAGGATTATGTGGGCAATGTTCGATACTTGTTGAGGTTAGCTCAATCACCCTTTCTAGCCATGCTCTCATCATTTTATGAGTACTCTAAGCCACACTCTCACCATTTTACGAGCTTGAACCGTTTTAGTATCTTGTCTTTCTTGATTGAGTTGAGATACTCCAAAATTGCAAAAATATTTGTAACACTATTTAAAAAAAATCAAAAACATTGACCACTTCTCTGCCTTAAGGATTCTAAGAACCGTTACTAAGTCACAAGCAAATCACTTATTCTGTAGTTTCCCCATCCTTTTTGGCCTTTTCCCCCACACACTTACTATTTTTCAAGACCATTCCTATTTTTTCTATCGCATCCATTTTGTTTGTTTTCATCAGTTATCATTTTATTCCCATTCCTTAGGAAAACTACATTTGGCCTGAAATTTTTATTGGATATTACATCCATGGAACTATGTAGGCAACGTCCACTTGCCTAATACATATGGAGACAACTCGGCCACCTCCTTCCTTTATTTTTATTCCCCCATCATGTTTGTTTGCTAAGTTGTCACCTATTTTCTAGGGGCAATGTTTGTCTTATTTAAGTCGTGTTGTTCATACTAACATTGGGACTAATTGTTATTTATCTCTTTGTTTGTTTATTTGCTTGTTTACTTGTTTGTTGTTTATGTGCTTGTTTGTTTGCTTTTAGTATTGTCACCTCGATTCAGTCTATATGCATTCATTGGGTGATTCCTTATGCATTTATACTTAAATCCGTCCATATTCATGTGTTTACATTGTCATCATGGTTGTTATTATTGGTGCATTATTTTCTATTGAGTATTGGATTACAAGAGTCAGTCCTTATGCATATTTGAGATAAGTCCTCATGATGTTATACCATGATGCCTACTGACACGTGTTACAACAAATCTCAGCTTCAAGAAGTCTATTCAGTAATGATGACATTGACATCTCTTCGGCACTAGCATCCTGATTCAATCCCAGTCATATCCTACACAACATAATTAAATAATGAAAGAATTTCAACCGTTGTTTAGTTCAAATGAGCATCTACCCACTAGTAGGTTATCCTAATTCATCTTTATCCTCTATATCAAATTATCACCATTGTAAGGCACCTAGAACACAAATGCTCTGATACCAACTGTCAGGATCCAACTCCTCAATAATAGTACAATATGATTACCTTGTATAAGCAACTAAACACGGAATTATACTAGAATTAACAAGTAACTAGAATTCACAAATGACACAGAATATGAGAGACAATACACAATCTTGTATTAATACTCATGCCAGAAGGAAATACAATGAAGATGCCACAATCTTCCACACCTCTCAGATGTACAGATCTCTTTCCCGCAAGAGTTCACTCTCCTACCAAAAATGGTCCCAACACACAACTCAAACACATAGTTGTTGTTTACCTCCAACCAGTCAGTAATAACACTACCATTACACAAGTACTCAAAGTAATTCAAGTAGATCTCCCATGAACTTGCAACAACCTGTAACTCAAATGATCTTACTTACCACGTAGAACTTCTCCATGATCTTGCAACAACCTGCAAATCACCCTGTTCTTACAATTGGAAGGATCTACCTTGCCTTCCTCTATTGCTCTTGATTACAATACATGCCAATGGGTCTATAAATAGATCCCATACTAAATAATAACTTAGACTTCTAATTTACAATAATTAGACACGCAGCTCAAGACTCAAAATAGCCTTTTACATGCAAACAATCAGTTCAACAAACTAACTGTTCGTGCAACGAACAATTCTGGAACCGTACAGGCGACCAACGTCAGTCGCTATCTGACTGGAGGTGACTGACGTCGGCCAACTCCTGCCGATGTCGGTTGCCCTTTGCACTGAAGATGACTGACGTCGGTTGCGCTACTGATGCCGGTATCCCTGGAACTCAGCAACCTCCTCCATGTCTGCATCAGTGAAGCTTTTAGCTCCACAACCTAACAATCTCCCACTTGGAGATAAATAGCTGCAACTATACCTATACCTGTACATCATCTAGTTTGTTTATTGGCTTTGTATCCCTCTTCAAGATCACTCTTGAAGACCAACCACCACAAATCCTGTGGTGCACCTCCTGTCATCCAAATCACCTGCCACATCCACGTCTATAAACCCATGTAGAAAAGAACTTGACCCTGCATAGCATGTGCACCTGCTGCTGGTCCCTCTCAGATATCTGAGAATCCACTGAATTGCCCTCCAGTGTTTTTTTCTCGGATTGGCTCCAAACTTGCTGAGAACTCCCACTGCTTGGGAAATCTCAAGTTTAGTACACATGTACTCAACCTCATCATGTGAATCAGGACACTATTCATAGAACTGTCCAACCATCAGCGTGCTAACTGGTTTCACACAATCATCTAGAGACAAAATCAACCTGTGACCTTCCATGTCTCTATAACACACTCATGCCAAAGAATCTTGCTGCTCCCAGATTTCTCATGACACACCTCTGAACTAACTTTACCTTTAGTTCAACAACTCCCTGCATATGTGACCCTGCAACAAGCACAACATACAATAACAAGACAACGTAGCTAATATTATCCAACTTGGTAAAGAAAACACAATGGTTAAACCTCCATTGTCCTACAGCTAACACAAGACCATATACCCTGTCCTTCCATATCACGTGTCCATTCTCGCTCTTCTTTATTTTGAAAATCCATTCGTCTCTCAGTGCTTTTTTTTGGCTGGCAACTCCACTAAAAACTCCTGTTTGTTTCTTCTCCAAGGAATCACATTTCTCATCCATGCCAAGCTCCCACTGTTTCCTAGATTCTACCTACTCTGCTTCTTTAATAACTTCCTGGTTTTTGACCATCAGTGAGCAACAAGTAGTGTAAAGAAGGGAAATGACGAATTTGAGGCTTACTTACCCTTTCAGTCCTCCATATGGGTGTTTGAGACTCCTTGACAGCTTGTTTTCCGCCCAAAATCCGTCTCAGTGATCGATGTCTGTCACATCTCAGTTTGCACCCGATCGACGTCAGTTCCATGCGACTGCCTCATCGCCGATGTCAGTTCCCCCTGATCGACGTCAGGCTGCACATAGCTGACGTCGATCCCTGTCTGGATGCCGACGTCGGTTTTCTAACCTACATCGGTCTCTGTGTTTTACTTGTGAGCGATGACTTCTACCCGCGAGCTCCTTTTGGATCAAACCCTTGTCCATATCAACCTTGCTCTGCTTAGAATTCTTTAGCCCCTTGCGATGATCTTTGTCCGTCATCTTCTCCTTGAAAACCAAGGCTTTCTTGTTCTTGTCATGAACATCATATTTCTCAAGAAACGTCACTTTCTTCTTTTGTTTACAGAAATCTCGATCTATGCTTTTCAAATCTGAAAGCATACCTTTTGACTCAAGAACATGCATCTCCTTCTTATTCATGTGACCAAGCCTGTTAAGCCACATCTTTGAATCTACAGCTGAAGTAGATAAACTAGAAGGAGAATCAGTAATACAAGTAGATAGATAAAGAGTACCTACTTTCTTACCTCTTGCTACAACAAGTGCACCCTTGGAAATTTTCCAAGAGTCCGCTGTGAGAGTTACTGTGCAACCCTCATCACCCAAATTTCCAACAGAAATCAAATTTCGCTTTAGGACTGGGATATGCATGACCTCCTTCAACACCCATGTGTTGCCCGTCTGCAATTTCAGCTTCACTTTTCCTTTGCCAACCATTTGACAAGGCTTACCATCCCCTAAATAAATTTCTCCAAAGTCTCCCTGGACATACTCATGAAAAAATTCTCTATTTGGGGATGCATGGGAAGAGGCACTAGAATCTAAAACCCAAGATTCTACTTTATCCAAGGAACATACCAAAGCATCTTGTGCAACATAATACCTGCAACAATACCTGCAACATCTACTTTTTCAGTTCTTTCTTGCTGATCTTCAACCAACCAACAATCTTTCTTTACATGCCCTTTCTTTTCACAATTCCAGCAGATTTTCTTGTCGGGCCTGGATCTAGATCTCCTGCCTATCTTTGACCTTGATTTCCCTTGCTCGATCTTCTCTCTTTGCCTTCCCCTACTTTCAATACTCAAAGCATTCCCTAATGATTCACCTGTGCTTTTTCTATGAATTTTTTCATTCAAGATTACACTAACAACATCATCCACTTTTAAGATATTTGAAGCAGACACAGTATTACTAACTGCCATTACCAAACTATCCCAACTTTCAAGTAATGAGCATAAGATTAAGAGAGCTTTAATTTCATCATCAAAAACAATATTGACTGAAACTAACTGATTTACTAATCCATGGAAATCACTAAGATGACTATGTACCGATCCACCTTCCTGCATTTGCAAATTAAATAATTGCTTCACAAGAAATACCTTATTCAAAGCTGAGGGTTTTTCATATAAATTTGCCAAAGATTCCATCAACTCTATCGTTGTCTTAGCCTTTGATAAGTTGGAAATCACAGACGATGCAAGGCTCAACCTTATAGATCCTAGAGCCTTCCAATCAAGAACCTCCCATTCTTCATCCTTCATATCCATGGGCTTGCATGCAACCCCACCCAACGGTAAGTACAAATCTTTTTGATACAAATAATCTTCTATCTACATCCTCCATAATTGATAGTTCTTGCCATTAAACTTCTCCATTCGTAGCTTACTTTTTTCTGCCATTGCTATACTCCCACTCAAACGAAAACCCATGTGAGTGACCTGTAATCAACAAACACTAACCAGATCTGATACAACCTATTAGTAACCAACCAAAAGATCTGATACCAATTGTAAGGCACTTAGAACATAAATGCTCTGATACCAACTGCCAGGATCCAACTCCTCAATAAGAGTACAATATGATTACCTTGTATAAGCAACTAAACACGGAATTATACCAGAATTAACAAGTAACTAGAATTCACAAATGACACAGAATATGAGAGACAATACACAATCTTGTATTAATACTCATGCTAGAAGAAAATACAATGAAGATGCCATAATCTTCCACACCTCTTAGATGTACAGATCTCTTTCCCTCGAGATTTCACTCTCCTACCAAAAATGGTCCCAACACACAACTCAAACACAGAGTTGTTGTTCACCTCCAACCAGTCAGTAATAACACTGCCAGTACACAAGTACTCAAAGTACTTCAAGTAGATCTCCCATGAACTTGCAACACCTTGCAACTCAAATGATCTTACTTACCATGTAAAACTTCTCCCTGATCTTGCAACAACCTGCAAATCACCCTGTTCTTACAATTGGAAGGATCTACCTTGCCTTCCTCTATTGATCTTAATTACAATACATGCTAATGGGTCTATAAATAGATCCCATACTAAACAATAACTTAGACTTCTAATTTACAATAATTAGACACGCAACTCAAGACTCAAAATAGCCTTTTACATGCAAACAATCGGTTCAACAAACTAACTATTTGTGCAACGAACAGTTCTAGAATCGCACAGGCGACTGACATCAGTCTTTGTCTGACTGGAGGTGACTGACGTCGGTCGACTCCTGTCGATGTCGATTATCCTTTGCACTGAAGATGATCGACGTCGATTGCGCTGCCGACGCCGGTATCCCTAGAACTCAGCAACCTCCTCCATGTCTGCATCAGTGAAGCTTTTAGCTCCACAACCTAACAACCATCATCATCAACTAAGTCAATAATGCTTACCATCATCAGGGTCCAATGATTATAACCACCCATGGGCAAATCATTGCATACCATCCCACTTACATTTTTCAATGATTATAACTGCCGTTGGGCAAATCATTGTGTTCTCACCAAATTTTATTTTTATATGTCCAAATAGGGGCATGTTGTTATCTTATTTGTCTATCTTAATTGGGAAAACTCCATCTTCTCAATGATTATAACCACCTTTGGGCAAATCATTGTGTTATCATACCACGTTGCCACCATCAGGGTACAATGCTCATAACAACCTTTGGGAAAACCATTGTACACCGTCCCACTTGCATTCTCAATGCTTTTGACTACTTTTTCAAACTCATTGTGTTTTCACCCCATCATCTTCCTTTCTTTGGTCCCCTCGTTTTGCTTCCTTCTTTTCAAGGGATCGTTTGCCGACCTACTTGTGCCAACCATTCCCTCAAGGGGGCATCATACAATTAGTTCATCATCATTGCAGTTGCAGGCATATAGGACATTTTCATTCTTTGAGAAGATGTTACTATACTTATCACTTGTAATGCCTTCCCAAACAAGGGCAAACTATAGACACCTAAAACTGGCCATCGATAACCTTCAACCAGTGTTTTGACCAATTTCTACCAAAGTGCATAATTTGGCTTAAAAACACTAAAATGCATTAAAATATTTAAATTTTTTATATTCAAGTTCTGATTTTGCCAAGGTATCATTAAATGGGGCAATGCAATCTATGAAGCAACTAACTTTGTTCAGATCATTTCAAGTCAAAATGATATTTTCACACCTGGATGCTCTGGATTGTTCTTTTTTATCAAATTTCTTGTACAAGACACATGTCTTTGTTATTTTACATTGGCAACATCCTAAATGGGATAACGGTTCCAACACATCTAACATTAACTTCTAATTCTAATCTAGTCAAATTTTGAGCCAATAATATGACATTTTGATCAATTTGTGCATAAATTGCCAAGGTTTTGCATCAAAGTTGACTAATCATGTTTAAGGCTAATTAAACCACATCAAGAGCTTAAGTTAATTTTCTATTAAATTTTTTGAATATTTATTTTTAAAAATTGATATTAAATATATGCATCATCAAATGACATCATTTCTTAGAAAGTCATCCTTGGGCCATAAATACATAAAATATCTCATCAAGCCACCCCATGCCTCATTAAAACCCTCCCATGCCTCATCAATGCCGCTCATGCCTCTTAAATGCCCCTTCTTCCCAAACATTTATGGGGGATATTTATGAATTTAATTACATAATTTGGATTAATACATGGCTACACATCTCAATCTTGAGATGGACGGTCATGGTTGATCCTAAACCATTTCAAAAATCTATAAATAGAAGAGCCATGAACATGAATTTTAAGCTTGGATAATGCAAAGTTATAATGCACAAATAATTCCAAAAGCCATTGCCATTAGTGTTATAATGCCAAATTGTTGAGCCAAGCCAAAGCCAAACATGGTGCCAAGGAGAGATGAAAGTAACCACACTTCATTGATGAAGACTTCATGAGCACAAATCGAGCAAGCCAAATTGAAGAATACTCTTGGAACATCAAGGAAGGTAAGAAATGTTTGTTTTCTTGCATTTTTGTTGAACTTTGTCATTTGTTTTCTTCACTAAGCTCCCCAATTGAGATAGGCTTAAGGTGTTAGCTATTAGTGTGTTATTTTGAATTTGATTTCACATATTAACACTATACTAATCTCCCCTTATTGTAATCTTATGTTCACACTATCTCTTTATGTCTAATTGTTTATCTTTTAGTCTAACCTATGTATTCTGATGATATAGGCCTTCTATCTTGCCCAAAATGTTATAAACTTGCTTATCTTTCACTTTTGTAAGTTTTAGGCCTGCACCTATTTTTTTGCTTCTTACACACTTGCATCTTAGTTAGACACCTACGTCAACACAAGTGTCTAATGCCCTAAAGTCATTTAATTTAAAAATGAAGTGTACCCTAAAGGTTGGCCCAAGTCTTGTAATGTGAGATATTCTGTAAGAGGATTGGTATAAATATAATATAAACTTTCATTCATTCCTCACCTAACACAAATCTATAATTTTTTTACCTACTCACAAGGCAACTTACCAAAAGCATTCTATCAAGCACTCAAGTGAGCAACATTTCACTATTTTTTTCTATTTACATATCAGTCATAAGGACAACACATCTACAGTCTAAAGTATTGAAGGAGTAGTCTAGTAGCTATATTTGCTAAGTTATAAACTAGGTCGTTGTTGTACTTGTTTATCACACATTGCATAATTTACACACAAGCCAACACATAGGGGAGAACTACATAAGTCTGAGGCCCTCTTCGAAGTGTTTGCTATGTAGGTAGCAGTCATTGATAGAGGGGTCTTTGGGGCAACTCAACACCGTGTGCCTACTAACCCATTTTTTCTACAACCAATATGAAGATGAATAACTAGGGTTTTGCTATTTGACAGGGAGTGACAATCCATGACCTAGATATGAATGCACCAGATCAAAGGCAACATAGAACCCAAAAGCATCTAGGTGGTCGCATCCTATTTCAGTAGGTATTCCTTATTGGAGACCTGCATCCAAGTCAGATAATAACATCAACGCAACCATTCTAGGTTGATGCAAGTGTTTGCAGCTATAAAGGTGTAATTTCTAGAATCAAGCGACTGTTATATATAATCTAGATCCAATCCACTTTCTATTTGTTCCAGGTCAGATTTGTATTAGCATCAAAACTAATTAAGTATATTATTTTTCATTGTTATTGCAATATCTAACATAACTATGCTTTCTATTCTTAGCATCTCATCATAATAAATTCAATATATGTTTATTTTAGTTTCACAAACAATTGGCCAATGCTAAAGATAATCTACCATCCTTATACCCTAGGCTATCTCTTCCCCTTGAACCTAGATTCACCATATCTATATTTTGGGGTTAAACAACAATGTAATGGTAATGGGGATGGTCTATATCAAATCCTTTGAAGTCTCTTGTGTTGCAACCCAAAACCTCATCCAATTTTGCTCGGGTCCTATTTCAATATATGAGAGATGTGAATGAGTTTCACCATCTCCCATTCTACTGTGAGAGCAATGGTGTCATTGCTTGCCATCAACACCGCTTGCGTGATTAGAAATAATCCCAATTAAACATTTGTCATGACCAAATGAAAAATCTTTTCCTCTTCGAAGATGGGTTCAATAGAATACTAAAATGTATGATCTAAAAATTTTAAAATAACAAATATAATAAAATTTAACACCTACAAAAATTAAAGCTCTGACATTTGTGAGAGTGAGAACATCGCCTCTTCACTCGAGTAGGACATCCAGGGAATCCTTCTCTACCTTTCTTTCATCAATCGAAGCATTTGGAATATTAATTCCCCTGTGAGATGCTAAAAATCTCAAGCTTTCTTGGGAGACATTAGCTTTGTGGAGGAAATATAACCGAGTTTTCTCTAGGAGGCCTTGTATTTGTATTGGCCCCATATTATTGAGGTCTTATGGTAAGAGAGCATCTTCATTGCTTGTATGACGTTTCGAGTACTTCCTTTGCCATGGTAGGGGAAGAAACCACCATTGTTCTTTTCATGCCAAGAGAAAGTGTCATTAGTGGGTTGTAGTGCGGAGAAAGGGCAAATAAATAGTGACTCATTGGTCTTTTTCCCTAACAAGAAGAAGAGGATTCCTACAACAAGGCACAAGGTGGCCTATGGGGAAGAGTAAGAGTCTTTTTATTCCTTCCCATAATAATAATAATAATAATAAAAATTTTAACGTCCACGAGACTAAAAATAGCCTATGGGACAACAAGACAACTCAAGCAGATTTAAGTAGCACTGTTCGCTTCTTGTGTAGGCTGATGATGAGCCCCCCTAATTGCTCAATGTGCTCTTCGTTGAATAGGTTATGCCAAGAACTGTCACATATAGTATCCACAAATTTATCTCTGCTATCTTTGTAGGCCTCACATTCTAGAATAAAGTGCTGTTCAGTTTCCACTTTCCCAGAATTGCAAAATCTGCAAATTCTCTCTTCCCAAGCCTCCTTTGGCCTCTTCCAACGCCCGGTCTCACAACGAAGTTGGTGAGAGTTGGTTCTTAGCTGAGCAATAAGAATTTTAGCCCTCCAAGAAATGTTGGCTCCTATGTACGCTTTTTGGAGTTGATCACAAGTGGGGTTGAACTCATTTATATAATATAGTTTCTTCCTCCCGATCTCGCTTCCCCAATTTCTCTTGTAAAATTTCTCCATAACAAAGACTTTTATTTCTTTATTATTTGTGGGGCACATATTGAATTGAATATTCCATTTACTCATCCATGTGATGTTTTGTTGCATCCATGTCCTTTTTCGCTTACATAGTGTATCACTAAAAACAACTTTAGGCCATCTATCCTCTTCCATTTTTTCGATTCTTTTTAAATAGCTTAAAAGGCGAACCATAGCAAGTGCCTCGATAGGAACAACCCCCATTTCACTTAGCATGATGTCATATGGAACCGTGCTTTTGATTTTAATCTTGCTTGTAATCAAGCGCTTTTGGATTCCTTCAATTTGTTTCCATTGTGCTATAGTAGTGCTGCTGGCCCATAATTCACACCCGTAAAGAACAACTGGCAGCACAAGAAGACCGAACAAGGTTTGAATAGTTTTTCAATCCCACAACTCCGCTTCACGGCACTTATTCTGAAGAGCATAGAAAGCCTTCCACCCACCTAATGTCCTTTTATACCTGCAGCTAGACCAGCTTAGCTTTTTGTTGAAATTGATGCCAAGGTATTTATAATCCGCAACCTCTTCGAGAAGACTTCCATTGTAATAAAATTCATGTTGATGCTATTTTTTATTATTAGAGAAAATCATAACCTTAGTCTTGCTGATATTGACCTGCATCCCCACCATTCTGCAAAAGCGCTCAAGAGAAGATAGATGGTCTTGCAAACCACAGGCAGATTTGGTAATTAAAATGAGATCGTCCGCATATAAGAGCAACTTTATAACAAATTCACCTAGCTGAATGCCTTCACCCTTTTGTATGTTTAACCACTCTTCCATTTTATCAATATATAAACCAAATAAAGTAGGAGACAACGGGCAACCCTGTTTGACCCCGATATCGCTCCTGAAACATTCTAAAATGCCATCTGAAGTTCTGATTTTCACTTTCACCTCTTCGTACATCCTATGAACAGCAGCTCTGAGATGCCTAGGAATCCCCAATTCTTCCATCCTAAACCAAAGCTTGTCTCTCGAAACGGTATCAAAAGCCTTTTTGAAGTCAACAAAGCAACAAAAAGCCTCTTCCTTTTTCTCCGACTCTTTTTCAATAATGTGTCTCAGAGTGACATAGTGATCCACTGTCGAGTGCTTTGGCCTAAAACCAGCTTGCCCTTTAACACGTTTATGGTTTTCTTCTGCCCATTTGTTGATCCTAGTTTCTATCATGCTGCCAAAAAATTTAGCAAAGAGGGGATTGATCATTATAGTCCTGTAGTTGGAGGGATTGTTAACATCACCACTCTTAAAAAGTGGTATTGCAAGGTTGATTGTCCAATCTTTCGGAAACCCTTCTTGGCAGATTTTGTTGAAGATTTCAGTGATGTGCGGTGCAAGAGTTTTCATGCCCCACTTCAAATATTCGGCTTGAAGTGCAACAAGATCTTTTGATTTACCTCCACCCAACTTCTTAATCCCTGTCTCTACCTCTTGCACAGTGAAAATGTTTGTAGTATCGTTGACCAAAGGTGGCTGTCCCACTCCCCCTCTTGTTCATAAAGTTTCTTAGCATATTCAAACCATTGGGTGGCAGTAATATTATTTTCATTTTGCTTTCTCCTTGGTTGGAGTTCTTTCCAGAAACGTTTGGGGTTATTTCTGCCCAAGAAAATTAGCTCCTCTCTCCTTGTGAACATAAAATCAGTTTTTTTCTTCTTTAGGATCTGTTTGTAGGCCTTAATGTCGAGGTTAGTTTTATTCGACTCTCTTAGGTTCCTCCTAGCCCTCTTACATTCCTTGTCAAACCATGCATTGGTTGGAAAACAATTAGTTTCAGATTTTCTATTTTTTGCTCTCTTGCATTTTGAAAGAGCCTCGTGAATCAGATTTGATAAGTCATGACTGTTAACACCATGCTTATACATAGGGTGTCCCATACAAAGTTCCTCAAGAGTAGCTCTGAAAGTGTTACTGTTTTCTGAAGTTAACAAAATTCTGCCCTGAGAAGGTGGGTGTTGAGGGCCTTGGATTTTTGCCCCAAGCCGCCTATCCTTTGCCCAATACAAATTTATGTACAGCGGTCTCTGATCTGATTTTAGATCCCAAATGTGCTCTCCAATTTCAACTTCTTTAATATTTTTATACAAATTCTGCGAACAAATTACATAATCTACCACACTTGCCTCGTTGTATGTGTTGCAAGTGAAATTGCCCGACTTAGCCCATCCAGCCAAACCATTACAGATTATTAGATCAAATGTGCCACATAAAGTGATCAATTCTTCCCCAAAATGATTACAGCCTTTAGCATCTTCGGATATTCTTTCCCATTGCTGATTTCTCTCTTCTGTGAGCCAAATAGGGTTATCATTTACTTCGGAGCTGAAAATACTTGGATGTCAATTCGCTGTCCTAGCATTGAAATCTCCAACAAGAAGAACATCCCCACGCTGCGAAAAAATAGCAACATCTTTCTTTAACGCAGCATAGGGGTCATTGTGATCTAAGCCACATTTTTTATAAGTTTTAGATACTTGTGGAGCAAAGTAACAGGCTGTGATCTTGAGAAGAGTGTTATTTTCCACGATTTTGAACCATATGAATTGTTTATTAGAATCAATCTTTTCCAACTGAATGGCACGACCTTCTCTTTCTTTTACTAGAACCATTATACCTCCATGACCTTTACCATTTGCCGCTGCCTCATTCCATATTGCCATCTTCCAGTAGCCTTCAAACAATGGGGTCTTACATCCCTCATGCTCATGTGTCTCTATGAGACAAATAATGTCTTTGCCTTCTGCGATAGGTCCTAACCCAGGCCCACGTCTCCACGGATAACCTCTGCAATTCTAGCAAACTAAACTTAAGGACGCCTGAGTTAAGCTTGATTGCTATTTGTTTTGATGTGAAAGACTCAAAGTTGAGTTTTTATCCGTAAGCGTGATTGTGGATCTTGTGGCATCGCTGCATGTTAAGGTGTTTGTTGTCGCACCTTTGTTGCCTTCTTGCCGCCCTTCATTAGAGCGGTGGCCAAAATGAGCAATAATTGCTTTTCCCTTGAACATTAATAACACAAAACAAGACTAAAACACTACTATTGAGCACATTTAATTAGTACACATGTAGGGTATCCATCAATGTTTAGGACATAGCTCCAACATTGAGATTTTGCTCGCATGTATAAGAAATAACAATAGTTGAATTTAATGGGAAATTGTATAAGACATTTATCTATACCTTAACTAACTTTGACATTTAAATTTTGGATCTGATTTCTTTTTTTTATTTGTATTTTTTGAGACGGATTCGAACCCCTGGAAGCGCTGGGCGGGTTCAATTTTGATCGCTACGAGTGATATCCTTACGTTCTTTCTTTGGTATCTTTATCCGTGCACATTCGCCTTGCAAAGTGACTATGAATTCGGCTCCACGAAATGAGCTGCTGGGATTCACCTGCCTGCTGATTGTCGTTTGAAATCCGTGGCCGAAGGTGTACGATACCACATACAGCCTGCCTGATACCTAAAATTATCCACAGCCGTCTCGATTCCGTAACTGCTCACTGCTCGAATCTACTTCTCTGCGCGAAACCCTGCTGTTCTCTGATCGAAAATCTCGCTGTCTGCTCCAAAAAATGTGCTCATAGTTTGTGTGAAAGTTGCTGAAGCCAAAATGGCACGCGGAAAAGCTATTATTAGGTCGGTGATTGAAAGGGGCAAAGAAAAAGCAATCAAGCAATTAACCTTCGGCACAGACAAATCTGCGGGGAGAAATTCATCGGGGCGTATTACGATCTTTCACAGAGGCGGCGGATCGAAGCGACTGCAGCGAGTGATTGATCTGAAACGCAACACTTCATCTAATTCCACCGGCATTGTTGAACGCATTGAGTACGATCCCAATCGCTCCTCTCGCATTGCTTTAGTGCGATGGGTTTCAGGTGTAAACCACCTGCTACGCCCCCCCAAACACAACCGCCCTTCTGCTTTCGCACCGCCCGCCCAAATGCCTGATGTTAAGTCCACCATCAACGCCGCGTATTCCTTCTCCTCCTTTAAGGGGCCGGTGAACGGCTTGCCTTCAATCTTGTCTGCATCTGCGACTTCAACTTCAACTTCTTCTTTTTTGCCAAGGATGGCAGTAGCCGGGGCAAAGCCCGCTTTATACGCTCCACGAACGACAGAAACACGGAGAATGAAGATCACTTCTCTTTGCGAGGTTAAAAGATGGGAAGACGGCCTCTCAAAAAGGGAGGAGCTTTCCTGGAATTCATCTTGGTAAGTGCCCGCCCGATTTTCACACTTGCATTTTTCCGTCAACTTCTTTGTTCAGGCCATGGAGGGTTTAGGGTTTAGTCGCCTATCTATTTAATTTTTAAAATTTTGATTTGGTGAATTCCCGGGTGACCGTTGCCGTAGAGGCCACAATTGCGGTGTATCTTTCCCTTGGACTTGCACTCAGCCTTGTAGGTTGTAATTTACCCAATTTCAACAATTTATAATGTCTTCTGGGGATTTGAAACTGACGCTTCGCTCTGGAAGCCCCTTGAGTTCATCCCATTCAATCCCCATATAATAATATCTTGAGCTCATCCCATTTGATCCCCGTAAAATAATATCTCGAGCGACTGGTGGATGCTGGCCAAGATTTTCTCATTGAACTTAATTTCCTTTCAGAAGTATAGTTTTAATAATAATAATCTTAGTGTCTTGCATGTTAAATAATCTTCTTTGCCAGGATTCAGGACAATGTGTTGAAGCCCATTTTGAGTAGGTGGACTGAAATCAGTAGGTGAAATAGTAGTGGGTCTAGAATGGATAATTTTGCCTTATAGTGGTACATGTGTAAGAAGGATATTGCTGCAATTGCTGATTGTAAATGGTGAAGGCGTGTGTGCTTGAACCCTGGTCATTCAAGACCTGCTCAACTATAATTTCCAGCATTTCATGATATTTAGTTTTCTTGTTTAGCAATATAAGAAGAATTTGAGGATTCAATTTTGAAAAATATTTGCCAGAATTACTAAAATATTTTTGCTATAAAATTTTCCCTAGTTCTTGGCCGGCTGCTCGTAAGAAGCATAAGAAACCAAGGCAGAAGAAGGTGAAGAAGATGGTGGATCAAGACAATTCTGTCACCTACCCAGCGAATCGTGCACTTGTCAGTTATATATTAGCCGGTCAACAGCTGGAAGCAGGCAAGATGGTAATGAATTCTGAATCTGGAGTTTTAGATGATAATACTAGTAGCAGTCAGCAGGTATCACAGCTGCACTCTCAGTATGCTCTTGATCCACACAATCAAGTAGGAAATTGCATACCATTAGCCGATATGCGTCTGGGAACGTTTATACATAGTATTGAAATGTTTCCGGGTCAAGGTGCACAGCTGACTCGAGCTGCAGGAACCCATGCTAAGATAGTGAAGAAGAACGAAACTCATTGCCTTGTGCGGCTGCCTTCGAATGCCGAAAAGGTATTAGATTCTCGATGCCGAGCTACTATTGGTATAGTTTCCAATCCCAACCATGGTGCACGGAAGCTTTTTAAAGCAGGACAGAGCCGGTGGTTGGGCAGACGCCCTGTTGTTCGAGGTGTTGCTATGAATCCAGTGGATCACCCCCATGGAGGAGGTGAAGGACGCACAAAAGGAGGTCGACCTTCGGTTTCACCTTGGGGAAAACCCACTAAAGCTGGATATAAAACAAGAAGCCCCAAAAAAGCTCCATCTTTTACAAAATTGTTTTGATGATTGGTGGAAATGAGTCGTATCCCTTGGTAATTTGATACCTTTCATTTAATCAAAGACACATGTTTTGAACACATGATTTAAAAAATAAAAATGAAGTGTTTCTTTGTCCACCCTTCTTGGCCACTATGGACAGTTTTGCAGTTTCTGGAATTGACATTGTATACTATTCATGGCTGAATGCTGATTCAGACACCCTTCTGAGAGGATTGGCATGATTATAATGTTCAGTACGTTTTAGTACTTCTCATGTAGAATTGGGAAACAAATTATGCTTTACTTTTAGTTTAATTTCTTATCTAAATCAAATCTTAGTTGCATTTGTGTCTGTTGTCTTCACTTGTATCCGATATCATATTTGTTAACACTTTCTTGGTTGACGATCCGACTTCTTGGTTTGCTTTTATAAGAAAGGAAAAAGCTTATTTTATGTTGTGGTAGCCTTCCTGTTTTCTTTGGCTCTTTTGACAGCAATACATGACATTAATAGAGAGAACAACTGTTGGCAGCCAAACTACCATGATTTCCATATCAATGAACCACGTCAACCAATTCTTAAGTGCATAATTTGCTTATCCACAATACAATCAAAAGTCAAATTGCACCATTCTATGAATTGATGCACTGCTGATGTGAAAAATCCAGCTTGATCTGAAATGGCCATTGCTCTCAAACAGATCGTAAAATTTTACAAAATTTCAGTCTTGGCGATGTTTTCCCACACCATAACATTAAAAAACAGTGGATACAATGTTTATTCAATCTCTGTCTTTCTAAGTTGAACATACCTCCTCGCATTCAATAGTCATCACACGGTAGCCATGAGCCACAACATCAGCTCTGATTCTACTTATTGGCTTTCAAATAAATCAGAATATACACAAATATACAACGAAGCAGCAAACTATTCATCGATGTTAAGATACTTATAATACAATAAGCTACAACTCCCACAACCACATGGAAGAAACCAATGGTCATGCGTGACTGTCAATTTTCTCTAAGGATATAAATTTTAAATGTAAATTGTGCTTTTTGCTTTGTTAAATCTAATTTGTGGTCTTTGTTTCTTTTTTAGATATGTTTTTAGCAACTCAGTGACAGATATATCTTCTTGGACTCAGGAATTTATAAAAAATATGACAGGTCATAGCACAGCATTCAAAATATATTTGATTACACGGTTATAGGTATTCTTTAATCTACTTATTAAATGCTCATGCATTTCAACACAGAGTACGACTCTGCCACAAAATTACTTATTAAAAGCCTCTTACAATACAGAATAATTGGAATTCTAAAAAGACCTCTTAATCTTACATGACAACACATTTATACAAGTATATTGGCAATCCACCAGAAACCTGCATTGTAGAAAATTCCTACACATTTACACATTTAGTTGCTTTTGAGACGGACAATTTGTTTTGTGCCACTCCCAGGTCCATATGTTCAACTTTTCAAATTCCCACCTTGTATTGGTTTTACAATCCAGATTGAGTCTTGGCTGTTGATTTGAAAAAGATGGTATGAATGACACCATGTCACCTTGTTGATTCTTCTCCCTTCTATTGATTTTTTGAATCTTCGTCTTTGGACTGCAAGCAACATCAAGTCTGTGCTCCTTGTTGAATCAGAATGTCTGCAAAAAATCAAGTTACAATCAATCCAAAAAGCACTCACGATATTGGTTGACAAGAATAATCAATCGGAGAAATACTTACTGAATTAAGAAAGCTTGGTTTTATAAACTTTATTTAATTCGTATCTTTTATTGGTAGCATTACAAGATCAAGTTCTTACATAAACTCATCTAAGAAGGCAAGGTTACTTTGGAGTGGCTATGTGTGGATTATGCACACAGGACAAGGTTACTTTCTTGTAAGTTCATTGCAGATTTGGTCGTCTTTTTTAATAAATCAATATTTTTGTGGGTCTTTTTTGAGACTATGTAGACAGGTATAGAGAGATGGTGCTATCCTTTAATGTTGGATGGCCTCAGGGCAGTATGGGATAGTATGGACATGGTTTTGTGATTTTTATGACTTGAAAAAAATAAACAAATATGTCAGGATATTTTTCTTGTCCTATCCCAATGGTATTGGTTTAAAAATGCAGCTGCCATTATAGTGCCATTGAAAGCATATAGGATACTAGGGCCAAGGATGTTAATCTAAGGAATTATTAGAAGATTATTCACAATCATCGGAGTCCTTGTGGAATGGCAGACATGATCTCTTCCCATACTTTGTCTAAGTGGGCCACAATTTTTCTAAACTAGAAAGCTTTGCAAAGAAAGATAAGATGCAGTCCTGTTGAACTATAAAAGACCGAACAGAACCTTGATTGGGCACATGAAGAGACATGAGAGGAAACGTGAACGGGAATCACAGGGAACTGGAGGTGGTGGAGGTTCTCTCAGAGATAACAACGGACTATTATCAGGTTTTAATGCTATAAATATGGGTACACACTTAAATAATATATCAGTATGTGAGTCCCTGGTGAGAGGTTATAATTTGCAGTCAAGTTAGAGGAGAATGTTTTGATATAAGGACTAATCATCCTTGGTTGTCAAAGCAAAGGCATAGAGTGAGTCGATCGAATAAAATGAAGGAGCGATTGAGCCAATCGAATTGGTCCTTTCTCATTTTTTATAACTCTATTCTTTTTAAGTTTTTCTTAAGAAATTTAACTAATCCTGCATATTTTTTAGCTAATGTAGTGCGATTTTTTGGTTCATTTTATGTAAAGGCAAATGGAAGGCAGTCAGGAAAATTCAAGTAATCTTGATGGCCCAAAGAAGTTAATAAAGGAGGGTTATTCCGTGGAACTCTAGAATTCTTTCGCTTCCTTAGAACAATCATTTATTTGGAAATCTGGTTCACTTTAGAACTTGAATTCGTTGAAGATTAATAGTTGGGGGAAGGGGAGTTGATTTTTCAAATTTTTGGTCAATTAAAAGAGAGGACTATATATTTCTTTTAATTTTTGTTAAAAGGTCCACACGGTGATAAGTTGGCAAAAATGTCATTTGGTAGGCACATGAAAAGTTTGGATCATGCTAAAATCCTTGCTGATTTGTTCCAGATGGGATGTAGTGCTAGCTACAACGGTGAGGAGAATAATGACATGATTGATTTTAACATTGCCAGTCTATGCTAACAAGTTAGGCGGAGAATTATACATTAGATTGAGGTGCAAAAGATCATTAAAATATGATTAATCCCTAAATTAAAGACACCATCAGTTTGAGTAATAGCAAATCTTTCACTCTTTCGGTGATCACTGGGCTGTTATGGAAGTGACAAACAAAATATTATCCTGCAAGCAAACAAGTCTTTTGACCGTACCCAGAACTTTTTAGCTTGCATATGGTGTGATCTACCCGGTTATGGCAAGCGATGTACTTGCAGTCTTTATAATTGCCTTGAATTATGAGATGGAGGGTTATACTCTTTTTTATATGGTTAGTCATGGTGAGAGAATTAAAGCTTTAATTGGAAGGCAGAATCCATGACAACATTAACAACTGGCAGCGGGATGAAAGGAGCTTGAAATATGCTTTTGATAATCATCTTGAAGGTTTAATTATTAAATTTTATAGGATGGTATGGTGACTATGATTGTACGCCTTTTTTTTGTCTCTGTTTGTCATGGTGAAGTCTACTTTACCTTGGCCTATATGAGATGATGATCTTACAAGTGGTTGGGGGCAATGATGTCTACCGTTTGTGTAGGAAAGTTTTGTTTCAGTGCTGTCTCGTAAGGGAAAATATCTATGAAGGGTAAAGACAAGTGCTGAAATAGAAGGAAGTGAGAATCAGACAACATTTTAGGAACAAGAACCTTGCTGGCATATTAGAATGTCTTTGTTAGATGCTTTCTTGCAAGGTTAACAAATCTAAGTACTTGGAATGGCTAGAAGAAATGAAAGAGGAAGGGTAGGAGTTTATACAAAAGGTAGTCATTAAGGTGAGAGTTCCATGGATCACCAGTTCCATTAATGTAATGGACCATGCATAGCGCACAGAAAAATTGTTCCATGCTTTCTGAAAGGGCATGGAGAGGTCAGTTAGAGCATTAATTTGCACGTATGGTGGATGGAGCCGATTCAATATGTCATTGCTAATTCAAATCAAATTATTTTGGAAGGTTTTGCTGCAATTACTGAGCAATTGGAGATCCGAGGAAAGAGTAATCCAGTCTTATATGCAGTAATTGGAGATCCTAGGAAAGAGTGATCCAGTCCTAGCATTTAAGATTGCTGAGATGTGGACAAAGCTAAATAAAAGTCGACAAGCTTCTCCTGAGAATATGGAGGACACCATTTTAGGCTACCTAGGGTGATTCATGACCACACCGATGTGGTCATGATTTTTTTATTTTTTAATTCAGTAAGGGAGGAGTTTGCTGTCTAGTTGGCTCCTATGGTCATTAATATGTAGTGATTGTTGTTGCATAGTCTTGATGGTGTTAATTTCGATGAGTCATACTTTGAGGGCCTGATCTATATGGTCTTGAAGTTTAACCACGATCTAAGGTAGGAATTGTTTTTTGTTATCTTTTTTGAGGCACTTTGCCTCGTATTAATAAAATATTAAAAATTTATTCTAATTAAAAAACATAGGTTGCGTTTCCTTAAGTGGCCAAAAATGGTGTTGAGAATAGACCAAAGCAATAACCCATTCAGGTCTAAGCAGCGTTAAGCATGTAAAATAACTTTGAATAACACCTTAACAATGACTTATTTTATTATACATCTTTACTGGAAGAACCTGCCTTTTTCTTATCATTTTTTCTCTTCCAGAAGAGCAAGGGAGTGATGGAGGTCCCCTAACAAAATTATTCATACAGATGTATTAGTCATATAAATATTTATATTGACTTTCTCGCTATGAGGTATATAAACATTATTTGAGTCATAAATCTTCTTATTTGACATTTAGAAAAATATTGCATGAAATATATGGCACTCTCGTCTGCAACATTTTCACTATATAACGGAAAGTGCTCAAATGGAAAGAATTTTAATGATTTTGTTTTCAAAAGCTTCTTTCTGTGCTTTTTGAAAATGTTTGTTGAAACCTAAGTTGTAATGTTGATCTTGGTCTTTAGTTGTGGGCACGTTGATTTTGAGCTTTATATGCTACTACTTGTTCACGCTTCATAATTCAAGCGGAAGAAAAGAAGATTGAACATATGCAAGCAACATTGTTCACTCGATACATTCTTCCAATATTAAATTTGTAATTTCCTGCTTGTAGTCCTAAAGTTCGGGTCTACAAGCCTCAAGTTACTTAACATTATAGCCATTTCTGTTTAAGAAGTATGCATTTTATTAGATATCGTCCTTATGGAATTTCAGTTTATGGTTTCTCATTTGCCCTATTTCTTGTATCGCTTATCTAAATAATCGCCATGCTTTTTAATCGGCTTATCTTTCTAAGGGGAAAGTTTAGGAATAACATTATGCTTTGTTTTCCATGTTACTTAAGTGAATTTACTTTAAAGCTATATCAAAATTAAGGTTTTGATTTAAAATTTGTGATTTGGACGGTGTTAAGAATTTATGTATTGTTTGTTTGCTTGCTTTGACTTTTTTTCTTTGTTTATTAATTTTTGGGACAGTTAATTTGTGGCCCTTTATTATGGGAGTCTGCACCGTATTTACTTTAACACAACCAACCATGTTAACATAGAGGACAGGCTTATAGGGTCTTGAACCTGGTCCTTGGTTCTCCTCGTTGTTGCCAAACCACAACTTAACAAACTAAATAGGCATCATTGCTCAATTGCTTTGTACTTCATTGTCCCTTCCCTTACCATATTGGAATCTTTCATTGTGTGGAAAAATGCAGTGAATCAAGACTCGGCAAGTCCTGGCGAGACTCGGCCAGGACTGGCCAAACCGAGTCCAAGTCCATCTTTGTGAGGAATCGCCGAGTCTTTTGTAGAATCGGCTGAGTCCTTGGACAAGTCTGGCGAGACTGGCCAGACTTGCGAGTCCTGTCCCTGGACACGCTGAGTCCTTTCTGTTTCTTTAATGATTTTTAAAAATTTGCTAGTAATTTTATGATTTTTTAATAGTTTTTTCCTCCTAAAATATTGCTATTTTTTAATTATTTTTAAAAATTTGCCGAGTCTTGCCCATTCTTGGCCGAGTCAGAGTCCGGGCCAAAAAGAGGCTTGCCAAGTCTTTGCTAAGTCCGAGTCTCGTTTCTATGGTTCAAAAATGTTTCTATTACTATTGAGGGCTATCTATTTTGTAGTGAGATCAAAATGAAATTAAACAATTTAGTATGAATTTCACATTATTTAGTCATCTATGAGGTTTGCACGAAGGCCACATAAAACATTGATTCCTTATGTTATTTGTTATCAGCAAATCATTGCAGTAGTTCTCTTTCCTTTGTTTCTTATATAATCATTTTATTTGCATTTGCCGATTTTTCGTGAGCAACACATGGAATCGCAATTTAGTACAAGTTCATATGCACTTGATCTACCTTGCAATGATTATCATTGATTGGTATGGACTATGAAGCATATCATTTGAACCATTGAATCTCATTGTACTTTTAAAATGGGTCAATGATATTCAATGTTCATTATTGGATCTTTTTTGTGCTAAATGATCAATAGAGTAGTGTTTGTCTATACATTGCTGCACCTCCCCATCTATCAATGATTCCATACATATATGCTTACATTCATGGATAGCTACACACACATACGTGTAGGTATAAATTTAAGTAATTGACACAAATAGACAAGCTTATTGTTTGAACCATTTGTGCTTTGTCGGCACTATAGGAGTTTTGGCCCTTTGGGCTCTCGTTAGTTTTGGGCCTTGTAGGCTCTATGAGAGTTTTGGACCCATACAAGCCATAGGCGCTTGCAGCCAAGATCTATGGACCAGAAAGCCCCTAACAAACGTCACAAGTCTTCAAGCCCTTTGAAATACAAGTGTATTTGTTTTAATGTAAATATTGATTACCATATTAATGCAAACAAATCCAATGCTGGAATCTGAAGAATCTCTTATTTGTGATTTTATTTTTATAACTATATCATGGTAACTTTTATGAAGGTAAAGGTAATGGTTTTTCTTTAGGTGACGGCCAAGTGAGATACCAATTTGACATATGAGACTGTCTGCAAGGGGATTTCTTTCTATTTACCTTATACATAGTTCAAATTCCGTACCCCTGGGTTTCTACTTCATGACCAATATCAAGAAAAAAACAGACCTTGCCAATTTACCATCGCTGGGGTAATCCTCTTTGCTTCTTTTTACAGTCATAAAGGGCATGATGACGATCTTCCTGAACCTTGTATTGTTCTAATGTTAGTAATTCCATGCATAAGATTCTTGACTATCTTTTTATATTAAAATTTGACTACTTTCAAGAGGGCAATCAATGTGTAATTCATTGTCATTAACTAACAACATTAATGACCTTGATGCATAGAAGTGTGTGTTTGCTATGCTTCCATCCATATTAAGTTTAGCTGATATCCGTAGTAATCACTTTACCTGCTTTGCAAATTTGCTTGGTTGTAGTAATCAGTAGCTACATGTTATGGATCCACCCGGATACTTGCAACACAGGTAAAGTACATGACAACATTGGAGACTACATTAGCACCAGCAAATAAACCAATATTAGTTACCAAAAGCCTAGCGAGTATAGTGTGGGTGTAGACCATCACTAAACCCTGTTCTGAGAAAGGTGTCCCATGCAGTTCATCACTGTGAAGGCATTACTCATTTGCAGTGTTACTTGAAGTTCCTGATATGAGGGGATGTCGGGATGCTTTAAAAAATATATATTAATAATATGATTTTTTTATATATTTTTAATGACTAAAAAGTGAACAAATAAATAATAAATTCAACATAGAAGAATCATCATACATGAGTATACGATTAAATTAGTAATATTTTAATACGATGAATAACACCTATAAACTTTTTAATCTCATCATTGGACATTAAATTTTTTTAAGGTCAATATCATATTATCAATAAAAGAGAAAATTCGGCTATACAAACATAGCCAAGCACTAAACCGATAGCCAATGAAGGTTATTCCAAACGACAAGAAGACACACATGGAGGCTAGGTCAGTCTTTGGCCTCCTTATGAATGAATTGCATAATGATTAGACACCAAAATAAAAATTTAGTGTTGAACATAATTAACATATTCCTTGGAGACAATTTTAATCTTCTCACCCTTGGTTTCATAGCAATCAATCTAGAAGTTTTGCTGCAATAAGTCACCCTAAATCTCCATGCTCTTGCTGGTTGCATCCATGCATTTCCGAGCACCTTCCATGGCCTCTTGAGCACCCACTGTCATGCCTATATCTTCCTTAAAGATTGGAAAGGGGTTTGCAACCCTTTTAGTAATCTGGTTGGAAATGTTTTTTCACATTTTTCATATTTTTCTCCCAATCCCTAACCTTGGCCAAGAACTCCTTTTCTTGTGTGCACCATAGGCTTCTTTTGGTCCCCACAACAACTGCATCTCTACTGTCTTCCACCTTTGAGTGAAACACTTGATTGGTGTCCTTAGATAGATGAATCCCTTTCTTCCTTTTTATTGCGTGACAAACTTTGTGGGCGGAACTAGACTTAATATCCAGGGTAGATTTCTCACTATCCAAATCTTTGGTCTTGTTCACGTCCATAGAATCTGGACTCGAGTACCCTTAAGTTATTAAGCCTAATGCGGGAATTAATCTTCTCTTTATCATTGATGAAAGTCTCCTGCATGTGCTGCTCTCTACTTCACTTATTGCTGCCATCCCCCAGTTTGGTGATCTTTAACTGTGCATTTTCCTGTGCATCATGCCAAGATGGAGAAGCCACAGATTGGCTTTTCCTCTTCAAGTGTCTAAAGTAGGTTTTAAATTCCTTCTTCCTTGGAACCTTCTCATTCAATCAAACACTGCTACCTTCCAGCTACTTAAATTATCACTATCCTTGAGTGCCATTTGGTGAGGTATATCCATTTCTCCTTCTTCATCACCGGACTAGTAACACTCCTTATGTTGGTGTTTTCAGCATCAAACGAATCAGAATTGTCTATGACAAGGATTGTCTTCCTAGCAGGTTCCATCACCCATAACAAATGAGAGATGAGGAGGAAAAAGAAAAAAGACAGACAATTACTTGACAAAAGCCAGAAAAACTTCCATGCCCCAAAGGACAAAGTGAGTAGAAATGAAAGAGGGATAGCATATATATAAGTCGAGAAAAATATATATTTCACCAGCAAGAATGCGCATTGTAAGCAGTGAGAAATAAATAAGTGATTGCCTTAGACGCACACAGAGAAGACCTCTCCAACAAACAACATACAACAATAGAACTACATCAAAGAAGTCATCAGTGGAGCATGGGAAAGAAATGAAGAAGAGGCAAATAAATAGTCCAATTGCCAGTTGCGAAATGTCGATAGATGCAACTCCCACCAACCACCAACGACTAGAAATAGAGTACCACAACAATCAGGATAAAGAAAGAAATGAGAATGTAGGCAAGCAGGTCTGGTATAAAAACAATTAAGATCAAAGGCACATGTCTGAAAAACATAAAGGAGACATTCAGACAAGGCCCGAGATGGAGAAGACCAACAAGAGGCACACTAACTTGCAGAAACATCACTCCCAACTTGTGCAAAGGCCAGTCCGCTACTCCTTCAATGTTAATGTTGAGTGCAATTGCATGCTAGGAGCACTAATTTCCATCTATGCCTGTACCAAAACTAGACTCAGTCATTAAAAGACCAGGCTAGGAATTTATCAACATTCTATTTCCTCCAAAATTAGCCTCTATGATGTTGCAGACAATTGTTACACCATTCCAGCCATCATCTATGAGAAACAATGAAAACTAAACTAAGACTATGGGGGAGTAAAAGAATATTCATGCATACCAATGGTAAGGCACTTCTACCGGTTTTCCCGATTATCTCCATTTGGCATTCCTAGGTTATAAATCCAAAATATGGACAAACAAGCTCGATTCCAGCTAAAACAAGGGATGAAATAAAGAGTCAAACCATCCTTTACCACTAGCCTTGCCCACCTTCAAAAACAATAGTAGAAAAGGGTCATACGATTTAAGGCAAGGATAAAGACACCATAAGGATGCTAATCCTCGCCACCATTGGTTGATAAAAGTTCAACTGAATTATGAATCTTTATAATTCATCCATAGTGCCTTGGATAAAATAGCTTGCATAATCAGAAGACAATTGTGTATCAATGGAAGTGGACACATAAAATCACTGGGCCAAGAGAACTAAAAGTCCACATTTAAACCAACCCCCAAAGTATGAGAAAATATTTTGCTTTCTTGAAGTGGAAACCCCCCTTACTACTTAAAATCACAGGGCCAAGAGAGCTAAAAGTCCCCATTAAAACCAACCCCAACAAAAGTATGAGAAAAGCTTCCACTTTTTGAGCAACAATTTTTTCCAATTCCGAAGATAGTGTAACATCTTGTGAGCCTTACAAGATTCTCCCCCTGAAACTGACCAATCTGCTGCCTTATTGCCTTGCCTAAAGCAATGTTCAAAGTGAATAACCTTTTTTTGGCCCTTTAAATCCATTGCCTTATCAATTAGACTTATAATTCTTCAGTTTTCACAATGTCCTCTCTATCAATGCTCAGTTTAGAATCCCCCTCCATGGTAATCTTATGGGTCTCCAAATCAACAAGAAGCATGAGACCAACAACCATACCTTTAGCTATAGCGAGGTTGTTGGTGGTTATACCAGTGTAGAATTCTTCAAAGCATAAAACCTCACATTTAGAGTTTATAGAAATACACATAGTGCCATAAAGGCACGAGTTTTCTTTAGATACTCCATTAAAGTTTAGCTAAACCAATCCTTTCTTTGGAGGGGACCATTCTCACCTTTTCCCTTTGTTGTGGATTCTTAAGCAGAGCAACAATAATAATCTTTTTTGATTTCCATCCAAGACCTCATAGCTTGGAAGTCCTTATAGGCCAAATCAATTATTTTCTTGTGCATATGAAGGCGTGTAATGAAATAACTTAGAGAGAGAGAGCAAATTCAAGGCAATGTATTTCAATATAAATAGCAAGTGCAAAATATTAACAATAACTCACAATGATATGGGCATAAGAGAGAAGATCCACACAAGATGATTGCAAACAAATCAAAACAGTGGGACTATATGAATGAGCCACTTCAAGGGGGCAACCTCCACAACCTTATAATATGAATAGATTTCCTGATATGATATTCTAATACTAACTACTACCTCCTATATATACCCTACATAGGTTATGGATACTCCATAGGTTGACACTACTACCAATAATGAATTTATAGAAAATATCATATGACTAAGTAAAAGGTTATGTTAGCCACAAGTCGACCACACATATCCCAATACCTGCTAGCGGTTGAGGGCATAGCATACCCCTCTCCTTCCAAAACCTATGTCCTCAACATCGATGATCTTTGGGTGCTTCTGTAGGAATACATCATCCTCCCATGTTACATCCTCACTGGCTAGGTTCTTCCACTTGATCAGATGCTTTATAATCACCCTCGTTTGCAACTTCTTTGTGTGTTTGAAAGATTTTCTTCAGTTTCAAAATGATTCTTCCCTCCTCATCAAGCTCTAGTAACTATGTTTGGGCTGAAACTCTTTGTACAATGACCTCCTTCAAGTAGGAAACATGGAAGACCGAATGTATTTTCGTTGAATGAGTTAACTCCAGTTTGTATGCTACACCGTTGATCTTTTGCAAGACTTGATAGGGCTCGGCATACTAAAGTGAAGCTTGTTATTCTTCATCTGTTGTTTCAATGAAATTTGCTTATATGGCTCTAATCGCACAAAAACCTAATCTCCTACTTGAAAGTGTCTTTCCCTGCGATGTTGGTAAGCTTTGCTTCATTCGTTTAGGTGCCATTGCGAAGTTATCCATGGTACTAAAGAGTACCTCTTGCTGGTGTTGAATGTGGTCTTTAACTACCCGAACTTTTGGTTGATCCCTCATAGACAAGGTGATGGATGGTGGTTGGTACACATACAATGCCAAAAATGGAGACATTTTGAATGAGGAATGGAAAGAAATTGCTAGTGGCAGCCTTTGAACCCATCTCTCCTATTTATTCGAAGCAAAACATTGGAGATAACCCTCCAAGCACTTATTGACCACCTCAATTTGTCCATTAGATTGGGGATGATATGATGAACTATGAACCAACTGAGTACTCAAGTAGGAAAATAAATTTTTATAAAAATTATTGGTAAATATAAGATCATGATCACTCACTATGGTCTTTAAAAAATTGATCATATTCATAAAAATTAAACTATATCCATAAAAATTAATGCTATTGTACTTGCTACAAAAGGATGTAACAAGACACAAAAATGGTCATATTTATAGAGTCTATCCATGACAACCATGTCAAACTGAGGGAACCCTATGATAAAATCCATGTACACCTCCCACCTCTATCGAAATAAATAGTGGTTATAGAGGACCTAGGGTCTTAATTGTCTCACTCTTGTTTTGCCGATGCACCATGCATTCTACCACAATTTTTTGGACTTTTCCCCTTTGATCCCTTCCCAAAAGAATTTCTGCTTGATTCTATGATAAATCTTCAAGAAGACTAGGTGCCCAACGACTGGTGAAGCATTGCTTAAGGGTTGAGTTCTTGTATAGGTATAGGCGATCCTTGTGCCATACTGCATCCCCTTTCCATAAAATTTTGTTTGACATGCTCGGATTTTGTTAGAGCTTTTAAATGAGACCCTATGTATTTGTGGCAGTCTCCGATTATGATTTTGCCGCCTCCACTCAATCTACCTATAATATGGATATGGCCCACAATAGTGCTTTATGGACTCATCCTAATGCATCAACCATTACATTCTCCTTTCCTTTCTTATAGATGATCTCAAATTCATATCTCAACATATTTGTGACCCATTTTTTCTTTTAATGATAATCTTTGTTTTAAAATGTATTTTAGATTATCATATGTCTTCACCTTAAAGTGTCTTCCCATCAAATAAGGTCTCCATTGTTTGATTGCATAAAAGATAACAATCATTTCCTTCTCATAAATGGGCTTCAACAAATTATTACCCTTGAGTTGGTGACTCTCAAAAGCAATTGATCGTTCTTCTTGCATGAGTACTGCCTCCATGCCATACCTCTAAGTATCACACTCAACAATGGAAGTTTTGAATTTTTTTGCGGTAGTTAAAACTGGACACAACCTCCTTCAACTTCTCAAATGCATTGGTGGTTGCCTCATTCCAATGGAAGGAGTCTTTCAATAAGGGTACCCTGTGAGCCTTAAGAAGCCTTGCAGGTTCTTGAGGGTTTCAAGGACGTTCTATTTTACCATGGCTTTGATCTTGTGAGGGTCCACCTTTGCACCTGAATGGGAAAAAAATGTGATTCAAGTAGTCCACCTCCTTGAGTCCAAAAACACACTTGGAAGGCTTGGCGTAAAGTTGATGTTGTGCTAGAATTTCCAAAATCGGATTCACATGCTGCAAATGTTCTACCCATGTTTTGATGTATATTAAGATGCCAAAATTTCTGCAGAAATGGTTGAAAGATATAATTCATCAAACTCTAAAATGTAGATGGTGCATTTGTGAGGCCAAAGGGCATCACTAGAAATGCATAATGGCCTTAATGGGTTTTTGAAACCGTTGTCTTATGTATGTCCTCATCTCTGATTCTAATCTAATGTTAACATGAGCAAATATAAAATTTCATAAAGTATACATGTAACTCATCTAGCAAATCATAAATTTTTGAAATTGAAAACTTCTCTTTGATGGTGTACTTGTTGAGTTCCTTATAGTTTGGACACATGCATCAGGGGTCATCCTTCTTATGCACCATCACCACTCAATGGAATAGGCACTTTGGCCATGTCAGATAATTCTTGCATCTTGCATTTCTTGTACCATCTTCTCAATCTCACTCTTCTATAGATGTGTACCTATAAGGTCTGATGTTGGGTGGTTGGTCTTTGGTATTGGTTGAATGGCATGATCATGATCCCTTTTGGGTGGTGGTCCTTTTAGCACATCACAAAAAACTATTGAGTGCCACTTAACAATTGCTTGTAGATTTGGCGATGTAGGCACCTTTGTTGGTTGTGCTTCTAATGAAAAAAGTTGCACCTCAAATCCATTGACTTCTTTTTTAAGCATTTTCTACATCTTATGAGAGCTAACCAATTGTGGAGACTTTACTCATAGCCCATGTAGTTCAAATGCCCTTCCATTTGAATGAAAACACATGAATAGCTCTTGGAAATTCAACTCAATAATTCCTTAGTGAGCCATTGGACTCCTAACACAATGTCTGCTCCCACCACCTTGAGGGTTTTTGGGGTGCTAATGCCAGAAATTGCATGGCAAGAAATAGTTGGGTGGGTATATGATGCTCTTCATCTCGCTCATCAATAGCCTCTAATTCTACTTTTTTATCCACTCCATTGGCACCTTAATGTTGGAGAGTTGTCAATGATGTCATGGTGATGTCATGAAGGTGTCCAGGTGAGTGGATGAAGTGCCTTGATAGTCTAAGTGACAATGACAGTATGCAATGTGCGTGTTCTAGCATGCTTGAAGTATGCTTGGTTTATCTTCAATTTTGGCATGGTTAGAGATGTTTAGGGATGAGTATGGTGATTTGAGCATGTGCAAGGGGTCCTATCAGTGGTCAAGGACGATTGAAGACCTTGTGTGCATGAGTGGGATTCACCCGGTTCATCATTGTTTTCATCTAGACATTTTGGGTCTAGTGGCAGAAAATCTAAGTAGGCAGTTTGCTGACGTCACCATTGCCACGTGTGGATGAGTCAAGGGGAGTTGGTCATATGGTTGTGATCACATTTGTGCCTAGTTGCTATGCGTTAAATTTTAGGTCATGCGACAAAGCGCAACATAAGATATGCAAGTGCAAAGTTGGGCTCTCAGGGAGTTTGACAGTGTTTTCCCATACTTAGCCAAATTTGCAATGTGGCAAGAAACGTTGAGTAGGCATTTTGATGGTGTTATATTTCGCATGCGTGAAGGTGTCAGGAGAAGTTGATTATATGAGTTTATTCATTTTTGTGCCTAGTTGATATGCGCTAAATTTCAGGTCATGCAATGAAGCGCGACAAAAGATATACATTATCAAAGTTGGCCTTTTGGACAGTTCTTGACATAATTGGTTGTGGTAGAAAAATCTGTATAAGTAGTTTTGTAATGGCATATCTTGCACGCGCAAAGGTTTCAGGAGCTGCTCGATATATGGATGGTTTCCACTTTGATCGAAGAACATATGGTGCAAATTGCGGGACATGAGATTGATCGAGGCAAAAGATATGACTGTGCAAAGCTGGCCTTCCAGGGGTATTTCAATGGTCCCCATAGTCTATTTTGCACGAAGATAAAGATCAGGACCAAATGAAGATCTAATGGCTCGCGGGCGATCGTACAATGAAGATCTACGGTGCACAAGTCAAAGGTCAAAGTGTTCGTTGGTTAGCGAAGTTAAAGATAGAGCTCCTTAAAAAATGATCAATCGAGCATGTTCATTCCAAGGTGTCTGGAAGTAGCAAAATGAGGACAAGTGTTCGATGTTTAATGTTGAGTAGAGATAAAGATCGAGCTTCTTCTAAGATCTAATGACGAGCGGATGTTCGTACATAGATCGACGGTGCGTAATGGGTGAGATGTTTTCAAAGTGTCCAATGCTTAACACAGATAAAGACCGAGCTACGTACAGGAGATTGAAGGGGCACATTTAGTCAATATTGTAAGATTGCACGAGATGAGGTCAACAGTTCGAAGTTTAATGTTTGGGCAGTTGCGCACTATGAGTTAAATTTCGAAGGAGATCTACGGTGCGTGTTTGATCCCAACAGCAAGGACACGAGATGATAGCATAGTGATCGAAGTATAACTGTGACCGTTTGAATTCAAATATTTGAATTTAACAAAGGAAAGACTAGTGTCTGGTTTTTGAGCCATGCCTTTCAATCTATGCAAAATTTGCTCATGGTGTAAAAAGCAAATTTGTAGAAGACTCCAAGACGCATCTGGCAATATAGATTTGAAGCTCTGAAAGTGTGTACAGTCAAAGATATTGAGGTTCAAAGTTGACTATGTGTTTGTGCATGTTTAGCAAGTAACCCGAGAAAGGTAATTACGCTGTTCATGATGGTATTTCGATGTTTAAAGGTGAACTAGCTATTGGAGTATGTTGTAGACTCCATGAGGACCATCTGTGTGCATTATGAAGGTTTGACCAATCATATGCAGTATGATCAAAAGGTTAGAAGGTGATTGTGTGTTCGTTCATGGTGATTGTGTGCACAAAATGTTGTTTAAGCAAATTGTGCTTTAGCAGAAGAGTGTTTTGGCAACTGTGATCATTTGAGGATGTCAAAGGGGTCATGTGGAATGGGTCTATGCATTTGGAAGTGGTCCTATGTTCTTAGTTTGCTTGGAGAAGTGTCAAAGAGGTGAATGGGTCTTCATAGGACCTAAAAGGTGACTTAGGCCTATTTGAAAGAGGGTTGTGTTTTAAGGTGACCCATGGAGATGCCTTAAAGAATGAAGGCATGTGTTGTGGCTGACAAGGAAAGATTGTGGACTTGATGATTCATGAATGCTCTATATATAGTGAAAGGAAATGGTTTCTAGACTTGTCCAAGACTGGTAAGAGGAGTGTGCACATGAGAGTTGTGGAGCGAAGGAGAGGTAGAGTGCCCAGTAGATGGGTTGATGAACAGAGTAGATTAAGGATTGTGTGTATGACTTGTAGGTCATGTTTCTAATGTCAGAATAGTGCTTTTGCAGATTGAGGATGAGCGAAGAGATCTAGGGTGATCCAAAAGGTGGCTTTCGATGCATTGAGTGTGCAGAGGTGAAGAGAGTTGATATACTTTGTATCTCCATCAGATTGGCAGGCAATCAGTGTTTATAAGATGTGTTCATAGTGTTGTTGTGGCAGTTCAACATCTAGGGGGTTGCAGCTTCCTTGCAAGGTGAAACTTGCTAAAGGTCTAGTTGTTGTGGCAGCTCAACTAGACAGGTGTTGTAGCACCTTGTAGGATTGCAGTCTCACTAAATAAGGGATGGTAGTTCTTTGATCAATTGCAGCTGGTCTTAATTGGTTCTTGTTATTATAAAACAGTAGTTCAATTGTAGGTTCTAGTGGGTTTTCTCCCCCAAGAGGGTTATATGCTTGAACTTGCATTGTCTCTCTTGTTCATTGCTATAAATGATTTGTATGCTTCATGGATGCTTGTGGTAATTGATTAAGAGTTTTGAAAGGTTTGAAATTTAAGTTGGATTATCTGAGCTCACTGATTCACCCTCCCTCTCAATGATTGTACCTCTAACAATTGGTATCAGCGCAGGTCCTTTGGTAAAGGCTTGACAGCTTGAAGGTGATCCAAGGTACAATATGGATAGTCATCAAGAAGGTTTCTCTACTAAACAAGCACCGATGTTCAGTGGATCCAATTATGTTTTTTGGAGTGCAAGGATGAAGACGTACATCATGTCCCTAGGGTTTGACATTTGACAATCTGTTGTGGATGGTTATGTTGCTCCTACTACTCCATTTAGTGCTGCAGACAAGACGCTGTTTGAGAATAATTCTAAGGCAATGACTGCCATCACTTGTGGTCTTACAGAGACTGAGTTCACCAAGGTAATCCATTTTAAATCTGCTAAAGAGATATGGGACAAAATGCAGATAATTTATGAAGGAGATTCAAAGGTCAAGCTTGCTAAGTTGCAGACTCACAGAAGGCAATTTGAAAGTCTTAAGATGAAAGAAGAATATTTTGTGGCATCTTTTCTACAAAGAGTTGATGAGATTGTGAACATCATCAGAGGTCTTGGAGAGAACCTTGAAGAAGCTACAATAGTTCAAAAGGTATTAAGGTTCCTCTCTCTCAAGTTTGATCCTAAAGTATCTGCTGTAGAAGAAAGTCACGATCTTACTCAAGTGAAGTTGGATGAATTGCATGGCATCGTTACGACCTATGAGATGAGGAAGAATGATGATATACCACCGAAGAAGGAAGCAACATTCAAGACAGAGATGAAGCTTAAGAAGAAGTTCCAAGGTAAGAAACCCAAGGAGGATGACATTTTTGATATTGATGAGGATGAACTGATTGTTTTGTTTACAGTATAAGGGTAAACTATCCTTCAAATGCTTCAATTGTGGAGAGATAGGACATTTTGTTAGAAAGTGCCCTCATAAGCATGATGATGAAGAGCATGATGAAAACCAAGATGAAGACATCTAGTAAGGTGAAGTCATTTGTGAGATTTGAAAAGAGCTCAAGTGATCTAGACAATACTCTGAGTAGTCAAAAGCATGTTAGTGATAGAACTAGTCTTGGATATGAAGAAGAACAAAAGAACGTGACTCAAGACAAGATGAAGACTAAGGTGAACAAGGACAATCATACTTTGAAGACAAATCATCAAACAAGGAATGGAGGTGCTAGCAGAATGAAGACAAATCAGATTAGACAACGAAATGCCATGAGGTATGCAAGTTTCAATGGTTACTGTTTCACATGTAATCAATTTAGGCATAAAGCTAGAGAATGCAAGAGACATGTTAGAAATGAGTTTGCATGGAACTGTGATGGGGGTCATCAGTCAAAAGGTGTGAACAAAGTTAAGTGCTTCAACTGTCTTGTTGTGGGACACTTTGCAAACCATTGTCCACATAAGGTTAGACAAGGTGAGTCCTCTTCAAAAAGAGGAGGTTTTTTTTGTTTGTCATGACATAGGACACATTGCAAGTTTCTGTCCAAACAAGGTAAGTCAAATTGTGTTTCTTTCAAGGAGTATGGTTTGCTATAAGTGTGAATAGAGAGGTCACATTACTAGATTTTGCAAGCAAAGGTCTACAAGTCATAATAGGTTTAATCAGGCTCCTAGAGTGCAAGAAAGAAGGCAAGTCAACTCATGGAAGCCAAAGGTGGTAAGTATGAGTCATGATGAGATTGCAGGTTCAAGTAATCTGTTTGCTATGGTGGAGAATACTTCAGAAGTTGAAGAGTGCCAAGAGCTCTCATTGTCTGCTCATGTTATGAGTGAAGAGACCAAGCTCAAGAAGAAGACCAAGGTATTGGTTGAGGCTAGCTTTGAGATGTGTATGGATTCAAGTGAACACCCTACGATTGCTAAGCATGTATCATGCAAAGAACATCAATTGTTAGTGCCTAGTGATGAGGTTCCTAACTGCAAGGTGGATTCTTCAGATGAAAAGGTTTGTCATAAATTTATGTTGTCTCCATGTATTGTCAATCCAATCATAGAAGAGAAGGAGAATGTTGTAGTGGATGAGCATATTACTTCTCTTAAGCTTCAGAAGAAGAACTATAAACATCAGATGATCAAGGAGGAGAAGGAATATGAGTTGTGGGCAACTCTTGGTTTCACATTGTTCTAGGACATTGTGAATTAGGTTGTCTCTGCCTATGCTTTTTAGGAGACATCTTTCTTGGGGAGAAGCAAGTTTGTGTGCTCAAGATCATAATGCCAATTAGAGAAGGTCATTTGTTAAGGGAGAGCAACAAGTTCATGAGCTTGTTCCAGAGGTTTGTAAAGAAGTTAGTGTCTGCAGGGTCAGAATGGGTGTTTCCAGGTAGCTTAATGAGTTTGATGCAATGTCAAGAAGAGTTTGATGCTCAAAAAGGTCTGTACACTTATTTGTGATGTGTTTTAGGTAGTTTTGTGTCTTGATGATCCTGTTTGTGCCAATTGAAGATTTTTGAGTGCTCTTGGTTTTCTCAGTTTTTGACTTAAGGGCAAGCAGACCTAAAAATGGGTTATAGGAAGGCAAGGTTCCCAAAGGTGTGGAAGCTCCAAACTTGGTCCAAAAGTGTGTAATGGTTGTCTCCAAGTGTACAAGAAGTTTCAGAGGTGGACGTTGATCAGAAGGAGGTTTGTTGAATCTGTTTGTTTTGAGATTCTAGGGTTTTGAGCTATGCTAGAAAAGTGGTTTTCCTTATGAGTTGAACTCTGAGGCTTTCAAATATATTGAATGGGCCAAATGGGTTGTCAAATCAAGCTTCACAGAGATTTGAAGGTTTGTGGATTTAAAGTTATTCAAGTTTTTATCAAGATGGAGGGCTAATTGGCAAGTTGGTTTGTGAATAAAGTATATTGCAGAGGATGAGCTAGGTGTTGCAAATTGGTGTGCTTGAAGGGGCATATGAGAGTGCTCCAAATATGAAGTTTCAGGTTCTAAAGATGTGTCTACGAAAGTTGTGGGCTCTGGATGTTCCAGGTAGGGCTACAAGGAGTCTAGACAGGACTAGTATGAAGATTTGATGTTTTTGCTCAGTGTTTCCAAAAGAGCAAGGTATGTATGTTTTTAAGAGAGTTCTCAGGTTGGTTTAGAGCATGTTTTCTGTTTGGTGAGTGGCATGAAGTTCTGTTGATGGTCCCTGAAGTGGCTTGAGAGAAGAGGCTAGTACGCCTGTGTGGTGATTCTTCATGGTGTATGGAGATCTGAATGTGCTCAAGATGTGCAATGATTCAAAGATCTTAGGGGAAGTCCTCAGATGTTTCTTGATGAGTTCAATCAGATTTCAGTACTTTTGTGTGTTATTTCTTCATTGGTTGCAATGCTTGGTTGAAGAGAGTGTTGGCATGGAGCAAGAGGAAGTTGTCAAGGCAAGAAGAGGTAGGCTCAAGGTAAGGGGGAGTTTGTATCATCTTTCTAAGGTGGTCCTCTCTTATTGGTAGTCTTTGCAGGGCCTTAGGATCAGTTGGTGCCCACTTTGTCATTGTGTCAAAGGGGGAGAAAGTTCATATTTTGGAGTGCTTGAAGAGAGAGAAGGTAGGTGAGTTGTATATTGCTATATGATAGTTGTTGACATCAATGACAAAAGGGGGAGATTGTTGGAGAGTTGTCAATGATGTCATGGTGATGTCATGAAGGTGTCCAGGGGAGTGGATGAAGTGCCTTGATAGTCTAAGTGACAGTGACAAAGTGTACAATGTGTTTGTCCTAGTATGCTTGAATTATGCTTGGTTGATCTTCAGTTTTGTCATGATTAGAGATGTTCAGGGATGAGTATGGTGATTTGAGCATGTGTAAGGGGTCCTATCAGTGGTCAAGGATGATTGGAGAGCTTGTGTGCATGAGTGGAATTCACCCGGTTCATCATTGTTTTCATCTAGACATTTTGGGTCTAGTGAAAGAAAATTTGAGTAGGTAGTTTGTTGACGTCACCATTGCCATGTGGATGAGTCAGGGGGAGTTGGTCATATGGTTGTGATCACATTTGTGTCTAGTTGCTATGCGCTAAATTTCAGGTCATGCGACAAAGCACAACATAAGATATGCAAGTGGAAAGTTGAACTCCCATGTGGCAAGAAAAGCTGAGTAGGCATTTTGATGGTGTTATATTTCACACGTGTGAAAGTGTCAAGAGAAGTTGATCATATGGGTTTGTTCATTTTTGTGCCTAGTTGATATGCACTAAATTTCAGGTCATGCGATAAAGTGCGACAAAAGATATGCATGTTTAAAGTTGGCCTTCCAGACAATTCTTGACATAATTGGCTATTTGGTAGAAAAATCTGTGAGCAGTTTTGTAATGGCTTATCTTGCATGTGCGAAGGTTTCAGGAGCTTCTCGATATATGGATGGTTTCCTCTTTGATCGAAGAACATATGGTGCAAATTGCAGGACATGAGATTGATCAAGGCAAAAGATATGACATATTTCAATGGTCCCCATACTTAGTCTATTTTGCACGAAGATAAAGATCAAGACCAAATGAAGATCTAATGGCTCGTGGGCGATCGTATAGTGAAGATCTATGTTGCCCAGCAAGTCAAAGAGGTCAAAGTGTTCGTTGGTTAATGAAGTTAAAGATTGAGCTTCTTAAAAAAGAATCAACGGAGCATGTTCATTCCAAGGTGTTTGAAAGCAGTGAGATGAGGACAAGTGTTCGATGTTTAATTTTGAGCAGAGATAAAGATCGATCTTCTTCTAAGATCTAACAGCGAGTGGATGTTCGTACATAGATAGATTGACGGTGCATAGTGAGCGAGATGTTTTCAAAGTGTCCAATGCTTAACACAGACAAAGGACGAGCTATGTACAAGAGATCGATGATGCACATTGAGTCAAGATTGCACGAGATGAGGTCAACTGTTCAAAGTTTAACGTTTGGGTAATGGCGCACTATGAGTTAAAGTTCGAAGGAGATCGACGGCGCGTGTTTTATCCTAACAGCGAGGACAGGAGATGATAGCATAGTGATTGAAGTTTAACTAGGACTGTTTGAATTCAAATATTTGAATTTAACAAAGGAAAGATCAGTGTCTGGTTTTTGAGCCATATCTTTCGATCTATGCAGAATTTGCTCATGGTGTAAAAAATGAATTTGTAGAAGACTCCAAGGCGCATCTGGCAATATAGATTTGAAGATTTAAAAGTGTGTACAGTCAAAGATATTGAGGTTCAAAATTGATTGTGTTCGTGCATTTTCTGCAAGTAACCCGAAAAGGGTAATTAAGTTGTTCATGATGGTATCCCCATGTTTAAATGTGAACTAGCTATTGGAGTATGTTGTAGACTCCATGAGGACCATTTATGTGCATTATGAAGGTTTGACCAATCATATGTAGTATGATCAAAAGGTTAGAAGGTGACTGTGTGTTCGTTCATGGTGACTGTGTACACAAAATGTTGTTTGAGCAACTTGTGCTTTAACAGAAGAGTGTTTTGGCGACTGTGATCATTTGAGTATGTCAAAGGGGTCATGTGGAATGGGTCCATGCATTTGGAAGCGGTCCTATTTTCTTAGTTTGCTCGGAGACGTGTCAAAGAGGGGAATGGGTCTTCATAGGACCTAAAAGGTGACGTAGGCCTATTTGAAATAAGGTTGTGCTTTAAGGTGACCTAGGTAGATGCCTTAAAAATGAAGGCATGTGTTGTGGCCGACAAGGAAAGATTGTGGACTTGATAATTCACGAATGCTCTATATATAGTGAAACCAAAGGAGATGGTTTCTAGACTTGTACAAGACTAGTAAGAGGAGTGTGCATGTGAGAGTTGTGGAGCAAAGGAGTAGAGTGCCTAGTAGATGGGTTGATGAACATAGCAGATTAAGGACTGTGTGTATGACCTGTAGGTCATGTTTCTAATGTCAGAATAGTGCTCTTGCAGATTGAGGATGAGCGAAAAGGTCTAGGGTGATCCAAAAGGTGGCTTTGGATGCATTGAGTGTGCAGAGGTGAGGAGAGCTGATATACTTTGTATCTCCATCAGATTGACAGGAAATCGGTGTTCAGGAGATGTGTTCATAGGTGTTGTTGTGGCAGCTCCACATCTAGGGGGTTGCAACCTCCTTGTAAGGTGAAACTTGCTAAAGGTCTAGTTGTTGTGGCAACTTAGCTAGACAAATGTTGTAGCACCTTGTGGGATTGTAGTCTCACTAAATAAGGGATGGTAGTTCCTTGATCAGTTGAAATTGGTCTAAATTGGTTCTTGTTATTATAGGACAGTAGTCCAATTGCAGGTTCCAGTGGGTTTTCTCCCCCAAGAGGGTTTTCCACATGTCATATGTTATATGCTTGAACTTTCATTGTCTCTCTTGTTCATTGCTATGAATGATTCGTATGCTTCATGAGTGCTTGTGGTAATTGATTAAGAGTTTGGAAAGGTTTGAAATTGAAGTTGGATTATCTGGACTCACTGATTCACCCCCCTCTCAATAATTGTACCTCTAACACTTTAATGTAGAACAACTTCTTTTCAACACATTTATGTTTGACTATTTTTTATCATAGTTAAAACATAACCCTTTTGCCATTTTTTCTTTAATTTGTTGAGTCAATATGGTAGGTTGAGTACAAGTGATGGTGTTAAAGTGATTGTGAAGGCTTTCCCTCTGTTAGCCAATGTTGTTTCCTCCACCTTGCAAGCCATAATAATAGAATCATATATAGTAAGCAGATTAAACATGTGTACCTTATGTTGGATGTGATCCTTGAGTCCCCCAATAAATAGGTCATTTAAGTTTTCATATGTGATCATCTCCACCCATAAGGATAGATTTTGGAATTGCTAAATATAATCCTTGATCGATCTTGTTTGTTGCAATTTTACTAATTAGCTAGAAATAATTCTTCGTCACATTGTTGTGATAGTGCCCCTGCAATTCCTTGGTAAAAACTGACCAAGTGACATAAAGAGTCTTCTTTTGAACATACCATTGATACCAAATGAATTTCTCAGGTTCCAAATATAAGGATGCCATTGTGACCTTTTGTCTGCATGGTATCTGATGTATATCAAAAAATTATCCATTTGGTTGATCTAGTTGACTAGATCTTTTCCATGAACTTATGCATGTCCACTTTGGGTAGCATCTTTTGAAACCTTGAAATCGACCCAATTGAGGGTGAAAGCTGCGGTGGATTTGGATTTGGATTTGGAGTGAGTTGAGCAGAACTGTGGTTGCACTATGCATTGGTCAATTGTGGTTGGTTTTGAAAATTCTATTGCAAGGCAAACAATTGATCGAATCTCTCCTTGAGCTGATCCAACTGTTGATTGATTTTGTCTAGATCTCTTTGATTGGCCATTTTAGACTATATATTTTACACGCTATAATCAGTTTGGTGCTTTCTGTGATCTATCATAGAAAATCCTAGAATAGAAGATCCACCTTTTCTTGTCTTTGACTCCATCTATTATTTGTTAGGTGCTTTTCCCAAAGTGTTGGAACTCTTGCCTCGACCCCTAGTGTGTAATCTTATCATGCAAATATTTTAAGGTTTAGGGTTTAGGGTTAAGGGTTTAGTGTTAAGGTTCAAGGTTTAGGGTTCAGTGTTGCTAGAATTCTAAAATAGGGCTTTTGGGGAATTACACTTTTGCGATCGTATCGTCGAGATGAATCCTATGACTGCTATATTGCACAAGGGTATGAAAAATAAAAGAAATTGAAAATTAGGGTTGACAAAAAATATGTTGTGATCGCCTCGTTGAGACCATAGATGGCATAGTTGGCAAGTAACCGTTAGTTGGTTACTCGCAGAATTTATGCTATATCCGCCACTTGAAACCGGGGTTCAAAAAAAATTTGCAAATCGTTGAGGCTGACAAATAATCGGTTATCTCCTCACACTACTAAAACACGGGATTCCCAACGGAACAGTCCAAAACTTTGCAAAAATGGGGATTTGACGTAAAACACTGCAAAATTGTTACAAATACACTTCAAATACTCAGAATTTTGTCTTATAAATTGTCACACACCTTGTCTCATTTCTTTCACATAAAATTTAGAACATTCAAGAGCGGATTGGAAGGAAAATTTAGCAAACTGATTTCCATGTTAGTACGATTTTTTTCTAAATTAATTTTTGAGCATGTAAAGGAATTCTAATTTAATTATAAATATGTTTGATAAATAATTTAAATTTTATTATTCAAATTTGATGCATTCCATTAAATTTTAGTGTTTAGTATTTACAATTTATGCTTATTTTTTATAATTTTAAATTAAAAATATTGTTTTTAATCGTTGACATTATAGTTAGTTTTCGTTTATCATTATAATTTATTTATTATTGTTTTTAATTGTTATAGACTATAGTTTTCAATTTGTTCGTTAAATCAAAATGTATTTTAGTTTTTATTTAATAGTTTGTCATTATAATTTATTTATCGTATTTTAATTTGTATTAAATCTTTTTATTGTTTAATTTTTTAATGTTGTTTTCAACATGTTTGTACTTTGTAGGTTATCCATTAGCAAATAATGGTATTCGTTAGTGCATCGGGGTAAGATTCAGTTAGTGGTAGCCAATCGGCTCCCCTTAATGCTTGCACTAGTGCTTGAAAGTATGTCACATAGGTTGGAACGTCCCAGACGATTTCAATTTGCAACTTTTGCTCAAAGAGGATGTCAGAAGGTATCAATCGCATGAAGTAGCTTTCATGCATTCCTTACCGTGATGTCGTGCCTTGTCTTAGTGTCACCGAAGAGACAAAATGAGAAATGATTGCAGAGTTTGCATTGCTAGATGAAAAGAAATTAAAGAGGGCAAGGATGCAAGCAACCCTAACAATGACCATTGCTCCTGTTGACATTTTTGCCCCCACAGGGCAAAATTGTCACCCCTACACATCGAAACTTTGCTATGGTGACAAGTTGGTCTTATGAATCAATTTTGGGGTCCTCAAATGAGCATTTACAGCCACCCAAGTGGCCATCTACAGCCAAGTGAAGTTTAGTCATGCAGAGTTTTCCAAGGAGCTTGCTTGATTACAGCGAAACGTGCAAATACAACCAAGATATTCAAGCTGTAAGTTCATTTGTTTTGTCTTCCCAAGGAATTTTCGGATATAAGAGGACTATTTCTTCGGACATTTTGTTCGACAGAAAGAGCTCTCAAAAGACTGACAAAAAGTCCGAAAAAATGACTAAGTGGCAGTTGTTCAAGGCTTTTTCTTTAGGTTTTTGTCTGAAAGAAAAGAGGAAGAGCACAGTTTAGAAGACAAGACAAAAGTCCAAAGGAATAAGGACGGTTACAAAAAACCCGGGTGCCTTACAAAAAGCCTGGGTTCCCTACAAAAAGCCCGGGTTCCTTACAAAAAGCTCAGGTGCCCTACAAAAAGCCGGGGTGCCCTTCAATTCTTTCGAAAAGCCAGTTCCGAAGGATACCTGCCCTTGCGGAGGGCACTTGGTTGGTAAAGTGGACCTTTCCAATTTTCCCGAAGGTCATGAAAAGATAGCCAAAGGAGATGAATTCCTTCAGACAAAAAGTCCGAAGAAATTTGGGAGAAAGAAAAAAACCCGCGGAATGGAAGAATTCCGAAAGAATTCAAGAAGGGCAAGAAACAAAGAATTTCAAAAGAATTCAAGGGAGATAAAATAAAGTCCGAAGGAAATGAAAGTAAACATAAACCCTGCGGGAATTTGAAAACTAGAAAGCTCGAGGCATATAAAAGGAATAAATTCGGGAAAATTGGCAGGTAGAAATCCAAGGGAATTTACAAATTGCAAAAACCCTGAAGAAATGAGAAACAAGGCAAAGAAAGAAAAGGAGGGAAGATATCATTCGGACAAAAAGTCCGAAGGAAGACTTCGGAGAATTTGCAAACAAAAACCCGCAGCCAACAAGGAAATAATAAAAGCTAAGGAGAGGCCAACAAAAATGCAGCCAACAAAAAGTCCGAAGGGCAAGACTGTATAAGTCCAAAGGAAATGGACCAAAACAAAGCTCGCAGGAATTTGAAAGTAGAAAACTCAAAGGAAAGAATGATCATAACAGGAAATCGGAAAGAAATAGAGATAAAAGGGGATGTAAGACAAAAGTCTGTAGCCTCCAAAAACTCTGTAGAAAATCCGAGACCAAAGGAAATTCGCAGATAACAAAAGAATATCCGAAAGAATTAGGCTAAGGGGTTGAAACAGGGTAATAGACCAAATATAGATAAGATTATCAAAAAATAGAATCCCACCAAAAATAGATAAGCCACGAACAGGCAGACCAAAATAAGAGAAAATACATGCAAACAAAGGCTATTTTCGATTGACTGGTCAAAGCTTCAGTTGACTGGTTGTTGAAGTCAAGCTCATCTCCAGGTCAAACTCATGCTTTCAAACGTTCCAACTCAGCTTCCAATGTTTCAATTCAAGTTCTAATTTCAACATGGCGTGGATTTCATTCATGCTCTTGTTTATCTCATGCTTTCAAACGATCAAATGGCTCAAGAGGAAGTCCATATATGGAGGTGGGCATAGCATTTTGTATGATAAGAGTTTGAATTTCAACAAACTCACCGTCCATTTCCTCTAACGCCAAGGAGCTTCATGCAAGACAAATAGACTTTTTGTAAACGCTGAGTTGGACGGATTTAGCCTCTCTTATTTTTTCAACGTCAACTCTTGGCTGTTGTAATTTTCTATATAAGTTGGCTTTTCAACGTTGAATTGTATCCCTCTCTTAGTAAGACCAGACTCTACCATTGATGAGTTGTGTAACCTCTTCAATCAATAGAAGGATTGTACTTTCAGATTTTAAGTGCCGGCATAGTGTATATTCATTCAGCAATTTGCATACGTGGTAGATTTCTCTCCCTTCTCAAATTTTGATTCGTATTTAGTTGCTAGCTCATTATATTATGCAGGTCATGTTCAGTGTTCTATATGTCTTTTGCTGAAGCTGTAAGTGGATGTTAGGTGGCTGTAAAGTGTCTTGTATTAGACCTCTCTCCATCGTTTTTCATGTTTTGGTCATTGGATCGAACTTTCTCATGAAATATTTATGCATAGTGATCAATTAAAATCAAAGGTCTTCTTTTTCCCTTGTTTGATTCAGTGTTCAAGGTTCCAAGTAGAGTGGATCAACATTTTACTGTATCATCGTCATTAGGTAGGATTTCCCTTTCAAGTTTTTTTTCTCTTTTCCATGGTAGATTCACAGCACAGAGTAGAGATCCATTGATACATCTTATAGGAACCAACCTTTTCTGGAGGTTTTTCTCACCATTGAGGCACCCACCCTCGTGAGATCTCATTGTTTCAACCGGAGAGAGGATTGGCCATTTCAGCACGTTTTTGATTCAGGGTGCAACTCCAGATTGACAACAGCTCCCACATCGACAGAGGAAGAAGCGACAATGATGACAAAAATTGTGGGCTCTATGCGTGATCCATGCAAGTGCCATGACACATATTCATGGGTTTCGATTCAGTTACACTTCTTTTTTGTGCTTAGAAACACACCTAAGGTGCAACCTTCACTGCAAGCTACAGGATAAAACAAACAAGCGCATGTCGAAGCAAATAAAACATGTGCAATTTTTTGGTACTTCAACAACCTTCCCTTCAACGTGGTGAGGAGCCTGTACTAGGAATATTTGGTGATAACATTGACAAGTTGTAGAGAAAGGGTACAAGGCAACCTCTCCAAAAGACTTGAGTGAAAATTTGCTCAAGAATGCAGTTGAAAATGCAAAACTAATTGTCGAAGATTAGAAGAGGTTGTGACGTAAGTTCAGATGCACCATTCTTTTCGATGGATGGACGGAGGGAAAGAACCGCACTCTCATCAAATTTTTGGCGGCTACAAATGGTGAACTCTTTTTTTTGAAGTTTATTGATGCATCTAATAAAATAAAAAATGCAAAAACTTTGAACTTGATGCTAGAGAAAGTTGTTTTAGAGGTGGGCATCGAGAATGTTGTTCAAATTATCACAGACAATGCAGTAGCATATGTGCCGGTTGGGAGACTTTTCAGAGAGAGACATCCATCTCTCTTTTAGACATCTTGTGCGACCCATGGTCTTGACATTCTTTTGGAGAACATAGGCAAACTTGATTGGGTGTGATCAGTTGTAGAAGAAGCTAGAGCAATAACAAAATATATTTAAAATCACCTTTAAGTTCTTGATTTGATGAGAGAGCACACCAAGGGAAAAGAGCTTGTTCGAGTAGAGGTCACTAGGTTTGCAATGAACTTTCTTACATTGCAAAGTATTTGTAATTTGTTGACTCCTTTGAAACATTTATTTGTGTCTTAAGCATGGGTGGAGTCATCATATTCCAAGAAAGCTAATGGAGTGAAGGTTGGGAAGATAGTTTACAGTGAGACCTTCGAAACGAGAGTTACAAAGATCGTTAAGGTAACTTGAAATTGCAATTTAAATTTCAAGTTGTTTTATTTGTTTTCAATTTTTTGAATTTAAAATATTTATTTTATAATTTATCTATAAATTTGTAACACTAATAACTCTAATTTGTTTGTAACTTTGTAGGTGTTCTAACCTTTGATGAAGGTTTTGCGATTGGTGGATGGGGAGCAAAATCTAATGAGCTATATTATGAGGCCATGGATAGGGTCAAAAAAGCTGTCCAAAACTATTATAGAGGGGATTGTGCCAGATTTGATCCCATTTGGGAGTTGATTGATCAGAGGTGGAACAATCAACTCTACCAACTCATCCATGCAATGTAGTACTACTTTAACCCCAAGTTTTTTTACTTCAATAGCTTCACTTATGTTAGTGGAGAGGTCATGGAGGGGCTCTCAACATGCTTTTAGAGTATGACACTTGACGTTGAGGTGAGCGACCTCATTATTATAGAGTTGTAGAATTATAAGCAGGCAAAGGGGAGGCTCTTTTTTTCAGCACTAACTATTCGAGAGAGAGCCATACAGTCACCATGTAATACAAAATGAAGTCTTTATTTATACCTTACTAGTTACATATTTACAATTATTAATTTCTTACAAAGTTTTGAATATTTTGTTTGCAGTGTTGTGGTGGGAAGACTAGGGTGGAAATACCCCAAATTTTCAAAGGCTAGCCCTTTGGATTTTATCTCAACCTTGTAGCGCTTTTATATGTGAGTGCAATTGGAATTTGTTTGACTCTATTCACACGAAGAAGCACAAGTTGAGCTAACAACACTTTAATGACTTGGTTTTTGTGCAATACAACCTTCGATTTCACACGAAGAAGCTGGAGAATGCATCATAGGAGCCTATCGATCTAGATGAGATCAATCCCTATTGCGATTGGATTGCACATGAGGAGGCCCCCGTGTTCATAGAGGATGAGATTGTTGATTTCGAGAAGCAGGCTATGGAGTGTGTAGTTGAAGTAGAAGGAAGAGAGATTGGATTGGAAGACATCCTTGAAAAAGAGGCAGAGGCAGAGGTAGAGGTGGAGCCACAGGGGCAAGTGCAGTCTTTTAAACAAAGTGAGGTGGGGCAGTCGAGTGGGAGGACTAGGGTTTCTTAGTCTCTCTTAGTTTTCCAAAAAGTAGGGAAAAGAAAATTATAGATTATTGTAATTTGTACTTGTAAATTCTTGTATAAGACTATAAGTATCACTGTAGTTTGTGATTGTTGTATTTGCACGATTATGAAATTTTGTACTTTATTGGTATTCAAATGTAATAGAAAACACTTTCTCAATGTTTTACAAACTCATTTCATCTGTTTTGCTTATGCAATTTCTAAAAAAAATATGTTTTTTTTGATAAATTTAAGTATTTTTTTGCCAATTATTCGACCAGCTTTGTCGAATAATCGTTGGTTACTTAAAATATCCCCTTGGCGAGTACTTGCCCCAACAAGTTATGCGAACTATGGTTGAGACGATTCCAACAACTGTTATGTTGCTCAAAGATGTTAAAACTTAAAGACTTAAAAAAATAAAAACAAAAAAATCTAAAGTAATACTACGCAAATGAAAATTTTAAATTCCTTCTAAAGCAAAAGTTATGTTTTTTCGATCCTTAAACAACACCGAACAAACATTGATCTCGACTTGAAAAAATGTAGTGAAAAAATCTTGCCCAAATTAAACCCTGATATGATTTGTAATGAAATTACATAGAGAGAGAAAGCAAAACCAAGGCAATGTATCTCATAATATATAGCAAGAGCAGAATAATAGCAATAACTCACAATGATAAGGGCATATAAGAGAGTAGATCCACACAAGATAATTGCAAGCAAAGCATAATATTGGAACTATATGAGTAAGCCACTCTGAGGGGGCAACCTCCACAACTTTGTAAGAATAGAATTGGTGATATGATCATCTAATACTAACCAATACCTCTTATATATACCCAACTTAGGCTATGGATACTCCTTAGGTCGATAGTACTACCACTATGAAGATATAGAAAATATCATATGACTAAGTAAAAGGTTATGTTAGCAACAAGTCAACCACACATTACAATACATGCTAGTGATTAAGGGCATAGTAAGGCACATGAACTCTTTAATTTCACTCTCCACCTCTTTTTAGATATTTTATGTAGTTCTTGAAAAATATTGAAAGGTCCATCTATTTTTCTCCAGCAACACCTTCCAACACACCATAACTAGGATGGGGTTCTAAAGAACTTTTAAATAATTTTAATTTGAGCTAGTGTCCAACAAGAGATGTGTTCCATAAAATTGTTAGGAAGAACCCATATCATCTTCGAGCTACTATGCATGTGAATCTTGATCTCTGTAGTGAATGGGAAACCAAGGAGTAAGTGGTTAACCTTAAACAACACTGAACAAACATTGATCTCGACTTGAAAAAATGTAGTGAAAAAATCTTGCCCGAATTAAACCTTGATATGATTTGTAATGAAATTACGTAGAGAGAGAAAGCAAAACCAAGGCAATGTATCTCATAATATATAGCAAGAGCAGAATAATAGCAATAACTCACAATGATAAGGGCATATAAGAGAGTAGATCCACACAAGATAATTGCAAGCAAAGCATAATATTGGAACTATATGAGTAAGCCACTCTGAGGGGGCAACCTCCACAACTTTGTAAGAATAGAATTGGTGATACGATCATCTAATACTAACCAATACCTCTTATATATACCCAACTTAGGCTATGGATACTTCTTAGGTCGATAGTACTACCACTATGAAGATATAGAAAATATCATATGACTAAGTAAAAGGTTATGTTAGCAACAAGTCAGCCGCATGTTACAATACATGCTAGTGGTTAAGGGCATAGTAAGGCACATGAACTCTTTAATTTCCCTCTCCACCTCTTTTTAGATATTTTATGTAGTTCTTGAAAAATCTTGAAAGGTCCATCTATTTTTCTCCAGCAACACCTTCCAACACACCATAGCTAGGATGGGGTTCTAAAGAACTTTCAAATAATTTTAATTTGAGCTAGTGTCCAACTAGAGATGTGTTCCATAAAATTGTTAGGAAGAACCCATATCACGTTTGAGCTACTATGCATGTGAATCTTGATCTCTGTAGTGAATGGGAAATTAAGGAGTAAGTGGTTAACCTTCTCATTTCAACATAAAATACATTTGAATGGACCTTGAAAACCTATTCTCTTTAGTTGTTCTATTGTAAGAATCTTTCCGTGAACCACCATCCACAATTTTTTTTTGCCTTGGGCTGTGCTTGCAAGTCCCAAACCTTCCTCCAAACCTCCGATGTAGGATATGGAGCAGTCTCCACTACGAGATTATAATGAGTAGGGACAAAACAAACTGCCAACACCATGAAAGCTCCACCATGGCTTATCTAGATGGCTGCTTTAAGGGATTCTAAAACAACATAGAAAGTGTCAAACTAGATAAGGAAGGGTTTGGTATGTTTTAGAAGCACCCACATCTTTCCAAATTCTGATCCTCCATCAGCCTTCGATTTTAATAACCCAATTGTCTTTCACCTTCTTGCCGCATATGTTGGATGCTGCAATTTGGATATCCCTCAATTCAAGATGGAAAAAAATGGGATAATCCTTAAGCCAAGCATCTTCCAAAAAATCAGCCTTCTCTCCATTGCCAATCTTCCAAAAGAGGGCCCTATGAATTAAGGATTTAGCTGTAACCACATTGTTCCAGAAGGCAAATCATTTAGGCAAAGCTATTGTAGTAAAAATATTTTCTTGGACTTCATTGTCCAAGTACTTCTTGCGGGTCATAGTGCTTCATCCTATTCCAACTTCTCTCTAGATTCTCCAAACATGCTTCGCACTTAATGCGAGCTCAGCCATTTCAGTATTCCTAATCTTAGCCCCACGAGGTCTTTAGGAAGAGATACTAGTTGCCAAGAGACTCGAGTAAACTTCCTTTTCTCTCTTGTTCCTTGTCAAATAAAGAAATGCATAGTTATATCGAGTTCCTTTGGGATCTTCTTAGGGGCTTGCAAAATAGAGAACCGATAAGTGGGAATCGATTAAAGGACCAATTTAATCGAAGTTAATTTGTTGGCCAATGAGAGTCACTTCCCTTTCCAACCACTTAAATTCTATTTAACCTTGACCACAAGACTAAGCCTCAATTGACATTTAGATTTCGCTTCAAGGAGGGGTATTTCTAGGCGGGAGATAGGAAGATGTGCCATCTCACTACACCAACTCAGTAGTTATGCTCACTACCCTTCATATCCAAAAAGAATGCCTTTGATTTCTTTTTTTTGATAAGGTGCCTCGATGATGTTTCAAATTTGCAAAGGATCCCTTTGATGCACGTGCATTCCTTATAAGAGGGCTCCACAACTAATGTAATATTGCCTAAAAATTGGAGGTGATTGGCTAGACCACAAGCAATCGAGTTTTTTGAGACTCGAAGATTTTGCTTTCTGCTTTTCTCTTTTAGGTTTCTCCCTAGAGCTTCAGTGAAAATCATGTATAGGTAAGGGGATAATGGATCTCCCTGCTTTAGCCCCCTTAAAGAATTAAAGTTGGTAGGTGTTTTAGCAATGAAAACAAGGCAAAATGATTGCACTAGGGAGATCCACCATTTAGCAATGTAAAACAGTAATTCCAGATCTCTCCTAGTGGCTGAAAATAGTAAACATGCAAAAGGAAAATATTGAATTGACAATTGAACTTAAAAGAGAAACAAATGCAAAGGAACAATCACACTAGATATTAATTTTTGATTTTTGAATGCAGATTTTGACTGTGTAAACCTGTAATTGATTGTGTGCAAAATTTGAAGTTATGATTTCACAGAAATAGGATTGGTGCATGCGCCGTTCGTGCCTAGGACATGATTGACACTGACTAGATTTGATCGTCATTCATGTCCTCCTGTGCTGATTTCATACTACACAACTTTTTGGGTTATGTACCTTTCTATACTGCTTCTCAATTGAATGCCTTCCTGTTTGTAATCGCGCTTTACAGAATGAATGGACATAACTGTCTGATTTTGCTCTTCAATGCTCTTGATCTAGCTTGCCACGATCAAAATGTAATGCAAAAGGAGAAGGGAAGTAGTTGGGTTGGGTAACCATAAAGGTGTTGCAACTACATATCCCGTATACCAAAATCAAACCCCTTGTAGTTCATGTTTTTTGTGAATGGAGAAATCGAGTAAGGTCTTCAACCTCGTCTTCCCCAAGTGTGAGATTCAACTACATGCTCATTTGCCTAGGCTTTCTTTTGGTACAAGATGTGATGCAAGTCCTTGAGCAGTGATAAATTAATGTAGAATATGCCTAGACTTGAATACGAATGACTAGCAATAGATTGGAAACTCATATGGAAGCTCAAGGATACCTCCCTATTATAATGCTCATAGATGATATGTATATATGGGCTTCTCATGTTTTAAAGTAAAGACCTATTGGCACGCAAATGTTGACAAAGAGAAGGGTAAATGATTGACAAAC